>OZ005649.1:149485581-150091831 GCA_963930645.1 Salticus scenicus
ATTTATTTATTGTCTTTTATCTGTAATGATATTTGCTTTCATGTATAATGTCAGCTCTTTTACGATTTATAGACGTTTCTTTCCAAATATTTTTAATGGACTAAAAACAAATTTTATTTATTTATTTTTTAATAAATGATGAAATTTTCACTGCTCGTTAACTTGCCAAAAATATCACTTAAAACATCTTTTTTTTTTTTTTTTTTTCACACAATGGAATTTTTTTTTCTTCTAAATATAAATTATTGGAAAAGGTGGAATATATAAGTAATTATTTTTTGTATTTTAATATCTTTATGCAGTTTTTTTTTCTTCCATATTTGTAAGCTACGGCGGATCTTCATATTTTTTTCAACTGCTTCTCTGATACGAGGTTTAGGAGACTTGAGAAGAATATTTAATCAGCCGGTATACATAAAATTTCTTTGTTTTATTCTCATTTGTTTAAAAAGATACATATGTATTTGCTAAAAATGAATAAATAAATTAATTAATTAATTAAATAAGTTAATTAATTAAATAAATAAATAAATAAGTAAATAAAATTTGATAAAAGAAAGCCATAAAAGTGCACTTTAATTTATTTATTTATATACTAGCAGGCTACGCCCGCTTCGCTGGTCACTATGTTTAAATGAATTTTCAAAAGAATTCGATCAGAATTTATTTTTTACATCACATTACAAATAAAAACTTAAAAAAAAAAAAAAAAAAAAAAACACTGAAATCGCTTTAGATCTCGCTTTTTCGGGTACCCGTTGCCTAAGTCAGCTCTTTTTTTCTGCCCGTAATGCATCGGATCCAGTTTCCCACTGTCTACAGAAAAGTCTTTAACGGGCACTTCAATCTGGGTACTTATCGACGACTTGTGGATTTTCTGTTATTTAAGAACTACGATTTTAAAGATGACTGTATCTCAGCATCTATTATATACTTTATTTTTTGAACCATGTGTTTTATAGCCCTCGTCATTTACACGATATTACGATTCGATTTCGACCAGCGCAATAAAATAAATTAAAAAGTACATTTTCTTTTAAAAGGAATTAAGTACATGAAAAACAAACGAATTTTAATTTGTTTAATCCTTTCTACTATAAACTACCATTTTTTTCACCAAATAAAAAAAAAAAAAAAAAAAAGATTTTTCTTTTAAAAGAATTAATTAAAAAAATGAAAAATAAAAAGTTGCTATACTATAAAATTTATACATAAACGCAACAAGTTATTTCTATTGCACTAGCATTTGGTTTTCAATAAATATCATAATAATTAAAACAAAAAAAAAAAAAAAAGAAAAAAAAAGAAAAGAAAAGAAAGAAAATCGCCTTCAAATGAATGTATTAAATGAAAATGAATTGCGTAATAGCCGTTGCTAAGATACGCAGACGATTACAATCGAAGAATAAATTCTTGAAAAAAGAAACATAAAAAACAATTTTTAAATTAATTGAGAAAAACGAAGTTATACTAACACATAATAAAATATAAAATAAACCTATCTTTACTTCGTAGTCGTTCTAAGATCTTTCTGCACCGGGCACCCGGTCCTCTTCGGAGAACGTTAACACTGTGACGGAGACTTAGGCTTCTGGCTGCATCCTTGTTGACTTTGCCTAAGTCTCCGTCACAGTGTTAACGTTCTCCGAAGAGGACCGGGTGCCCGGTGCAGAAAGATCTTAGAACGACTACGAAGTAAAGATAGGTTTATTTTATATTTTATTATAAAAAACAATGTTAAAAAAAAAAAAAAACATTAATATAAAAAATTCAAATTCGCAATTCGAAAAAATTTCTATGAGATGCACACCTGCAGGGTCCCAGGTACCTATATGCCAAATTCGGAAGCTCTGCGATCAGTAGTGTGAGCACCAGAGCGCAGACAGACAGACACACACACACACACACACACATCTCTTTATTTATATAGATTTATTTTAGAATTTCCTAGTTTTTTCAATAACATCTCATTTTTAAAAAAGCATTTATCTGATATTTAATATATATATATATATATATATGTATATATATATATATATATGTATATATATATATATATATATATATATATGTATATATATATGTATATATATATATATATATATATATATATGTATATATATATATATATATATATGTATATATATATATATATGTATATATATATATATATATATATATATATATATATATATATATATATATATATATATATATATATATATGTATATATATATATTAATCCTTTACTTTGAATAGAAAAAACGATAACAATGACTACGATATTCCAACGAAATCTTACTTTCTTGAGTATTATGTATTAAGTAAACTTGTGCGTGATTAGAAACATTATCTTAATATTACATCTAACTTTTGATGGAATATTTTGAATGACTCAAAATACTTTTATGTGGTTAAATATTTAAATTATATTTTAAAAAGTTGATCAAATTACTTTCCGTTAATAGAAGGAAGAATCTATGAATTAAATTAACTGTGGTATACAACTTAACATTTTGTTTTTTCTGCAGCACAGTAATTAAAGAGATATGTCTTAAAATTATCATTTTAATCTAAACAAATTTTGAAATAATTCTTTTTTTAAATCAGTATTAATTAGATCAAGAAATATTTCAAAGTATTCAAATATGAATTTCAAAATAAACTAATCATAAATTTGGTAAATAACAGTTTTTATTATTATTATTATTATTATTCACAGAAGTATCATTTACAAGTTTAAGTAAACTGGTTAAAAAGTAAATTAGTTAAAAGTACATTAGTTAAGTAAATTGGTTAAGTATCTATCGCACTTTACACTTAAAATAACTTCAGGTTGCTTTTTTTTTAAAATACAATATTTATTCATCTGATGCTAAACATCTAATTCAGAATTCAACTTAGAAGATCTCCAAGCTGCTTCCGTTATTATTATGTTATTTGAAAAATAAAATGGCTAAAGTCGTTACTGTACCAAACGCATCCTTTTGTTAAAAAAAAAAAAAAAAAAAAAAAAAAACTAATTATCCTGTTCTATTTTTTTTTCTATTCATTTTGCATGCGTGTTTTTTATTTCTTAAATTCAATATTATTTAAATCCCCTACTTCGAACATTAAATTTATGATGGCATGTCTCCGGAACATTCTTACATATACGTCGTAGACCATTGCCAATTACCCATAGTGCAGTACTAGTGAAAAGTTAAACCCAACTAACTAACCATCAATATTATTTAAAATTATTAAACTAAGTTAAAACTTTAATTTTTACTATATGATTTTTTTGTTTTTCAATCTTCATATTATTCACATTTATATGTTTAAGGACAATACTGTGTTTTTAATAACTTGTGCACTCCTCTTTTGCATTGTTTTTCCATGCGTGTTTTTTATTTCTTAAATTCAATATTATTTAAATCCCCTACGTCGAACATTAAAATTATGATGGGATGTCTCTGGAACATTCTTACATATACGTCCTAGACCATTGCCAATTACCCATAGTGCTGTACAAGTGAAAAGTTAAACCCAGCTTACCAACCATCATTATTATATAAAATTATTAAACCAAGGTAAAACTTTAATTTTTACTGTATGATTTTTTTGTTTTTCAATCTTCATATTATTCACATTTATATCTTCAGTTATTTCAGTTAAGAAAATTATCTCACTGTACTATTATCGCTAATAATTTACTTCAAGGACATACAATGTTTTTAATAACTTGTGCACTCCTCTTAGTCATGCTGTAAATAACAGACTTGCAGTAAGCTTTAGAAATGTCTGTGCACCATACATACTTTATTGCTTCAATAAGTGCTGTAGAAGTGGATGGTTTCTTATTGACGACTTTATTTTCCACAATACACCACATATTCGCTATTGGATTTAAATCTTGGCTGTTACCTGGCCAGTCAAGCCCTTTGATTTCAGTGCACTCAGATATTTCTTGACAAGCTTCGTCCTGTGACACGGAGCCCCATCATGCATGAAAATTGAACAATTATGAGCACGCATGTGAAGCTGAAACTTCTCACGTAACAAATTAAGGTACCGCTTTCCGTTCATAGTGTTTTTAGATGTCACAAAACACAGACTAGCAGTACCGGACGCAGACATTGCACCACATATCATTTGGCTTGGAGTATGTTTCACAGTTAGAATCGTATATGCTTTAAATCGTATGTCTCTCATCACACCTTTTTCCCCTTGGGCGGTGAAAATTTGTATCATGTGTAGAAAATTGCTGCACACTTGACTCATCAGAAAATAAGACTCTAATCCACTGCTGTTCTGTCCAATTCTGGTATTGTCTGACAAAAGTCAGTAGTTTCTTTTTTTATATTTGGAGTAAGTCGAGGTTTCCTGTCTTGAAATAGTATACTGAAACTGAGGTTGGTGTCTTTTACAGCCAGAGAATGTCTAATCGTATTGCAGGAGGTTCTAGGATCTCGTACGACCATCCTTCTTATCACATGATCATCACTTGAACTCGTTTTTCTAGGGCGACCACTTCTCTTAAGGTCCATAAATTTTTAATTTACTAATAGCTTGATGCACAGCTGTCTTACTCACATTTACCCTTGAACTTATTTAAGGTTTAGAAAATCCAATTTTGTGCAGGGTCAATCTGACCTTTTTGTAACAGTAAGTGAAGGTTTTTTTACCCATTACAATAATTACACAACAGCAATGTCTATGACAAAATCCAATAAACAACTGGAGATAAACGTGCCTGCCACCTTTATTTATAGCAGTAGAATGCATATGATGCAATGAGCACATGAGATGGCGCGGAAATCTGCGCAAATGATGCAATATGTTAAAATACTGAAAATCGGCAACTGGTCTTAAACTTTTGCAAATGACTATATACGATGAATACTTGAGTTGTGTTTCATTAGTATATTGTTACAATATCGAGTTATATTCGTGTCAGCTTTCAACTAATGTAAATTGGATAAAACAATGACCAATAACTATAATATAACATGATACTTCTGGCAATAAATATCATATATTAGTCATATGTAACGATTAGCTTTTAAACGTTGAACGCAACTTACTTTCCTCGAGCCCTTTTTATCCCACTTTTTCTTTTTTCAATACATTTTTGATAACAGAGTTTAACTTTTACAAAGGGCTCTTATAAAATTCCATAGTGTCGCAAGTTATTACTTTAGAAATACCCTAACTAAAGGTTAATAATATGCGTTATATATACTTATGATATTATGTGAGAAATAATGTTTAATATGAGTACTGTATACCTACATTTACGAATATTTATAATTGTTTTTGCGTTTTTTATGTCGTTAAAAATACTTAAATTAACAGAAAAAAGTTTTTTTTAAATATATAAATGTATTAAATATACATACATAAAAAGTTGCATAACGAGTGAACATATTATTTTCATGGGAATAAGCGAAATAACATTAATAAAATAAATACTATCCTCAAAAATGCATTTATAATCATTTTTATTTATAAAAATATGTGCATAATAATTGATATTAATATTGCGTGCATATTTTTTTATTCTAAATTTTTCAACGCATTGGTATTTTTTAATAATGAAATTTCTAGAAAAAAAATAAAATAAAAATTCTAGAACATTCTGCATCTGAAATCATGCTGTGACAATTGCCGATTCTTAAAGAAAAGAAAAATGCTTATTTTAGCATTTTTTTTCCTCGAAAAAACACAAATATTGTTAAGGTGTTATATAAATATTTAAAAAAGTTAATTATATATATATATATATATATATATATTCTTTATTCTGGCAAGATGCTACGGGTGTATCCAACACCTATGAAAACTGCTTCATGTGAAGCATGAATAATATTTTAATTTACATGTACAATCATATTCCCTTTTTACACCGATAATCCAAACTGCTGAAGACCGTCATATGCATACTAATGATGCATTGTGCACTATAAATCAGTAGTGGTGCAACGTCCTCCATGATCCCACCGAAATTGTAGCCTTGGGACCAATGAAGTTGTTCAGGCACCCTCCGTGAAGTATTAAAAATTGTGGTGACATGTCTCCGGACCGCCCTTAGGGATAAATCCTATATCATCGCCAATTGTCCATAGCGTAGCACTAGTGCGAAGTAAATCCCACTTACTCACTTCTTCCATTTTTCTACCTGCGTGGCCTGTTATTAAATTAATTATTTTCTAATAAAGCAGAAGTACATTAAAATAGAATAAGTTAAAAAAAAATGTATTTATCAGTAAATTGTAAATATAATTATTAAAATGCATTTCCGATTTTAGTAAGAATAATTAATATGTATATTTCTCGAATTATTACAAAATTAAATATATATATATATATATATATATATATATATATATTATGGGAAATTTATCTTGCAATTAATTTTTGGTATTATTTTTATAACGGAGAATTTCTTTCTTTCCTTTCCTTTCTTTTCTTTCTTATTAATTTTTCCACATCATTTAATGTTGGGTTTTACGCCGTACTAATGCTGCGGAATGGGCAATTGGCGACGGTCTCAGACTCACCCCTAGAGGTCCTCAGCACCTAAGGCAAAAAGTGAAGTTTTCTCTCAATAATATAGTATTTAGAATGGCTTATATTTTTTTTACTGCAGAATTTGCTATAATGTTCTTCCTGATATATTTATTTATAATATATATATATATATATATATATATATATATATTGAATGTATTGTTTATGAAACTCAAATATTTCAGTTTTCGTTACAAGAAATGAAAATAAATGACTGTTCTAATTTCAGAATCAATACAAAAGGAAATGTTATGCCGTCCATTGTTTTCAATTTAAGGAATGTAGGTGACACTAAGTAACATAAATGCTCATTTTTACTCGATTACATCATTTTATGGGTCGCAAGGCTCATAAGATGTATATAAAGTCAAATCCTTTATTAAGTTTTGTATAAGGTAAAACTTATTACAGGAGAAACAACTTACTAAGATACTTTTATATTCTGAGTATGAATATTGTACATGCTTAAGTATTAAATATTAGATCGTAATTGTCAAAAGGAAAAAAAAAATTAATAAATTATAAATATTTAATTTCTTGCTGAATCACAAAAGTGAACCAAATAATTATTATTTTTAAATCATTTCTTTAAAAAAAATTGAGAAACATATAAATATAAATTGCAAAATCATTTTTCGTGGTATTTGTGTGCTTAAAATTTATGAAACTTTCATTCAAGGAAAGAATAAAGAATTTTTTTTTTTTTTTTTTTTTTTAGGTGATTCTCTCGCTTAAAGGAAAAAGAAATAACTTAATACACTCTATCAATGGGCACCAATATTATCCACTTATCATGTTAATCTATGGAGAAAATAACGCCTACTCTTATTCATTAAATTGAGCATATTTTCAAGTTTTATTCTCCTATTTAGAAAATTCATGACTGTGAAATTATGTCTTGTGTTTCAAGAATATATATATATATTCAAATTTATGTTAAATAAATATAGTAATATGCAAATCTTCACTTTGTGAGATTTTGCATTTTTATCTTCAAAATAAAATATTAAAAGTTTAAAACGCACATTGGAAACTAAACTTAAATAAAATATCGAAAACTAGCAGGTGTCGCCCGCTTCGATAGTCACTATATTTAAATTAATTCTAAAAATTACGTATAATTTATTATTAGAAAATAATCATAAAATCAAGGGAAAACAAAAAACTGTAATTGAAATCAGCCAAAATCCTCAGCCATTGCCCCCCCCCTTCCCCCCTCCGGCGGAGGAAGGAATTTACAAAATTCCTTTATTGTATGTGTTGTATGCGCATAACTAAACCACACATAAAGTAAAGCACATTCCAGAGGTAAATTAGAATAGAGCTACTATTGGAAAAGTGTTGTTTGCTCCCCCCCCCCCATCCCGAATCCGAAAGGGAGGAAGGGCGATATTTCACAAGTCACATTTGAGTATTGTGTACGCGTAGCACACACAGATAAGAAGAAATTGCTTTTCTAAAATAATTTTAAATAGATTAACGTTTGGAAATGTATCCCCCCCTCCTTCCGACCCCAAATGAGGGAAGGTGGATATTTCGTAAAATCACTTTATAATGCGCGTTGGACACATAACAAAAAAAATTGCTTTCCTGAGAAAATTCTAAATGGAGCGTTCTAATTCAAAGCGTTTTTTTATCTCTTCCCCCAAAAATGAAGAGGGGTAATTTTACAAAATCCATTTATAGAGTGTTTAAGCACGCATAACCAATCAATACACCGAAAAATCACATTTTCGTTATACATTAGAAAAGAGTTACTATTGGAAACGTGTTCTTTACCGCCCCCCTCATCCCCAAAGGTGGAAAGAAGGCATTTGGCAAAATCCCTCTATTGTGTGTATTGGATACACATACCACACGTAGATACGAAAAAAAATTGTCGTCCTGCGATAATTTGGGACTGAGTTACACTTTGAAAACTGTCCTTCGACCCTTTCCCCATCGGAGAAAAAGTGAGGGATTTTGCAAAATCTCGCCATACTTGGTTTTTCATTCAAATAATCAACCCACACACCAAAATTTGTGAATGAAGCTCCCATAGATTTCCCAAGCAAAATTAACGTACTTTCGAATCTGGCTTGTCGTAAATCCCCTCTCCCACAAAAAAAAAAGAAAAAAAAATACAAATTGAAAAACACACAAAATTGTTTTTAGAAGCATTTCAGAAATCGAACAGCCAATTTCAATCTCTATGTTCCATTTTTGGAAGAATTTTACTGTAAAGTCCCGATTTGCAAATCCTCTTCCCCCCCCCCTTCCCCCGAAAAAAAAGAAGTTTTTCCTGCTTCCTTCCTTAAATTCAAAATATTATTTTCTTGTATCGGAGAATAGTCTCTCTATGTGTGATTTCTTCACAGTGAAGTAATTTAGCGCTGACTTACGCACCCCAAACATGTATTTGTCGTCCACCCCTTCCAGTGGAAAGGGGAGAAATTTGCAAAGCCCCGTCTTAATGTGTGTGAGGGCTCTAGAACCAACCTTTACAACAAATTTCGTGATCCAGTCCCACACAGAATCACCACAGCATGTTGACTCAGTGGTGGATGTACCCTTTTAAATGCAAAGATCACGGGTCATGTGAAATTATGGTTTGTCCTTCCCCTCTTGGGGGCCAAATTTCTAGGCCAAATATCAGGAAATTAGTTTTTAGGCGCTTGTGTTTGCTATATTTAAAATCAAAAATCGATAGGACATCTGCTTTTTTCTTTGTGATATAATATATAAAAGAATTTGTATAAATTTCAATTTTAATAAAATTTTCAAGAAATCTGCGTTGCAATAATCACCAACTATTGGTAGCATGCAATATGGTCTGTAATAATCCAACTATTTATAAATTAATATAGATGACGACAACACGTAAAAATAATAAAAATTTGTGCAATTTTTTTTGAAAACTAAAAAGGTGCTTTATACACTCTAAAAATATTTTTTTTCTTGATATCATTTTCAGACCAAAGCGTTTATAAGATTCTAATTTTAGTAAATAATTAAATAAATATATGTCACATTAGTAATGTAGATATCTGCTATAGAAGTATTATGGTTGAATAAATACAACTATACAAAACATTTTAAGATTATGAATATATTCATCATTTTATTTACAAATATAGAGAATTATTTTTCTTACTGAAAATGAACAGTTGAAATATTATTTTAATATATATATATATATATATATATATACATATATGTTGAAATAATTCATGCATAATAAATATTTGTACAGAAAGAAGTGAGAAAATATTCCTTACATTATTACATTTTTTTAGTATTTATTCCTCTAAGAGTACAAAAGATATTTTTTATTTTAAGTATATTATTTCAAATAATAGTGGTGTAATTTACATAGCCATACAGTTTAAATTTAATACTGATACTTTATGATCTAGGAGGTAAGGTTTAAACACATAAATGTTTATCAAAGATATTAATGTGTATTCGAATTCTATCATATAAAAAATAAAAATGTCAAAAATATAATTCATTGAATCTTATTAAATAAATACTTGAAATTGTGTTGCAATGTTAAAATATGTGTTCCCATTATTATAATTGTTTATTAGATTAAGAGGACATATTATTCATTTCGAATTCATTTTGAAAATTTAACGATATTCATATTTTTTATCGAAACTGAAGAAAGTAATTTTTCAATTACAGATAAGATAAAGGTTGGAGAGAATGCGAGGTAGCATATAGAGGATCGAATTGAAGGAGTCGAGTTCGAGCACTGCCATTTCGATAGTTGTACAACAGGAACATTAGAGGACTTATTTGAATTTGTATGTTGATTGTTTCGATCGTCTAAGATAAAACGTGGTTATTTTGTCTTGTTTTAAAAAATAAATACTTGAACTTTCATACCACTTCCTTTGAATTTGTATAGAATGAGAGTAGTACAAAATATTTAATGTATTTTTAAATTGAATGATTTTTCATAAGCTCCTAATCTAGACTAATGGTACAAACACCAACAGTTCTCAATAGACCGAATAATTGTTGAATAAGAAGCTCTCCCATCGAAATGGGAGATTTTGCGCATTTATTATTTAGGAGAGATTGCGCATTTATTGCATTATATTAAATAATTTAAAGCCATAGTTTGTTGAATATCTTGAATTCTACCGTAGAAAACATCGGCAAGTGACATGACCAGCTTAACCTATTTCGAGATGGTGCATCTTTTGTGTAAACCGTCCTTAGAATCCGAAATTGGATGTTATTCAGGAGAGGCAGCAAGTCGATAAAAGCCACAGCTCTGGTATTATTCACTTCCCGAGTGAGAATGTTAGCCTTTGGAAAATCGTTCACAAATTATTTAATATCATTGAATATCTGTTTAGTTTTGCATTATTCTTTTAACGATTTCAGTTTTGTACAGCATTTGGCTGATTAAACAGATGCGTAAAAACTGAATGTAAACAAAAAATATCAGAATTCTCAAACTTTTTTTTAAAGAATTTTAATCGTCTAAATTAAGAAAAAAAAGTAAATTAAATTAATGTAAAGTTTATTAAAGTTTAAACCAAAAAAATTTCAAACTACCAAGTAAAATTTAGGTTTTTTGTTTTAAACACATGTATGCGGAAACACAATTATATTTAAATTATATTTTATATTTTATGTTTGAAACTCTTTCTGTTTAAATATTTTGTAATTCTTTTAAAGAATTTCTTTTAGTTGAGCATATTTATAATAAATTGTGACGGGAACAGATATTGATTTAAAAACATTCGATATTTAAGAAATGTTACAGGCATGTTTTCCTTTTTGAGACAAAATTACTCATTTCTAAATAAGTATGTCCATTTGCTAATATTTAAGCACTTCGTTTTAACACTGTATATGCGTTTAATCATATTCATTTAAGTCTTATTTTTAAAATAAATATTCTAAGCTATTGATTACTTTTCATGTTAATTACCTAGAAAGCATAAAAAACATTTCCTTTTTATTTACACTTTCAATCGATTTTTAATTGATATCTCAGCAGTAAATAATGTGTAAAAAAAAAATCTTAATACATTAAAAATATTTCTCGGAAAAGTTTTGCAAATGAAAAGATACTCTTTAAAAACTTTTAATTAGTTTTGAAATGTGTAACCCTTTATTTGTGAAGAGACCAGAATCATTAGGCCTTAAACAAATAATGTTCAACATAAATGGCGACTATCCAAATAAATTATGTGTTTCAATTTGCAATGTCGGGCGTTATGTTTAATTAAATTTTTCTCTCCGAAACATCTGAATGTAATTATGAAATAGGAAGCGGGACTATAATTAATAATATGGTAAATAAAGTAAAGGTGATCTTAAAATAACATGAAAGTAATTAATATTTAAAGTTTCACTGTTTAGATGAACTGCAATTAAAGCAAGTTGCAATTACTAATTATTTTTTGCTTAGGTTGATATATATATATATGAAATACACTTTATTTTAAAATTATCTATACGGTAATTAATATTTTTAATAAATGTACATATTTAAAAGGATATAAACAACTGAAAAACATTTATATATTCACGTATTTTAAAATATGTAATATGTTATGCTTTTTTTCAGATTAATAATTAAAAAAAAAAAAAAAAACACTTTTTTTTAAATGATACGTTTATACAGATCAGTCCAAATTATGTGAAATTTAACAATTACTCTAAAGAAAACCCAAAGATATATAGTAAATTTTAGAAAGGTATCGTCAATAATATAAAGTTAATTTTAAATAATGTGAAATAGAAGCAAAATATAGTCGACAGCAAAATGATTGAAGCGCTAACAATTATTCGTATTTAAAAGATGGGCACCTAAAACTGCTTAATTAAGTAATATTTGTCGTGTCATCATCTTATTCTTTATGCTATTGTAATAAAGTAGGTGTGTGTGTGAAAAATATTTATGTGTGCTTCAATAATTTTGGTGGCGGCTGTAGAAAGAGATAGTACATATGATTTAATTTTGAATTAATTAATAGTAATACTGTATAATACATTCATTTGAATGGAAAATATGGAATACAAGTAAAGTAAGTTTACTTGTCTTTACAGTACTTGGAAGTCAACTTTTTCTATCGATTTTATATTTCTCAATTTGCTTGAAATTTATTTCTACTTTTTTTTTTTTTTTTTTGATATTATTATTTTTTTTTTTCAGAGTAATTCTACCAGGTGTCCTATAAGTATATAGTCATTTTTAAAATTAATAAAAATTCAAGGAGTTGGTAGAATTGAACGCGGTTTGCGATAAAGATATTCTCGTGAAGGAGAATTTTGTTTGGTAAAGAAAAAAAATAATAGTTAAAATTTTTATCGATAGAGGGAGCTATAAGTGTGCAAGTCAAATGTTTCCATTAAAAACAGTATTTATTTGCATGCAAATGTTTACAAGCATATGACTCTTATTTTATGTGTCCACCATCAGCATATATTACTGTTTGCAAACGAGTTACATCACCACTAAATGCAGTTCCATTCGGCAATTCTTACCTGCGGTTTTTTCACCAACGATAACGCTTTATCCACCAAATCAGCATCGCAATTAAAACTGCATATATGCACACGTAGGAGAGAATATAAGTAATGATCTGTTAATCATAAAATCATGGAATTTACGTAACTCTGTTATGCATATCTTTCATCGCACGATTCTTCAGCGCCCTCTGTAGACGAAAATTGTATGTATTTTTCACCCTTCACTAGAATAAAATTTCCCAAACCGCATTCAATTCTATGATTTCCTTCAAATTTTATGAACTTTTAAAATGTCTTCATAAGTATATCTTATAAGCTACGTAAAAGAAATTTCACTACACTTGCGCATACACATTAAACATTTTTAATAAAATTTCTTATATTTTTTTTTTCAGTTATTTAATACTATTTAGTTGTAAGGCAACTAAATCGCACATTGAAAAATTATCATTTCATTTTATTTATTTCTCACTTCAAATAATTCCTTTGCTAGCAGGCCCGTGCGAAATTTTCGCACTTTTTTTATCTCTTCGTTACCATTAAAACTTAAAATTATTATTACTATTTTGTGGACGTCATTTTATCATATGGATGAACAAAGTTAATATTTATTTATTTATTTATTTATTTTTTACTCGAAAGCATATTTCATTTTATGCTGGAAAAAAAAAGGGGGGGGGTCAACAATTAGAAATTTAAATGTCTATTTTAAAGCTGTTATTTTCATATTTTAATTAATTTTAAAAAATCTAATAACCAATGCGTTAAAAATAAGGTACCAAATGAAAGGGGCGATCTTTCTGAATTCATCGGATAAAACAGCTCACCAATCGGACAATTAGATTTTTAAAAATTAACTAAAGTATGAAAACACACAGACAGAATGAAAGGAAACCTCTTAAGCCTTTTTAAGCATGTCAGAGTCAGGCACTGATGAGCGTAACTATATATGCTGATTTCTTATTTATTTATTTTTTATATTCTGTTGCAGTACGCTGAAACTAATGGGATGTTTTAGCCTTTATAAAACTGAACATGTACAGTCGGTAACAAAAGAATCCAGACACTAGCAAACATTACTATATAAAAAAAGTAGAGTTAATACTATTTTGTTAAACAAATCCTTGTCGAATCATGTTATTAGAGTGACTAAGAACATGATTCGACAAGGATTTATTAAACAAAAAATAAATAACTCTACTTTTTTATATAGGAATTTTTGCTACTGTTTGGATACTTTTGTTACCGACTGTACTGATAAGAATACTCTGCATGTTATAAATATAAACTTTCGAAATAACGTTCAATTTGTTAAGAACATTTTTGAATATACATGACTCGATGTGTTATTGACATGCGAATAAATACAGGAAAATAAAAGAAGCCGGGTAATAAAATGGCACAACGACAACACATTCGACACTCCTTTTTTATAAGGTGATTCCGAATATTATATTTCCCTTAATTTTTTGAATATCAACATTTTAACTTTGAAACAAATCCTTACTAAAATAATACGCAATTGATCTAACATGTTCCTAACAACAGTGAAGTTCCAAGAGAATCCAGAAAGTTTTTCTCGAGATATTTGAAAAATCATCTAAATTGAAATTGTTACTTTATCATACAGCTTTAGAGATATTTGCATTCTGGCATAAAGTCAGCTCCTTTACGATTTATCGACATATCCTCCCAAATATGTTTACTGGAATAAAAATGTTTTATTTATTTATTTACTTTATTTTATTTTATTTTCAATAAATGAAATAAATTTCACTGCTCGTTAATTTTCCAAAAATGTCACCTATAACACCATATTTCTTTCTTTTTTTTCCTTTTTTTATTATTTTTTTTTTTTATTTTACACAACGGATAACATTTCTTTCTAAATATAAATAATAGTAAAAGATGAGCCGCATAATAATTAGGTTTTGTATTCTAATATTTTTTTATGTTTATATATATATATATTATTTATTTATTTATTTATTTTCCGTATTTGTAAACTACTATTAATGTTCATATATTTGTTATTGGAAGTACATTTCTCTGATACCAGGCTTACGAGATATTCATTTTGATAAGAATCTTTAATCAGCCAGTAAATTTAAATTTTGTTTGCTTATTTTAATTTTTTTTAAGTAAATAAATAAATAAATTAATTATTTGTTAAAAGAAATTCTGGAAAGTGAACTTTATTTATTTATTTTAAAATTTTGCTTTTCTTTCAATAATATTTTATTTTTAATAAGACATTTGTCTTATTTTTAATATATATATATATATATATATATATATATATATATTTTACTTTTAATAAAAAAAACAGTAACATTTATTGCGATATTCCGACGTAATCTTACTAGTTCATTTGTATTATCATGAACATTATTTTAGTATAAGTTCCGATGGGAAAATAATGTTCTACTATTAAGAAATGTGTAGAAATATTTACATGAAACAGCTTTCTGGTTATTCCATTTAATCGCATTACGAAAGTTCTTGAGTATTATGTATTAAGTAAACTTGTGCGTGATGAGAAACATTACCTTAATATTGCATGTAACTTCTAATGGAATATATTGAATGACTCAAAATGCATGTATGTAGCTAAATATTTAAATTATATTTTAAAAAGTTTATCAAATTACTTCTCGTTAACGGAATGGATAATCTCTGAGTTAAATTAACTGTGATATATAATTTGACTTCTTCTTAATCAGTATTAATTAGAACAGTAATATTTCAAAATATTTCTATATAAATTTCAAAATAAACCAATCATAAATTTATAAAAAGAAGGCAAACAACGTCTAGAACGCCAAATATAAATACTTGGAAAGTAATTTGGCGTTCTAGACGTTGTTGTTTGCCCTGTTTTTATATTCCCACTCCAAGTTTTCCATTAATATAACTATAAATTTAGTAAATAATATTTTTTTTTCCTTTACATAAATATTATTTACCAATTTAAGTAAACTGTTTAAGAAATAAATTGGTTAAAACACATTTTTTAAGTAGATTGGTAAAGTGTTTGTCGGAAACTTAACTTAAAATAACATAACTTCAGTATGCAGTTTTCTTTTATCGATACATTTATTTTTACGATGCTAAACAGTTAATTCAGAATTCAGTTTAAAATATCTTGAGGCTATTTTCCTTTGTTACGTTATTTCCAAAATAAAACAGCTAAAGCTGTTACGAGAACAAACGCATCCTTTTCAAAAAAATACATAAATAAATAAATAAACTCCAACATAACTAAAACTAATTATCTTGTTCTATTTTTTTCTTTTCATTTTGCATCCATGTTTTTTATTTCTTATATTCAATATTATTTAAATCCCCTACGTAGAGCATTAAAATTATGATGGCATGTCTCCAGGACATTCTTACAAATACGTCCTAGACCGTCGCCAATTACCTATAGTGCAGTACTAGTGAAAAGTTAAACTCAACCAGCCAACCATCAATATTATTTAAAACTGTTAAACCATGGTGCAACATTAATTTTTACTATATGATTTTTATGTTTTTTAATCTCTACTTCTTTTCATTTATATGTTCAGCTATTTTGTCAAAGAAAAGCCTCTCACATCTTGACTAAGAATTTACCTTACAACCATGACACACCTCCGCCAAAATAAAAATAATTAATTAATTAATTAACCTTTTTAATTTTTTTTATTTTTTTTTTTTATCTATCCTTTTTCGCCCGCTTAAAAAAATTCACATAAAGAAATAATCATTTAATTTCGCGTAACCTGAAATCCTTAAAAAAAAAAAAAAAAAACTAACAGAATTTTGCTAACATTTCATATCATTACTTTCTATAAAATATGCATAACACATTATTATTCAGGCACAATGATATTCACGAGTTATCATTCCATTTGATTAATATCCAATAGCCCTGTTATTTTAAGCTCTTCGATGTCTTGATTAGTTTCTTTTTCTATTTTCAATCGAGACAAAATATTGGTTACAACATTTTGGACACTTTTTCATTAAGTAAGAGTGTGTCTCTACTTTTGAAAAGGTAAAGTATATCTAGTTAAACTGATACTTTTTGGTGTAGCCTCAATAGAAACTTAAGTGGATTGTGATTTAATATTATTTCTATCTTGCTATCTATGATCCATTTACCGAATTTGTTGAGTCCAAATAAGATCGTTCACGTTTTTTTCTTTATAGTCGACCATTTCTGTCGTCTCAATGTGTGTCTCTGGATTGTAAAGGCTATCGGTTTCCAATTTTTTTGTTTGTCTTTTTGAGTAAGAAAGAACCCCGCAATAAGAATTAAACGCATAAGCATGTAGCTAGAATGTTCTGCTTAAATGTAGCGTTTACGAGAATATCGCTAGGCACAGAGCTTCTTTTAAAAGTCCCTTATTTTCACAGAGATATTTCTTAAACATGGCTTTGAGTCTGGTTTTATGATAAATAACTAATAAACGATCGTTTTGTGTCTTGTAGTTCAATTTATTTTGCAGTTTGCGTTATCTTTCTTCAAATGTATGTCTTTGTTAACTTCAATTTCCAGGTATTTTTTATACTTTCTGAATAAGGATATTGTTCATTAATCTGGTCAATCGAAAACAGTTTTTTTTTTTTTTTTTTTTTTTTTTTTTTTAACTGCAGGCGATTGTTTAGATTTTACAAACTGGCATATACCTCTATCAATGTCATTTCTAATCATTTTAGGAGACTTGTTGCTATGAGACAGAAGAAAATATCAATTTTTTTCAAAGAATCTTAGATTGCTTTGGCTTTCTTTTATCAGTTGTGAAACGTTTATAATTTTTTGTGCTAGTTGGTTGTTTATACGCTTTGTTCCTTTAGAACGTTTGTTTCTGTCAATTCTAGAAAGCTCATTTTTTTTCGAATTGCACGAAAGTTTTCAGTGTAGAACAGTAAGAACACTTTTGCGCTTTTACCCTGGTAGAATGTTTACACCTTTTCCAACTTCTCGAATGCTTTCGCTTCTTCCAACTTCTGGAATGCTTTCGCCTCTTCCCATCTGTGTGCAAGTCTACAAAGCACAGAATGTACTTCCGTCCTTTTGAACTTGCTGGCTAAATTGGTATTATAATACCATTATTTACCACTTGAAATGGCAAACCTGGTCTAACTACTGGCGTGTGGTCTGTCCTTTGTTTTTGTTTTTGGTAGTTTTTTTTTTTTTTTTTTTTTTTTTTTACTGACATTCCGTGCATGAGGCACAATATTTCCGTATATCTTTTTCATGTTAGATCAGTAGAATGAATAAAAAAAATTTTCTGTTGTCTCCTGATCTCCTAGGTCCTTGACGACTTACAAAAACTGAATTTTGGGCTAACTTAGATACTTCTTTTCTTTGCCATTTTGGTACAACATAACTGTCTTGTATTTTCACCCACCACTTTATCTTTGCGGAAGATAATACCTTTTGAAATGTAGAAATTATTTTTTTTTCTTTTACGCTAATTAACATAATTTCCGCAACTCCGGACATTCTTCCTGTTCCTTTGCATACAGACTGGAACTTTCTGGTTCTTTTTCAGAGTCGTTTTCTTCTGAGAGGTCTCTTTCTTCCTTAAGTCTATTTCCACCTCTATTTTTTTCCGAATTACAAGGAGTTCTACTTTTTTCATTTTCCGTTTCTTCGAAAATCCCTACTGTTCTATGTCCAACATGACATCCAGCTACATCCAGTTCAATTGACACCGTCTCATCTATTAATTGTTCATAAATATCGAATGGAATTAACGTCTCAACGGAATTAACTAACAAACCGTCAGCTACTGCACACCATAATTGTGTAAATCACATTTGTATATCCTCGCACTGGTTCTGCTAATATAATTTGCAGTAGGTCGCAGTGCTCTGGTGGATCAAAAATACTTTTCAAGGAAACATTCCTACCTCTTGCCTAAGGAAGTATTTCTAACTTAATATTGTCTTATCACAGTAGCTTCTGTTCCTGAATCTATAAAACTGCTTCTACAACTTGTCCATGTACACTAATCAAAGTTCAGTTTAATGTACCCAATCCATCCTTTGTCTTCTTTCTATCTGGTACATATCTTAAATTTTCTATATTAGCCATGACTATTCCTCACTTACAATTGGCACCTGGGCTATGTGAATTTTTCTCGTTTCTGATTGCGTCATATTTTTTTCTTGCTATTTAACAATCATTTTAAAAATGATTTCGTAATCTACAAATGAAACATTCGAACTTCTTACTATCCTGTCTTGTCCCTTCTCCCTTTATCCACTTCAGTTCCAATTTCTTTTTTGTATGTTCTCTAAGATCCTTTTGTTATTCCATCAGTCTCATTGCTATCACGTGCATAGTTATCACGTGCTTATACGTGTTGCTATTTCATGATCCATGCTTTGCATGAGCCTATCAGATATTATTAGATCTTTCAATGTTTCGAAGTTTTTTACATACCTCAATTTACAGTAATATTCCCAAAGAAAAATTAATCTTTCTGTAAATTGAATAAAATTTTCTTCATCTCTTCTTGCTTTCTTGAAATTTCCTAAACATACTTCTGCTGTAAATTGATATTTCTTTATTACTATTTCTTTTAAATGTTTATATACTCCGTACCTTTTTCTTAATATTTGAAATTTTGCTTTATTTGGCACATTTATGCATGTAAATGCTTTCTTTAGATTACCAAAAGAATAACGCCAGAATTCTGTCTTGGTGGGTACTTTCACTGTGAATAATCTAATACTTTTCACGTGCTCTTTAATCGATTTTGCTTCGTTCTCTAGATGTAGCATTATCACCTTCGAGACATTGATTTTCTGTAAGATTTGACCGTTTAATAATAATCATTCCAATTTATTATTTCTTCAGATTCTAACAGTTATTTTATTTCTTCTGCTTCGGATTCTAATCGTAATTTTTTTTTTTCTCTATTTCAAATTCTAACCATAAATTTTTTTCTTTTGCTTCTATTCGTAATTTTCTATCTTTTACTTCTATTTTTAACTTGAATTTTTCTCTCTTTCTCTCTTTCTTCTTTTTTCTTTCTCTCTTTGCGCTTCTCTTTCTCTTTCTCCTCTTTCTTTTTCTCTAGGCTCTGTTCTTTCTTCTCTTTCTTTTTCTTGTTTCTCTTGCTGTATTTCTCCTTCTTCCCTTTCTTTCCTATCGTCCATGATATTCTGAAGCATCTGAGCTTCCTTCTTCATACAATGTTAAAAAATGTTGCGTAGTAAACTGGACGGCAGTGCTTCCCGGCGTGCAGCGGTTGCGGTATCTAAATAAAAGCTGTGAAAAACATGCCCATATTGTTCTTTCTTTAAAATGTTATCTCTTATGTTTTTTTATGTAAACAAGAATTAATTCTGGTCCTGTGTGAAATATATGGATGTGATTATTTACTTAAAATTATTGGCGTACATTTGACTTTAAATATAAAATATGTTAGATATTCTCTAATAAATTCAAGTAAATAATCACAATCATTGAAGAGAAAAGTGCTAATGTACGAAATTTCGAAATTAAGTTTTAAATTTTGGGCGAAAAAAAGGAATTGTTTATAAAAGATTTCTTTATTAAATTTTTATTTCATCAAAAGAAACCATTATTTCGTGTTCCATAAAATCAATCAAACACAGACGAAATCATTCGCAAAAGTTTTATCATTTAACAAAATATGTTTGTAATCGCCTTAAACCCAAATTTATAACTAAAATGCTAGTAATAAAATAACATTTAGAGGTAGATAAATATAATATATATGATATTAACTTATTCAAACCTCATAACAAATCAAAGCAACTCTTCATCTGCAATGAATGAAATATCGAAAAAGATATGATTTCAATAATTATAAAAAGTATAAAAAATCATTTTTTTTAAATTAATTGTAAAATATATTATTTATCTTACGATACGGAAAAAAATACGAAAATATACTAAATATGAATATTTTAAAAATATATGTATTTTTCCGTATAGATGTGAATTCTTATAGAATCTCCAATCCTGTTTCAGTTTTAAACATGGTGTATTGCGCGAGTAAGCAAATTATGTTCGAGCATGCGCAATTTCAGCCGGAGTAGTTCAAGTCCCGCAAACACCAGATGGCCTTGTCATTGATTAATGGCGTAATCAGGGTGTAATCATGCTACCCATATCTCCATTGTGGTGAATACACTTAATAGTACTAGCTTTGTTTAACAGTTCCTTCATCATACTCTTTAGTGTTCAAGATACTTTTTCTAATCTCTAACAATTTTCCACCTTGCGTACTTCCTCACCAAGATTTTTTATTACTAACTCCAAATTATACCATTTCCTTTCATTGAATATGTCATTGTTGTTACAGTAACCCTTTAGCATTAATTTTCTACAATCTTTGCTTTTCTTTTTCTTTCTTCCAATTCCTTTTCGAGTTATTTTAATTAAATTAATATCCGTCGATATGTATTTTAAAACACAATTATCACAGTTACTACTGTAATCCTTGAAGTAATTTCCTTACCTTAATTTATTTTTTTTAATAAATTCGAATTTTTAATTCATTCTGCATGTAAATCAAACCCCACGCCTGACACCAATTTATAATGTCGAATATTTAACTTAAAATAATTTCAGGAGGCCGTTTTCTTTTTAATACAGTACGAAGCAAAAGTTTAGACAATGAAGAAATTCAAGCAGATTTCTAAAAATATTTAATCAATTTTCCTAACATTGCTTGAATGTAATGTTCTGTGCATATAAACAATATTTATAACAATGAAAAGTAGTACTGCACATATTGCAAGTAATTAAATGGTAACAAGAATATAATACTGTCTCAAAAGTTTAGAGAAAAAATAATAAAATCTAAATAAACAATTTTTAAAACCTAATTGTGCATCCGTGCTTCTGTATTACTTCATAAATACGAGATTCCATGGAAGAAACTAAATTTTGCATAGTTTGGGGACCGATATCGTACTATGCATCCTCAATAGATGTCTTGAGTTCCTGTACAGAAAAGTGTTGCCTACCATTGCAATAAACTTTGCGAGACATGATGCTCCAAAGGTTCTCTGTAGGGTTAAGATCTGTGTTACATGCTGGCCAGTCGAGAACTCTTATATTATGAGAATTAAACCAAGATTTTGTATTGTTTGCATTGTGAATCGAAACATTGTCTTGTCGAAATTGCCACTCAGGCTCACCTAGAAGCTCAGCAAATGGCATTAAGTTCTTTTCTATGTCTTTGTACAATGCTGTGATATTTGATGACCACTGGTAATGGTCAGGGATACTTGTCCATTACAGCAAATGACTGCCCAAATCATCATCGAGCCCCCTCCTTATCTGCGACTGAAAAAAACTAGAGGATCCTTCCGTTATCATGCCAAAACGATGACCAGACATCTGGACCATCTAGATTCTATTTTTTTTCATTGGTAAATATGACTGTTTGCCATTTATTTCCATATGACATATGCTTTCGAGCCCACAACATTCTTTGTAACTTATGATGTGGCTTCAGAGCTGCTTTCTTTTACATTTTGCTATAAACTGCTGTTCCTTTTTTCACAATTTGTATACAAATTGTATCCTTTGATACAGAGAGTCCCGATGACCTTTGAACTCCACGTACACTTATTTGTTGGGTACTAGCTAGTCTTTGTATCAGGCGATCCTCTTGTATATTTCTTACACGTGGCCTCCCAGATCTATATTTTGCATCATATTCACAACCACGCGATAAACTCGATGAATAGATTTCTTAAATCCATTAGTAATAGCCAAAATTTCTGAAACGCGCTTCCCTTCAGCTTTCAACTGCTAAATCATTGAAACCTCATTCCCTTTAATTTTTTTATTTTGCGGCATGTCGACTACGAATCGTTGTCGTTTGCAGAAATTAAGTACTCAAAATTTGTGACATCATCGATTTTAAATTTCCATATGCCAGCAAATATTAACAAAAACTCATAATCGTGTCTAAACTTTTACGACAAGCAAATTTTTATTTTATCAAAAAAATTAAATTTATAGCAAATCAAACGACTGTCTTTTGTTTATAGCATTTTAAAACATATTTTAAATATATATACAGGTTTTTGTAATTCTGAGGTCATAATTCTAAATTTTAAAGATGAATAACGTCATTGTCTAAACTTTTGCTTCGTACTGCATATATGTATTTTTTCTTTGGATGCTGAACATCTAATTCAGAATCAACTTAAAAGATCCCCAGACTATTTTCTGTTGTTATTATGAACATTTAAAGGTGAACAAATTAAATGGTTCAAAATTAAACTTTATTTCAAAAATTAAATGGCTGAAGTCGTTACAATAATAATGCACCCTTTTCTTAAAAACTCCAACTCCAACTCCAACTAAAACTACACTGTAAAAAAAAAAATGTAAAATCACGGTATTTGACCGTATAATTTTAGGGGAAATGACCGTTTTGATACCTAACCGGTCATAATCCGTAAAATTCATATTTCGAAAGCATTTTAGGAAATAGCCGTATAGTTTTACGGGAAATGACCGTTTTGCTAGCTTAACGGTCGTAGCCCGTAAATTGATGCTTTAATAATACAATTCTTTTGAATTTTTACGAGAAAAAGCTAATCTCCGCAAATTGCTCTTATCTTCTATCAAACCATTCTTTTATGGGAAAATCTTTATTTTGTTTTTGAAGAAGGGTGAGAAATTCTCACCCATTATTTTCCTCTTATGAGAATCTTAAAATAAGACTACCTCTTTAGTACTAGTGTTTACGAATAAAAATGATTTCGAAAAATATATTAGTCTTTCTTTCGCAAAAATCAGTATAGTCAGTCTTTATAGAAGAAGAAGAGAAAAAAAAAAGGCCACTAGCCACAGAACTTCTAGAAAAAAGCGTTTAAAGTTTCAGTAATCTTTAAATAGAAGGGATTTCACAATCTGATTAGCGTTACTGTAGCGTGCTTAGTAGAGTGCAAGGCTTTCACCCAGATGACCAGAGTTCGAGGCTACTTGCGGGCCTTTTTTTTGTTTGTTTGTTTCTTTTTATGTAATCTAAACTTTTTTTTATTTTTACCTTATTTTATAATTCAATTCAAAATTTGAAAATTTTAAGAAAATTTATTAATTTTCTTGAATATAAAAAAAAAAAAAAAAAAATTACTATTTGTAATATTTATAACTTAAAAATATAATAAATTTCTATAACTTAAAAAATAAATTTAATTTTTGTTTTAACTATAAAACAAAGTAAAAGTTTTCCAATATGAAACTTGACTGATTTCTTAATTTTGTCAAAAATAGCAAATTTAGATTTTAAAATAGTCTTAAAAGAAAATATATTTTATGCATAGTTTGAACGTTAACAATATTCAATCACTGTAAAAAATTTCTGTAAAAATAAAACACTTTTTTAACATAAATGCAACATAGGTTGCTTTATATTTTTACAGCTAGTTCTGTAAAAATAATTGAAGATTTTTTACTTCACATTGTGCTGTAAATCGGTTAAAAAAATTTTCCAGAAGTCTTTTTGTGCGTATGACACGATTTATCAACTTATCAGTTCTGATGTTGACTTTATCAGTTTTTGTAAAGAAAGGTCACTGTGATCCCAACGTCGCGGTTAGTAAAGCGCTGGCATTAGAAACAGGAGATTGTAAGTACGAATCCCGGGCTGCCGAAGACGGTTTGCGTAGAGTGAAAATTAATAAATTAGCTTTTATGTGTAAAAAAATAAATAAGCTGCTTAATGTTGTGGATTTCTCACTGCACGCTTGTGTAATAATTGCTAGAATTTTTTTTTAAAGCATCCGAGAAACTCAAACTTTAAATTTAAATTTACGGTCAATGCTACTTTTTTGTAGGTTGGTTGTATGTTTCATCACAACGTAAAATTACTGGCGATACACCATTCATCGACTAAATGTTTTTTTACGGGCTTTGTCTGGAATCTCTGCTGCCAGGCTTTGCCCGTAATTTTACTGCAGCATTTTTTTACAGTGTAAATGTATTGTTTTCTTTTCTTTTCTTCAAATTTAATTTTGCACACGTGCTTTCTATTTCTAAATTCAATAATATTAAAATAAATAAACCATAGTACAACGGTAGAGCTTTACACGTGAATAATTATCACATTAAGAATTCTGCACAGTAAAAATTTAAATACAACTGCATTTTTCTTTATTAGAAAAGGAGATCTTTGCATTGCCATATGTTATCTATAATAATAAAAGAAGATGTTTGTCTGTCTGTCTGTCTGTCTGTGCATCTATACGTTCAGCCCTACTGAAGGCAGAAGTATAAAATTTGACATACGGGTGCTCAGAAGCCTTCCCGAGTTGATAGTGAAAACAAAATTTAAAAATTTTAATTAGTTCCGGAGATATTAATTAAAACGTCGACCAATGCCTAATTAAAAAGCGAGCGGAACATAATTTTCGCCCTTCAGCGTGTTCCTCAAAAGAGAAAGCAGAGAGAAAAAAATTTCGCGGGTTTTTCTAAAGCGATCGCAGCCGATCTGTTGGAAATATCGAAAGTACACCTGTACCACGAGAAAGAGCATTTATTACCAATTCTTACGGTACATTTATTTTTTTTAAATACGGATTTTTTATATTTAAAAAAGAAGTTTTAAAAAGGGTCGAAAATCTCTCTTTTTCTCGATTGTCTTTTTTGAAACGCCCTGTACGACCGAGTAACTTCTCCATTTCTTAACAACTGGTATATTTGGAAAGGACATTTAATCCTCTTTCGAACCATATAAACATTTTTACAAAATACAGATTAGCGATCCATATTTTTAGATTTTACGAAACATCGATTTTTTCACAAAACATTTTATATCTCAAACTCGTTTAGAGATAAATCATTTCTAATTCAATTTAAAATCGATCAAAAGCAGAACTTCGAAATTGCCCGTCATTATGGCTCACCTGTATGCAGTTAAAAAATCTAAAGTATAGCTTTAAAAATAAAATAAATAGACCTATTATATTTATTTAAATTCATTTTTATTTCATCTGTTAATGACACCATTCATCAATTTCATCTGTTAATGAGTTACTTTAAACAGAATAATACTGATTTTTTTCCCCTATTTTTTATGAATTCGGTTGTAAAAAAGCAGTTTTGGAATTCTTAAATTTTAGATGGATTTCAATAGAAATCGTTAATCGCCCTTGATAGATTAGCCATTTTGAGTCTAAAATATATTCTAAGATTCTAAGACGGAAAGAAGCCGCTCACCACTATGCAGCGGTTTTGAGCGTTTTTAACCTTTAGAGAGGGGCTCCAAAGCCACTGTGGAGATTCAGAAGAGCCCGTCTCCAAAGGTTAAGCCTCCCCCGTATAGATATTCATTATTGTAATACATAATACATCATTCAAAAGATATTTTAAAGTATTTTTATTGCAGGCTATTAAAATGATATAAGCCGTTCAAATTCTGTACGAAACTTTCGGAAAAAACTAGGGAAAAACCAGATTTTTTTTTTTTTTTTTTAATAAGAAGAAAATTTTTATTCTTTTATATTTTACAGAGTTTCAAATTCAGATTTTCGCTCACATTTCGTACTAATAATTTTTAACGATATATAGCCCGGAATTAAGCAAGTTTTGGAGAAAACCACAGATAAGTCAGATACAAATCTTTTTAAAAAATGTTATACGGCGCCGCTGTCGCCACCGAGCGGGGCTTAGCTAAAGTCAGAAATGTGAAAGATCATAACATGGTAAGCGAATAGGCTGTTTCAGATATTGAAAAGGGAAGAGGGCGCCGAAGGCGCTACCGCACGGGAATTTACTGCGCTTTCAATAAGCTATTTTCACGATATATCGATAAGCTGTTATTAGACCTGAAACGGGAAAAAGGCGCCGCAGGCGCCACCGAGCGGGAATTTCATAAAGTCAGATTTTTCAGGGATCGCGAACCAGCTGGTCGCCGTAGGCGGCTAGTATGAAATAAATAAATAAATAGATATAATAAATATGAAATAAATAAATAAATAGATAACTTTTATTACTTTCTCTTACCCGTATACATGATAGGAAAATTATTGTTTTTTGGTCACATTTTAAAAATTGGATTTTTGTTATATTTACACTTTTTGAGGTCGCCTGAATCCAAAAATCATATTATGTGTGTCTGCATGTGTGTGTCTATCTGTGTGTGCGTGTGTTTGCTTGCCTGTCTGTTATCAGTGTATCTCAAGAACATAGAATAACAAAATGTCCAAACTAACTTGGTATTCTAAATGTTTGTCATATAGGGATACTACATTAATTTTTTCTTTCAGATAAAACTAATTGTTTGTGTAAAGGGACACCCAAGAGAATTCAAATACATTACGTCTATGAGGAAAAATGCAGATAAGTAGAACTTAACATCTATAGACTGCACAAAACCAAATGAAACGAATACATATTTTTTATATGCGTAAAAAATCTTTCTTGTAGAATATGGTATAAAAATCTATCACTGTTCGTTTACAGAGCTACACAAAATATTATAATGTGACAATGCTTGAAAATGCATGAAAGTGTATTTCAAGTTGCGTCGGGTGTTATTAATATAGGATTATATTTATGGGCACTATCTGGTGTGTACATAACCTTCATAAGATATACAGAGCTGCCAATATTTAAGCCATAACATTATTTTTTATTGTTAGTAAAAATGCATTAATATAATAAGTTACCATGTCCAAGAAAGCTGCTCAGAAGTTAAAATTAATTCCTCGTAGCCATATGATAAATAATGTATTATTTTAAGCTAAATATTCATTGCTTGTTTTTCGTATATTTACACGTTTTTAGGCTGCCTGAATACTAAAGTCAAATTTTTAGCATTGCCTGTGTCTCTTAGAGTAAATTAAAAACAAATAATTTCAGGCGATACAAATGTTTTATTCTGAAGTTAATACGTTTGTTACTAAAAAAGTTTGATCAAGATTGATAAGTTTGAAGGAATGTTACGTGTGAAAGTTTTCTGGATAATTTAAAATTTTTTATTTGACTTTTAAACACAGATTTGAATTCTATATAAATGTAAGTAAAATAATGAAACTGGGAGTTGAGGGGGTGATAGACCATCTCACACAGAATTATTTGTAGAATAAAGCTGTTCCGAAGCCTGTTGAACTGTTTCAATCAGTTTACATATCAGTACTCGTTTTTTTACCCCTTAATCTCCAACCTGTTTTTGTAGTGCTAAATTTCAAGGTACGAAAACGTCGTTTTAATGACACACTAAACTTTTTTATATCATTATAGTTCTAAAAAAACACCTAATATTTAAAAAATCATGAATTACAGTTTGCTAGAAAGCTGACATAACACTTACATGATTTGATTAAAGTACAGTTTAGTACAGAAAATTATTTTGTTCTATGTACATATTTTTATTTTTAGTTCCCCATTATACTATAGGTATGGGGAACTTAGGTAATCGTGAAAAATTTCTACCTCAGTTTTTTGACTTTTTTGTACGTTTTCAGGTGTGAGGAATCCGAAAATTACAAAATTTGTATGGTGTCTGTCTGTAGGGTGTCTGTTAGTGTGTCAGTCCACTAGTGTGTCAGTCCGTTAGTGTGTTAGTCAGTTAGTTTGTTAGACTTTTTACTTAATATCTCCCGAACAAATGATCGCAGAGAGGTCAGATCAGTTTTAAAATATTACTTTAGATACTGGCAAGAACCCTATTCATTTGGAACATTCGCATTAAAAAACTTCGTAACTTATTCGAAATTTACGATTTTCTTAACATGGGAGAATAGGACAAAATTTCACTTAAACGTGCATTAAATGGAAACGTTTTACTGTAAAAATGTCAAACCAGTTTTAAAATATCAATGTTGATGCCGGAATGAACATCAGTTCATGCATACACATCATAAACATGCTAAATTTCGCAAGTTATTGGGAATTTATGAATTTCTTAACATGGCAGTATAGGGCAAAATTTCACATAAACGTCAATTTTTAACGATATTTTCATCGTAAAGATGTCAAACTACTTTTGAAATATTATTTAAGACACTGGCATGAATATTAATGACTATGAATTTTCCAATATAAACATTTCGTAAATTATTGGAAATTTACGGATTTCTTAACATGGCAGAATAGAGCAAAATTTCACATAAACGTCAATCTTGAGGGATATTTTCATCGTAAAGATGTCAAACCATTTTCGAAATATTATTTAGGATAATTGCATGAATATCATAGACTATGATTTTTCCAATTAAAAAAATTCGTAAGTTATTTGGAATTTACGATTTACTTAACATGTCAGAATAAAGCAAAATTGAGCATAAACTTCCATTTTGAGTATCATAAATACATTAGACAACTTCAAGTTTACGTTTAGGATAGTTGTTTGACCATGATTGAATACAAATATTTTAATAGAAAAATTTCGTAAATTAATCGTAGTTTACGATTTTATCAACATAGCGAAATTGTAAATTTTTCATATAAATATGAATTTTGAGGATTGTTCATTGGAAATAGTAGCATGAAAACTAAACAACGGAATAGACCCTGATAAAATAAATTAATAGATTAGTATAAGATAAATATATCGAAGTGAACGGTGGATAGCCTATTAGTCGGGGATTTTATTCTGTCACCGTATCAAGTTTTGGTCAAATTCATTTCTTTTAACATGATTATAATATGTCTCGCACTATAAATTTATGAGAACATAAATATGATGGGGAACTGAGCAGAGTCCATCTATGCCAACTAGTTCTTTTTTTCATTTTAGCATAAATAATATAAGTTCTTATAGATAGTTATCCCTTCCGTCTAGGATCAAAATTGCGATGGCATGTCTCCGGACCACCTCTAGGGGTGAGTCCAAGACCTCCGCCAATTGCCCATCTGCGCAGCACTTGTGCGACGTAAAAACCCAACCAACCAACCAACTTATATGTAGTTTTTGTTAATGCGGTATTATTTGATAGAAGGTTAACACTATCATCACTATGTTATAAAGTACATAATGAAATCCCCCTCTATGTAGTACAAAATTTGATTAGCAGCGGCTTATGCCAAACAAATAGCGTGTAAATTAAAGAAGTTATGAGAGATAGAATGAAGATAATTTCATTTATCTTTCTCTCTCTCTCTTTCACACACACACACAAAAAAAAGGCTAAATTTTAATTTGCTTTACTCGCATTTTTACTCGCATGCCCAATTTTAATATAGTGTTTGCTGATTAAAAATAAACATTTATAAAATCCCCTATCAAATCTTCCTTTATTTTATTTTATTTATTTATTTTTTAGAAAAACTGAAAGTCTGTTAATTCCATGTCTTATAACTTTTTTGAATTTACACGATATTTGTTTGGGTTTTGCGTATAAGTTTCTTAAAAAATTTTGCTTTTAAAATATGTAGGTATTTTTTTTATAGCTAGCGCATGCGGAATTAAAAAGTTTTTCTTAAAAATACTCCTATTTCGGAAGATATTTAATATTTTCTATTCTGATAGCAGTGTCTAATGTCATTATGTGTCATTATGTAGTATGAAAATTTTCCTGAAAACGTCTTTGTACTGGGTCTAATAACATACATGTTACAATTTAAAAGTGGGATTTTTTTTTTTTTTTTTTTTTACATTAAAAAAAAAAAAAAAAAAAAAAAAAAACGTTATATATCCATGAATATATGTGGCAGCTTCTATATAACTGATACAGATAATGAGACGAATTCTCATAATCACATGCTACAGCCAAAACGCATTTAAAATATTAGTTTTTACAGGGTGATCCAAAACATTCTGATTTTTCTTTAATTTTTTACTGGTCCCCGTTTCCTCTTCAGGACTTACCTTTTTCTGAAATATGTGAGGTATAACATGTTCTTTGCACTACCAAAGTTTCAAGATGATTCCTAAAGAACTTTTCTAGATATTTAACAAAACGTCAAATTCTAGATTATCCAAATACTTATTCGTAGATTGTGTATTATAATGTTATGGTTATATAGAATCTAACAATAAAAAGTACATTTTTCATATTTATGAAATTTTTATTAAAATTCCGGAATAAATATAATTTTACTGCAGAATAATATAAATGAAAACATCGCAATTAAATCCAGTTATTTTATTCTATTTAATGCGAAGAAAATTATATTAAGGAAATAGAAGGCCCCAGGTGCAAGTAAAGATTTCTTTAACAGTAAGACAAACATGGAATTCTCTGTCCATTAAAAAAAAAAAAAAAAAAGGATTTGAATTCCCATGATACAACATTTCCAGATTTGAGTATAGAAAGAAAAAGTAAGCGTTGTTAACATATACTCACGTATTAATATTCGATAACCATAATTAGTTGGTTTGTCTTGAATATTTTCGATTGTGATAAAATTTATTAAATAATAATAATATTCTATACAAACATGCTATTAATAATATTATAGTTTTAAAAATTAAAGAACACGTTTTTATAGAAATGTGAACTAAAAAGCACAAAATATATATCTTAGTATTAAAATGCAGGGTAAGAGAAAATCGTGTGAGTGACACACTATAATATTTACATACATTTAAATCTTTAATTAAAATAATTTAGAATTAAACAAAAACCATTTTTAAAAAATCTCCCCTGACTGGGATCGAACGCTAGACCTCCAGGTTTGTAGCGCGGAGCTATACCTCAACGCCACGTCGTTCACGTAGGGAAAGTCTTTTTTTACAATATAGATTTTTTGTTTGCTCCCAGTGCGGTTACAAACATACATACATACGTACAGGTGAAGCTAATAAAAGCGTGTTAAAATTACGTGTTTATTCATTTAATATAATGGCATATGTTAATAGAAGGGCACAATTTAAATATTTTTATGGAAGACAATAATAATAGATATACTAAAATAAATATCGAAAAGTTCTTTTCCCTAAAATTAGTAATTCAAAAATAATCGTCAACATATTTCTTCTCCAAGAATATCGATATATTTCGTGAGGAGGATTTCTGTTTACTAAACTTTCTAATAAACATTATATGCAAATTATTCCTTATATATTTAATCGGAGTTCAAGGGCGAATCCCTTATAATATGCAACGTGAAGTGTTTGGTTGTAAATACTGAATGACACCCTAATACCTAACATCTATCTCACACCAGGAAACATTTTCTCAAACTTTGTGACAGTTAGGTTAATCGGTGTATGCGAGTAATGGAAAAAGATTTTGTTATTCATAATGTATATCATAAGCATTATTAATTTTTTTTTCAATATAAAAATTAGTGGTTTTAATGTTACTGAATTCTCAAGAAAAAAATGAATAATTATATCTAAATGGTGAATTTCATATTATTTTAGATTCTCAGTTAGCTGATATTACCTGAAAATGCCTATCACTGCATATCAAAACATCTTGGGTTACTGAAATTATATTTTATTTTAATAAAAAAGGTACAAATTGTAAAGTTATTATTAATAACATGTTAATAATTAATTTATAAGGAAAGGGAAAACATAAGTAATATTTTATAATTACAAAGAGTACAAAATACACCCATAATTACAAATGCCGTATAATATTACCATATGAAACGAATTTAACTTTTTTGTAGGAAAAATTAATGAATATATATTTTCCTTGACCTTTCAATGACTTTTTTAACATCTCCCCCCTCTTTAAAAAAAAAAAAAAAAAAAAAAAAAACATATCTGCTATTTAACATACACAAACATCAAACCGTCTCAATTATATATATTAAATAAAAAAAATATTTTATTTGCGAGACAAAACTTAAGTTAAAATACATTTAAAAACAAAATATACATATAAAAATAATTAAAATCTAGACGTTTCGAAACCCGTCCGTGTTTCCTCATCAGAATCAGTTACAACATAATATGCAAGCATTACATGAATGCCAAAGGAACTTAAAGAAGTACCGAATATTGCGGAACCAGTGCGCATGCTTCATTGATAGTGTAGAGATGTCTGGCAGTGTGCCAGCTCTCAAGGAAAATACGTGATTTATAAATATCAAAACCAGAACTTAGAACTTTTACTATATCGAAGTCAGGAATATCATCGGTTTCTATTGAATGGATTACAATTTTTGAATTTTGGTTGCAATTTTTAAAAAACTACAGGAGCACAGACGATCTTTTGCACGTCTGCTGCGTAGATTATCAGTAAAGAAAAAAAAGTTTATAGTCCTTATTATCATTATAATAATAGTAATTATTATTATTATGAAATATTCATTTTATATTTATATAATCTATCTAAAAAAAGTGTAATTGGTATATGGAATTTACACAACATAAAATAACCAACATATGCTTTAGAAAATATTGAAATCTCTTTCTTATTTTTATTTATTATTTTCATTAAAATACTCAGATTTATTTCATGTTATTATTATTATTATTATTATTATTATTGCTTTTCTTTAATGCAATGCATCACAGTATAGACGGATTCTCTGCATAGAAATATTAATAATAGATTAGACAGTTGGTTTTATCCAATTTTATGAGGACCTATTAATAATATCAATAAACAAACACATAATTTTAGAAAATATATGCTCATAAAAATATAATTCATACTTTATTGATTAAAGTTTTAAACTACATATAAATATTACTTTAATTCAATTTATTCTAAGACATTATTAATGATCAATTGGAGAAAAATTGAATACATAAAAAATAAAACAATAATGTTTTTTCTTTAATGCATGTTGGAAGCATTGTTAGAAAAAACTAAATTTCTTCCAATGAATATTGAAAATTACTGATGACAATAATAGACCGTGAATAAATATCTTTATCTTTTAATGGGTTAGACTGTTATTGATTAATTGGCGAATGATAAATACATAAAATATCAACTGAAGTTTTCATAATAATAATAGTAGTAATAATAGTGATAATCGTTAATGTTACTAAAGTAAGATTCAATTGCCATAAATTATTTTAATCAAAATTTTAAGTGTATTATGCTGACCGAAATATACACTGATGATTTTTTATGAAATAGAGCTTGACATATAATATTGCACAAAATATTTTATTTTCACAATTATATTTAAAAGGTATCGATTTTTTGAGTTACAATTTGTTAATAAAAATTTGTTGTTGTAATATGATTCCATATACGTATTTAACGTGTAATTATTTATTAACATAATCAAAGTCGAAATAAATTTAAAAAATGTATTTAATATATTATATATAAAAATTAAGGTAAAAATATTGGTATATGTATTTAATATTTCAACCAGTTTAGATTTTGTAAAAGTATATATTGAAATAAATATTTATAATCAGCCATCATTTTAAATTAGAATTAAACAAAAATGTTTTTTGTTATTATTTATTTTTTTAATACAATTACACATAAAAATACATATTCTTAATTTAAAAACTTTAGAAAGATAACACGAAAGTTTTCTGTATTTATAACTAATAGAATTCCTATATCACATCTTTAATTTTGATAGTAATTATGTTGGAAAAATTTATGTAATTACAAAAATACATTTATATAAACGTACTTTAAAAATACTTATTACAGTTACTAGCGCTTTCTTAGTATTTTTTCTAAGGATGTGTGTGTTTTGGTTGCAAACGATTTTTTAGTAAGTTTACTAACGAAGTGTATGTATTGGTTACTGAATATTTAGTAATAACTTTTCGAAGGATGTATGTGTTCTATTTACTATAAATGTTTATAGAATACCAGTTCCCTTGCAAAACCCTAGCAGTACTACAGATTTTTTTTTCTTTTTACAATGTACTATATTTGTTTAATTTTCTTTTTAACCGACTTCAAGAAAAGAAGGAAGGTTCTCAATTCAAACCGTATGTTTTTTTTATGTTTGTTAGCTCATAACTTCTGAACGGATGCTCCGATTTTGATACTTTTTGTTTTGTGGAAAAGGTCTTGGTCTGCAATAGGTCCCATTGCAATATCTTTACGATCTAAAGAAAATACAGGGTGCCCAAAAAACTCAGTCCCAACTCTTTTAACTGCTAAACGGCTGCAGCTATAGTGATAAAAATGGTATATAAGTATAGTAAAGTGGCCCTGCAGTACAAGGTTAAACCGCTTGCTGCGCCACCTGGTGAAAAATAGTGGAGTTAGTGTTCCTATCTCGAAAACGGTTCTAGAGAAAAAAAGTGAATTAGAAAGTTGAAGATTATCTTCGATTTAGTACAAAAAGATAGTTTAGACATTCATGCTAGCGTTTTTATCTCGGAAACGGTTCAAGACAGGGAAAAAAAGTGAGTTATAAAATTGCAGAGCATCATCGATTTAGTACGAAAAGATAGTTTTGACATTGATGCTAAAAGTACAAGGCTAAAAACGTGCCTTTTTTTGTTCGCAATTTCTTACACTATACACACTTGAGCTACATTGCTCACGTTGTAGCGTAGCTGGTGAGACATACGCTATATAGTTCAAAATACGGTTACTTGATACTTTTTGCTTTGTTGTAGAGATCTTGGTCTGAAGTAGGTCCCATTATAACATCTTTACAATCTAAAGAAAATAAAGCGCCATCTGGTGAAAAACAGCGGCATTAGCGCTCCTATCTCAAAAACGGCTCAAGATGGGAGAAAAGTTAATTACGAAGTTGTAGAGTATCATCGATTTACTACGAAAAGACAGATTTTAGACATTATTGCTAAAAATAGAACGCTTAAAACGTGCAATTGTTTGTTCGCAATTTCCTACACTGTGCATACTTGAACTACGTTGCACGCTTTACAGCGTAGCGGGTGACACATATACTCTGTGGTTCAAAGTACTGTTACTGTAAGCGGTCACATCGGTTAGCGCAAAGTCGTTTTCAACCAACTTCAGAAAGGAGGGTGTTCTTAATTCTTGCTATGTGTTGTTGTTGGTATTTGTAAGCTTATAACTTCGTAAGAAATGCTCTAATTAACCGATTTCAAAAAGGAGGAGGTTCTCAATTCAAAGCGTATGTTCTTTTGTTTTTGTTTTTGTTTGTTAGCTCATAACTTCTCAACGATTTTGATACTTTTTGTTTTATTGTAAAGGTCTTGGTCTGAAATAGGTCCCATTGTAAGATCTTTACGATCAAAAGAAAATACAGGGTGACCAAGAAAGTCAGTCCCGACTCTTTTAACTGCTGAACAGCTGCAGCTATAGTCATAAAAGTGGTATGTAGGTACAGTAAAGTGGACATGTGCTACGCGATTCAACCGCCTAAAGCGCCACCTGGTGGAAAAGAGTGGAGTTAGCGATCCTATCTCGGAAACGTTTCAAAACAGGGGGGAAAAGTTAATTATAAAATTGCAGAGCATCATCGATGTAGAACGCAAAGATAGTTTAGACATTAATGCTAAAAACAGAACGCTTAAAACGTGCATTTGTTTGTTCACAATTTCCTATTTTGTGCACACTTGAAAAACATTTCATATGTTGTAGCGTAGCGCGTGACACTTATGCTATGTAAAATTCAAAGTATGGTTATTGTAAGCGGTCACATCGATTAACGCATAGGCGTTTTAAGCCGACTTCATAAAGGAAGAGGTTCTCAATACAAACCATGTTTCTCGTTGTTGTTGTTGAAATTTGTTAGCTTATAACTTCGTAAGAGATTATTTAATTTTAATACTTTTTTTGTTGTCGTAATGATCTTGGCCTGAAATAAGTTTCATTAGGATTTCATTAAGATATAAACAAATTACAGGATACTCACAAAAGTCTGTTCTCACTCTAACTGCTGAACGCAAGCAGCTACACTGGTAAAAGCAGCGTGTAAGTATCGGTGTTGAAACATCTGTCCGTCAGCTGCAATGCATATTTTGCTCTTTGTTTGAACTTTACGCTGCGCAATTTCCAGCGCAGCGGGTGACACGTATTTACTGTAAAGTTCAATATATATGCCTAACAGAATTTTCGGTTACGAATACAGCGTATCCTTTCGTTACATTTCTAAAGACTTTTTAATTTCACGTATGTTCGTTCAATAGATAGTTTTTTGGTCATATCCGTTAAAGGCAAGAAAAGTGATACAACTTAAAAAAGCAGCATTTGTAAAAAATTCAACTTAAAAATAACTTGACTAGAATAAAATTGGCACAACTGTCTCTCGAGTGGATAACTTTCTAGATGGCGATGTAACTTTTTTGTTCACATTGGGTGCATTTAATGTATTTTTCAGTGACATAAACCATTTTTTGAGTAATGTCACTTTTCTTGGAAGTTGTGATTTGCGAAACTTCCGTCGAACGTCTTCTGATGCTCTGCTATATAAATAAGTTTTCACTGAAAAGAGAAAAATAAGATCTTTTTGTAAAAAAATAGAACCGACTCCAAAAAGGAACTACTATTCAAACAACTAAAAAGGAAAGAAAATTGGCAGAAAATGAAACTGTAGATTGCGCCTAAAAGTATAAAATAATTTCCTTCGCCAAACAACCTATAACACTACAATTAATCATAACTTTTGAAGTCGGCGCAAAATTAAATAAAAATTTATACCTTTATATTCAATACAAAAATCAAATCCTATTCAAAATACACGTCTCACATTGTTACCTGCAAAACGCAGCCGAAAACTACTTTGATTCAAAAAAACAAATAAGATTTCGTAAGCAGCAAAAGTTGGCGAAGATGCTGGTATCTGACGTCCTTGGTGAAAGAAAAATCGCAAAATTATCTGGCAAACATATTTAACTTCTTTGGGATATCATGATTATTTTAATAAGGTATATCAAGAGAGTAATCAAGAATATGAAACAACACATCGTACAATATATATTATGAAAATATACATCTTGCGTGTATATTTTTGCCTTACGTTTTTATCGCCAAATTCAAAAGCCATCAAGGATGATCTAACTTCGTAGAAGCATAAATACCGCATTGTGAAGAATGTTCACTGTTCTATGTAGATGCTACTAATGGACCAATTCTATACAGTGATAAAATAATAAAGGAAACATGAAAATGGATCATTCGAGACAACAGCATTTGTTGCTACCGATCTAACGACAAACCTTTAAAAACTAATTTAATTTTATTTAATTTTGCGCCGACTTCAAAAGTTATGATTAATTGTAGTGTTATAGGTTGTTTGGCGAAGGAAATTATTTTATACTTTTAGGCGCAATCTACAGTTTCATTTTCTGCCAATTTTCTTTCCTTTTTAGTTGTTTGAATAGTAGTTTCTTTTTGGAGTCGGTTCTATTTTTTTACAAAAAGATTTTATTCTATCTATGGTTAAACGCACTTTATGGATTAGATCAGTGTTTCCAGAAACGGTACAAAAATCTGTTCTCAAATTAAATTATAAATAAATAAATAAATCAGATTTTTTTTCTTTTTACAATGTACTATATTTGTTTAATTTTCTTTTTCAATCTATGGTTAAACGCACTTTATGAGTTAGATCAGTGTTTCCAGAAACGGTACAAAAATCTGTTCTCAAATTAAAGTATAAATAAATAAATAAATCGCAGTCTTTTTCTCACCTCTAGAGCCTAATACTCTTTGAATGCTTGAGGTCTTCATCCCTTTTAGAACCATTAATCACACTCTTTTACCTCTCTCTTTACCTCTTCTACAATTTTTCTTCGTATATTTGGAAAGTCGAGGGCGGCTTTGGATCTCATAGATTCTTTGAGTAATGAGTGACATTCAGTAGTATCTTATTGGAAGTAATTCTTTATTCTTAGATAGTTTAAGCTATTTTTTAAGTTAAAAGTTTAAGACCTTCGTAAATGTCTTTTCCTCTTTTTTTCTTCCTTCCTTTTTCTTTGGAGTATTTTAAAAACATAATCAAAGAATATTTTCATTTTAAACAATTCTTTTTCAGAGATTCTATTGGAAATTCAAAATAAGTATTTACATGTTAAAAAGGTTTTAATTCAAAACTTAATAAAAAAATTTTATACGGAAACATTTATAATTCTACAGAGTATCCGAAAGCGGATATGTTTCAAATTTTTATAAATTAAGTATCTAAAAAATTACTTATTAAACTAACTTGTAAAATTTCCAACGTTGAAAATGAGCGGAGCGGCATATATTACGTTATAAAACAGTTTTTCCTATGTACTCCTATTGTTTAAGAAATAATGCATTTTAAATAGTAGTATAGTGATTTAAACTGGCTATGTTTAAGTAAGAAAAAGTACAGCCTTACGTATATAATTAAAAGTATCAGAAAATTTTAGTAATGGCATATTTATCAAGTACTGAGACCATGGGAGCCTCTCCCCAAGTGATGGCTCAAAGAATCCAGTGTTAAAATAGGGGCGATTACCCTTATTGTTGAGAGAAAATAAGCTATAACGGAACGCTGGGTGGATGGTTATCAAATCCGAACCTGTTGATCACTTTGGTAAACTTCAAAGACTGAAATTGCCTTCAATGCAATGCGTGAGAAACGCGGCTGTACTACATTTTGTGCATCACAAAGCACATGCATCACAATAACACTATATACATTACAATAATATTACAGATGGGATAAGAAGTTGAATTTCAGTAATAGACTATTTAGTTTCATCTATCTTTCCTAATAGGTTCTAATAACCTATTTTTTTCTAACCTATTTCTTTTAAGTTTTGATTCAGTAATGTACATTTTAATTGCATCGAAAAATACAATATTTTCGTAGACTTTAAATAAACACTATTATGATATTTAACCATTAAAATAATTATTAAAAAATATAATGAAATATAAATTATTATTAGTAATATTTCTAATAATATACGCTCTTTTATTTCCAGGTATAAATCGCTGTAAAATCTAAAGATTTAGTATATTATACATTGATTAAGAAAAAAAGAATAATAAGAAGAAAGATAAGTATGGTAGAATTGCATTAAGCAAGTAAGAAAATGTCATATTTAAAATTTTTTCAGTTTTTCGGAATAATAAGACGTTTTGTTTATGGATCTGTTGACAAGTACAAGGATAATAAGTTAATCGAAGGCAAACCAATGACAGGTACGAAAATACACAATGCAATTAAAGCAGTTTTGAATCACATACGAAGGGGTCCAGTGAAAAAAACAGAAAATAATGACTTGAGACGTAAAGAAACTTCACAAATAAATTTCACAGCTAAAATAACCTGATCTTGGAAATAGAGTCTATCGTTAACGAACAGGACAAATGTTAACTCCAAATCTAAAAAAAGTCTGACGAAAAGGATGGCAGAGTTCGCTTTAGTGGAACGCGAAACAGGGTTTTAGAAACATCCTTTTTGCAAGTAAAAATTAAAATTGCGATTGAAAAAACTCATAACTATCAAAATCACAGTGTTTTCATACACAACTGTAAAAAACCTGCTCATGCATCAGTCCAGAGATGTCACTACTGTTCTTCACTGAAGGTTTGGTTGGGTGTTTTCTATAAAGATGTCACTGTTCTGCATCTTTGTAAAAAAGCGTTAAAAACATAATTCATTAGTTATGCTTCAGTGAAACATGTAAAGCCTCTTACACAATCCCTTTCTTCGTAAATGCATGAAATTTTCAGCAGGATTCAACCTAATGTACCGGACATCTTATGTGCTTTAGAATCTCCCCCTAATACTAATTACATCAAACTGCTTGTTTACAAATTGGGATCAAAGATAAAAAGTATGGCCACAGTAAAAAAAACAAAAAACACTAATTTCAATAGTCTCAAGACACCTTTTAAATGTGTTATTTGTCCGATTTCCATTGCATATTTTCCATATTGCTATTCATTAATGGTGAGACAAATAAAAGTTATGTTTAGATAATAAACAACGACAATTTAAATGATGAATAGATAATTATGTATAATGTATTATAAAAACATGTTTTGAAGAAATCACTTGTCTGGCATAATTCTTTATAACATTGTACAATGATGTTTGTGACAGTATTTATACCCGGACTAGATAGGTACTCGTGACTTGCATATATTTCATGTATTTGAGACTAAATTTTTCGAACAGTAATTTTTCCTTTATCATCAGATTTAGTTTAGTTACTGAGATGTAAGTTTGTAATCATAAAATATTTAAAGCCAGAGTTAAAAAATATATATATACATAGAAGCTCGTTCTTACTAGACGCGTAAATATTACTAATAATACATCAAAATTGCTGCTTATTCCATTTTCTTATATCGAGCAAGTTAATTACGTGACATAATATACATCCTTTTCTTATATTAAACGAGTTAATCACGGGACTTGTTATATCTTTTTTTGTGTTAGAAATCTAGAAAACGGCTGTAACGATTTTGATGAATGTTTGAGATTAGGGAGTTTTGTATTTGAAAAAATGATTAGGCTCATCGACAGAAAATTTCGCATTTCGCTGTTAAAAAAATTATCGTCCTGTTGCAACACATGACAGAAATTAGGTTTACGCTAAAGTGGATACATTCCCTTTGACGAAATTTTGTGGTTTAGTGCTTTTTGGATTGTTAAATGATGATTTCAAAAGCTGATAACCTCATCAAAATTCGCGATCGAAGTTAATCCCGTATCAGTAAATTGCAATATACGGCGGAAATTGGTTTTACTAAAATTGATATAATTTATTTCATGAAAGTTTGGGGTAAGGTGTTTTTGGGGTGAAAAACCGATTGGGCGTATCATCAACTTCAGGAAATTTCGCATTCGATGATAACTCTATATCATCCAATTGTAACATATGGCAGAAATTAGTTTACTCGGAAATGGATTTAATGATTTTGAAGAAATACTGTGTTAATCGTTCTTTTCTGGGTTCTAAATCGACTGGACGTATTCTCATCATCAGATTCGCATCTGATATTAACCCTTTATTCGCTGGTTACACCATATGGCAAAAATTGTGTATACTCAGAAATGCGTATGACGATATTAATAAAAGTTTACGTTTATTTATTTATTTTTGTGTGGGGGGGGGGGCTGCTACATTGGTTTACCCTTTAATCGCCAGTTGCAACGCGTTCCAAAATTTGTGTTAGGTCTGAAATGGATATAAGAATATTGATGAAACTTTGGGCTATGTGCTTTTTGTGATACTTAATCAATTGGACTTATTCTCATTTTCAACAATATTCGCATTGTATAATAACCCTTTAATTACCGGTTGCAAAGTATGGCAGGAAATGGGTTTACTCGAAAATAGTTATAACGGATTTGATGTAAGTTTTGGATTAAGGGTGTTTTAAAGTAAAAAATCGATTAGGTTTATTCTCATACATGGAAAATTCGCGTTTGCTGTTAATCTCTTTTCCTCCTGTTGTAAAATATAAAATGACAGTAATTGGGTTTACTCAGAAATAGGTTTAATGAATTTGAGGAAAGTTTTGAGTTAAGGGCTTTTATAGGGGAAAACTCGATAGGAATTATACTCTTCCTCAGGGAAATTGGAATTCGCTTCCATAAGCCGCCGGTTGAAAAATATGATAGAATTTGGCTTTACTAGGAAATAGATTTGGAGATTTTAAGATAAACTTCGGGTTAAGACTTTTTTTCAGAAGACAAACCCATTGGGCATCTTCATCCTAAAGAAAATTGGTATTTACTGTTAACCCTTACTCTGCCTTCTTTAAAATATTTAAAAAAAAAAAGAAGAAGACTCCCTTTTTTTTTTTTTTTTTATATGAAATAAAGCTAAAATTTTTTGTAAAAACTTAGACCTAAGGATTTCTTGAGATGACAAATTCATTTGATTTCGATTTATAGTCAGGAAAATTAACATTATTTGTTAACCCGCACTCCAACCATTAAAACATGTTGCAGAAATCGGGGATACTCCGAGTTTCCTCCAGAATGGTTCAATTGACAAATTAACAATCATATCTAATTTATCCTCATCTTATAGTAAATTACTTTTTCACTGTTAACCCTTTTTTCCTAAGTTGAAAAATATTGATGTAATTTGGTCGTCCGGAAAATGGCTCATATATATATATATTTTTTTTTATATGTGAAGTCATTTTCATCAAATTTGTGAAGGGTTAAGTGATATTTGAGATGATAAATTCATCTGATTTATCATATTCTTCATGAAAATTAACATTCCCTAGCATTTTTTTACATCCATTGCAAAATATAGCAGAAACTTTGTTTTCTCGGAAATATATATTGAATGATTTCAGTAAAAGCATTAAATCAAGTTTTATTTATTTATTTATTTATTTAAGGAGAAACCGGTGTGGCATATTCTCATCTACAAGAAAATAAGCATTCTCTGCTGTAACTCTCATTCACCTGGGGCAAAATATGGCTCAAATTTCGTTTTCTTGATAATTCCTACAATGTATTTCATAGATATTTCAAATTAAGGGTTTTTTTTATGGCAATTCAAGGAAAATTTTCCTCATCATTATGAAATTTAACGTTCACAGTTAACTCTTACTTCACCGATTACAAAATTTTCAAACGAAATGTGGTTTTCTACGAAAATGTATCTAACAATTTTTATAAAAACTTAGCATTAAAGGCTATTTGAGATGATAAAGCCATCTCATTTATACTCATCTTCATGAAGATTAGCATTCATTGTTAAACCTCACTTCGCACTTATCATTATGTGAAAGAGACTTGATTTTTCTAGAAATTATTTAAATAATTTTGATTTAGGGAAAAAAAAAAAGAAAGAAATTAAAAAACTTTTATTTTACAAATCAACTTTAAGCCCAAAAATCTCTCTAAAACAGTTAGAATTCACCAGTAACTCAGACTACACAGGAAAAAAATGGCAGAAACTACTTCTTTTTAAATACTTGAATAATTTTGATAAATATTTTAAGTTAGTGCGTTCTTGAGATCACATTTCGATTTGAAATACACTCATCTCCAGTATAAGCGGAGTTCTCTTGTTATCCGCACACCCCCGGAGAAATATAGAAAAACTTTTTTTTTCGCTAAAACAATAAAAAATTAAATAAATAAATAAATATTTTTTTTTTTCCTTTTAATGAAAAACTTGTTTTACTTATGTAATTCTTTAAAAAAATTAGCCTTGGTTCGTCTTTGCCTGGAACAAAATGTAGCAGAAACTTTATTTCGTAATAAATTACTTTAATGTTTTGGATAAATAAATAAATACAAACACACACACACACACACACACACACACACATATATATATATATATATATATACACTGATGGAAAAAAAAAATCCCAACACCCAGAAAAAATTATTGTACAGTAATGAAATTTCAGCAATTTGTCTAGGTAACATATTTAATTGATTAAAGTTTCAAGATCACAAGTAGAGCCATTGGCGAGAAGAGCCATTTCAAATGTGAAATGTTGGTACATTAGTAACCGGTGTAACCGCCAGAATTTTGAATGCAAGCATGCAAACGTGCATGCATTGTGTCGTACAGGTGTCGGATATCAGTTTGTGGGATGGAGTTCCATGCCTGTTGCACTTGGGCGGTCAATGCAGGGACGGTTAATGCTGGTTGGGGATGACGCTGGAGTTGTCGTCCAATGATGTCCCATACGTGCTCAATTGGAGAAAGATCTGGTGATCTAGCAGGCCAAGGCAACATGTCGACACTCTGTAGAGCATGTTGGGTTACAACAGCGGTATGAGGGCGAGCGTTATCCTGTTGAAACCACCCCCTTGAATGCTGTTCATGAATGGCAGCACAACAGGTTGTATCACTAGACTGACGTACAAAGGACTGACGGTGCGTGGGATAACCACGAGAGTGCTCCTGCTGTCATACGAAATTGCTCCCCAAACGATAACTCCAGGAGTAGGCCCTGTGAGTCTAGGCCGCAGACAGGTCGCTAGCAGGCGTTCACCTGGCCTCCTTCTAACCAACACACGGCTATCATTGCGACCAAGGCAGAACCGGCTTTCATCAGAAAACACAACAGATCTCCACTCCGTCCTCCAATGAGCTCTAGCTTGACACCACTCACGTCGCAAACGGCAGTGGTTTGGAGTCAGTGGAATGCACGCTGCAGGGCGTCTGGCTCGGAGCTGTCCTTGAAGTAACCGATTTGTAACAGTTCGTTGTGTCACTGTGGTGCCAACTGCAGCTCGATTTCAGCTGCAGACGCAGTACGATTAGCCACAGCCATACGCCGAACACGGCACTCTTCCCTCTCAGTAGTGCCACGTGGCCGCCCGGAACCCGGTCTTCTTGAGGCAGTACCTTCCCTTGACCACTGCTGCCAACACTCATGCACAGTGGATACATTCCTGCCAAGTCTTTCTGCAATATCGCGGAAAGAAAACCCACCTTCTCGTAGCCCTACTACACGACCTCGTTCAAACTCAGTGAGCTGTTGATAATGGCTTCTTCGTCGTCTTAGAGGCATCCTTTACTAACATTAACCCACTACGTCAAATCTCAACTGTAAATAACGATCACGAACCTTACAGCGCTTATTTAAAGCAAACCTCATTTGCAAGTTCATAGTGTCGCTACAAGCGCCACACTTATGCGCGTAGCTCGAAATTTGAATCGACGTCATCTTTCAGATGTATACACACGCCTACCAAATTTCGTTTATCTAGCACAGCTCCTTCCTGGTGTTGGGATTTTTTTTCCATCAGTGTATATATATATGTATAGTTAGAGATTTAATAAGATAGTTCGATTTGCATTTTCCTTTTCTCCAGGAAAGTCAGCTTTCAGTGGTATCTCGCGCTCTGCTCTGCGCAAATGACAAAAAAGAATAATAATTGTCTGAAAACCCAGCTAAAAAAAAAAAAAAAATCTGCAGAAAAACTACAAAAAAAAAGCCGACATTCTGAAGGTATTTGGAACAAGAATCATAAAATACGCAGAATAACTGCAGTTTGGAAGCAAATAATTTGCAGGTCATTTTCCCCCTTTAAACTTATTGTTCCAAATACCATCAGATTGTCTGCAGTTTTATGTATTTTTTCTTTCCTTTTTATATACTTTTTTTCATACAGAAATGTATAATTTCTATACGGTAAAACAATATTCTGAGTATTGTCAATATTCTGAATTTTTTTTGTATTGCCAGAAATTCTCGCTTGATTTTCTAGAATTGGGTCATAAGCCAAGTTTATAGTTGCTAAAACTCGCTTCTTGTTTTCGCATTTATTTGCAGAGATTTTTTAATAAATTTGGCATCGATAATAAAAGCAAACGCTCTAGAATTCTATTAGGGGTTTCTAGAACTTCTTTCCAAGGGGACTTGAATTTAAAAGGATGACATAGAGCTATTTTTACTAGAGTCACAATCTAGATTCTAGATGTCAGTTACTGAATTTTTTCTCAGTGTATACCAAATTTATTTAAAAAATATTATGTTATATTTTTTAATTTTCTAGCTTCAATTGTTTTGCTTTTTTATTTTAATATAGCAAATATATTGCTACATAATTTTAATATGAAATTTGTGTTGTGATATTTAATCTCAGAACATTCTTTTATTGACTTTCGTTTTTCTTGTTCCGGACTTTCTTTTTTGTTTTTTGCTTCCCGCCAACTGATTGTTTTGGTGCACCTGCCGCATCACGTGACGATGTGTCGCGACTCTCTACGAGTACACTGTAATACTTTTTTCAATCATGTAATTTTTGTTATTCGGAACTGACGTTCCATTTTCTTATTCTATTTAATCATAATATTTTTCTTTTGTCTAAGATGAATAAATAAAAAGGCAAAACATCTAGGCATTCTTTCATTACGCAGCAACGTGTGAATTATCCTAAATAATAATTGATCTACATATTATGTAAGAATTTCTCAGTCTAATCAACATTCATTATAGGAAAAGAAGTTGCAGCGCTTTAATACAGAAGTCATATAAAATATATATCCATGTATTTTTTCATCTAATTCAAGTGTACGATCTGATGATAAATTAAGAGGTTTTTTCTTCACCAATGGAATATACGATTACCTGTGACAACCCAGGTAAGTCAAACTTTATTTAATTATACGACTGTTGTTTTTTACAAAGAATTATTAGTAAGAATTATTTGTTATAAAATATATTTAAAATAACTAATTTGAGGAAACTGCGAATTCATGCATTCATTTATATAGTATTCTTCCATCAGATTATGATTCTGAGATTTTGAATTGAAAATTTAGATTTATTCTTGACAAAAGTTTTTTCATTGCACATTGGAAGAAATTGCTACATTTAAAATAATAAAATAAAAAATGAAAATGTAAGCGAAAATATTTGTTTTTGTTTCTTCAAAACTGAAGTGACACTGTTATAAAACCATTCTTCTGAATGGCTTCAAGCGAATCTTCTCGATTCTTTGTAATATAAAGATTGCAGGTTATTTTATTTAATCGAATGTCTTATTTAATAATTTCAAATCATTTTATATTTCAAAGTAATAATCTTCAAACTGATATAATAATATTCTTCTTACCTGTAGAATTCTTCGACGTCAAAAAATGAAGACTAATAACGTACACTTGTTTTTCTAGAAATAATAGCTTCTTCTTTACGATGATAAAATATATACAGTTTATTAAATAATTATGTACATGACGAAAAAAACACTATTTACAAAAAGGTATTTACATATTCGAAATTTCACGAAAACAATTTTCTATTCGTAATATTTTAATAACTAAGCCACCAGTTTTCTATTTCGTAATGACAATGGTGGTTCCATAAAAATAAATTAGGCCTGAGAGCATTCTATTCAATTGTGTTGCTCTCTTCACTAAAGACAAACTAAAACTAACTAATCTATGGCCTACTTTTTCTATTTCTTCAACGGTGGCTCCATGATTAATAACATTAGGCCAAAAAGGCCCCGAGAGCAAACTACTATTGCATTACATGTTGCTCTCCATTATAGAACGAAACTAAAAACTGAAACTATGTCCCGCGAGACAACAAAAATGTTATTCGAATTTTATCTCAACGGGACCTCTGGCGCCCTCTAGTGAGGCAAAAGTATATCAATACCTAACATCCTCCCACCTTTAATTTTTTAGGTGAGAGATAAAAAATTAAACAGTTAATTAATTAAGAAAATTTAAACTTATAAAACTACATACTAAGAAAAATTAAATCTATAAACTACAAATAGAAAAAATTAAAGTTACAAACTAATGAAAATAAAGAAAAATAAAAATAAAATATTTTAAAGTTCAATGCAATTTTAAAACAATTGTGATTGTCTTTAGAAAAGTTTTTTATAGTTTTTGACCACTTTCAGTTTATTGTCTCTTTTGCTGCTTGCATCACTGGATCCTAAGCATCTGATATCTCTAAGGGATACAGTTGGAAAGTGGTCTAATGAATGTTCCAGAATGCATTTTCACTTTGTGCATTTTATCAATTCACTTCGGATGTTACGTTTTGCAGAAATAATCCAGTAATGTTCACGTAAGATCGAACCAACTGTCTGAAGTCCAGCATGGCAATTCTTCAAGAGGCAGTCTCTAATTAGGCACCTTACAACATGATGTTTTGATGGCAACAATATAGGATACTTGAAAGAAAAAGTGTCTTCTCGATCTAACAATTTTGTTTTGACTCTTAGAATATTGTCTTGATCTTTCATAACAACAAGTCCTTTTATTGTTTCTCGCACATCACCAAAACTTTTTAACTGTATACGTGACCAGAGAAATTTTTCCGCCTCTTCCTTTTCTTCTGCCGAAAGTTCAGCTGGGAAAATATGAGTTCTATTTCTACATTTTGTTGCAAATCTTCTTATCCAACAAATAATATTTACAAGTTTACTAAATTTCGAAGTTCTTTCATAATTCATAAATGGATGTACATTTTGACTCGAAAATAATGACACTGCAGTTTTCTTTCTTTCCGACATAACTAAGACTTCATTAGGGGCAACCTTCGGTTGGGGCCAGTTACCTTTTTCATCTGCTAGCCATTTAGGACCCTCCCACCATCCCGATTCCAGAAGGTATTTAGGACTACAACCACGGGAAGGCAGGTCTGCCGGATTTTGACTTCCTGGAACTAAGTACCACTGGTTAGGGTTCGTAAGTTGGCATATTTCTCTAATTCTGTTGCCCACAAAGGTACCCCACTGGTCATTTCTTTTAATCCAGGCCAAAACTGTCGAAGAATCAGTCCAAAAGTAAGTTGGTACTGTAGGGATGTACAAAGCTTCTACGACATACTTTGATAGTCTGGATCCCAACACACAGGCAAGCAGATCAAGGCGAGGAATCGTTAGAGCCTTTTTTGGAGCCAGCCGCGATTTTGCTCCCAAAAATTGAATTGAAACTCTTTTTTCTTCTTCGCACCGTAGAAAAATTACTGTTGCATAGGCACTTTGACTTGCATCGCAGAAAATATGTAGGGTCCAATCTTCTTTATTTCTATTACCTATTCTTCTCGGGATCTTCAATTCTGTTAGCTGTTTTAATTCGCTGTACCATTTCTGAAAGTCTCTTTGAATTTTCTCTGGAAGCGGAGTGTCCCATGCTAATTTGCTGGACCAAGATTCTTGAATTATTATCTTGGCTGGTAACAATGCTGGAGCTAGAAAACCGATGGGATCGAAAATTCCTTGAGTTATGGATAGAATTTGACGTTTTGATGGATTCACTATTTCTAAGTCAAATTTATTGCAGACCATCAAGCTATCATCTGTTCTGTCCCATTTAATTCCTAAAACTGGAATTGGAGTTGAGAAGTCTTCCTTTTCATTTTCTAAAGACAACTTTTCTATTTCTTTTACAGGACCGAATTGCCACAATCTTAGGTCCATTTTAGCTTCAGCCATGATTTCTGTTGCCTTAGATTTAAATTCTTCCAATTCAGACGTGTTGTTTACAGATGTGACGCAGTTATCTACATAGAATGACTTCTGAAGTTTCTGAGCAATTGCCTTAAGTTCTTCTGGACACCCATTCAAATGATGTCTGATAACTGCGCCAAGTAAAAATGGACTGGAAGTAATACCAAACACCACTCTATTACGCTGATAGACTTTAATTTCATTCGTCTTCTTCCACCACAGGAACCTTAAAAAATGCCGATCTTCCTCTTTTATTTCGATCTGAAGGAAGGCTCTTCTAATGTCGGATACAACAGCGATTGCCTTTTCTCTGAATCTTAACAATATTGCGGGAATCTCTTCTAATAAATTTGGTCCTTTAAAGAGACAATCATTCAGTGACGGTGCTCTTCCGACTTTGCATGATGCATCAAAAACTGGTCTGATGGAGGTGGTAGAACTATCAGGCTTGATGACTGGATGGTGGCATAAGTAGTGTTCCCTAACTTCTTTCAGTTCTGTCTGAGGGACTTCCTGTATGACATTTTCTCTTTGCCATTCCTTTAAAACTAGATCGTAATCCTCAAATTTATTTAATTTCTTTAATCTTCGGGTAGTACTGAATAATCTTCTTTCTGCTTCATTTCTATTTGAGGGAATATTGACATTGTTGAAAATCCATGGAAGGCCCACTCGATAACGACCATCTTCATTTCTGGTGAGTTGTCTAAGAAACATATCGTGGGCTAGCTCTTCTTCTTCTCTTTTGGACAAGGTTTGTGCAGGGTCGTTGATTCCTATCGTTTCGAGTCGCCACAAGTCTGCAACATTCCAATCTTTTATGTACAGATTTGTCATCAATACCGCTGTACCGCTATTCAAGCAACCCTGAGATGGAAGCCCTGTTTTTCCACAAACTGTCCATCCAAGTTTGGTTTCTATCGCTGTGAGTCCATTTTCTAATTGCTTGACTCGACCCGTTAACAGTTGACCGTAAACGTCACTCCCGATCAGGATTTCTATTTCCGTACTACCAGGGCCGATATCGGACAACCACAGCTTATTTTTCTTGAGTTCTCTGCACAGATTTCCCTTTGGAATTCGAGGAATTTCACCACAAATTTTCTCTTGGTCTAAAAGATCGAGCTGATGTATGGAACTGACCCAATTATTCGATGCACCCACTGTAACTCTAAATTTATTATGCTGTTTAGCTTCTATCTGTGCACCTCCAAAAACTGTATGGGCAATTATTTCTCTACCAATGGGTTTGAGCTTGAGCTCTTTGGCAGTTTTCCTCAATATGTAACTTTTCTGGGAACCACAGTCCATAAGACAACGCACCCTTTTTTGGCCTTTTTCCCCTTTTATATTTATTTCTAACGTCATAAGGGCTATTTCCTGGGAGCATTGTTTGGCGACAGTGTTCTGTATTACTTCGGGAGGTTTGCTTCTACTATTTTCACCCCCTTTCCTTATCTCAGGACAAAATAGTTCTGTGTGTGATTTCGAACAAACGTGGCACTTAATAAAAACATTGCACGTTTTTGCCCGGTGTCCAAAACGCAAACATTTCAAACAGCAATTTTTTTCTTTTACTTTATTTTTCTTTTCGTCAAGGGAGAGCGATCTGGCTGTTATGCAGTCTTTACTCTCATGCGTTTTTCCGCAAAATATACAGCTTAATTCTTTTGCAGCGAATAAGCCTGTAGCAGTGGGGACCCTGTTATCTCTCTTGTGGAATTTATTTTTTACATTTTCCCTGGGTGAATTAATTTCAAAACCCGACCTGGCTAATTGTAACCTTTCTTCACCTGCCACTTCCCTTTTCAAAAAATTCAGCAATAGTGACAAGTTCGATGTCTGTGTGGTTTCCTTATCATCTAACTCAGTAGAATCTTCCCTGGCCCCAACATTAAGTCTTTGAAACGTTCTAATAATATCTTCGGGTAAACAGGATTCTACCATTGGGTACAGCCACGCAGAGTTCTGATCAATGTTTACACCCATGCTTTCCAGCGATCTCAAGTGTGCTTCTATCTTGGTCACTAAATTACACAAATTTTTGCTATTTCCCGTAGTCTGTACATTAGCTGCAATTAATTTCAAAAATTCTCGAACATATACTTCGATTAAGATATCTTTATCCCCATAGCGTTCTTCAAAAGCCTTTACTGCCTTTAAATAATTTTCTGATGTTACGGGGTAACTTTCGAGTAATTCTCTGGCTCGAGTTCTTGGTTCTATGCACTGTAAAAGGTACTGAAATTTGTCAGCGTTGTCTAATTCTTCATCCTCATGAATTTTCTTAAATTGGGCCCAAAAGGGCAAATAATTTATTAATTTTGAATCAAATTTCTTGATAGCTAATTTTGGTAATTTATATCGCTTTGTTTTCAAGTTTGTTTCGCTTTCTATTTTATTTTGGCCTGTGCAATTAAAATTTACACTTGAATTCAATTTTTCATTAATTAGTCTTTTAACTGTGATAAATTCATCAGAGTATGCTTCGCTTTCTTCGGCTTCTTTTATAAACAAAGCTTCATCACATTTACTATCTTCCGACATAATGTCTAATATTTCATTGTCGAGTGTCTTTAATTATGTTATTAAACCCTCTAATTTATTTAAATTATCTAAAAGTATACCCTTCTCAAGATCTTCTTTATCTAGTTCTGTTTTTAAAATATTTAAAGTTTTAGTAAAGGAAGATCGTAATGGTGTTCTACGTCTTTTTATTTTTTCCATTTCAGATTTTTAAACAAAAACAGAACAGTTTTATGTTAATTAACCAATTACTCGTTATTTATGCCTTTTAATTTAAATGTAAAAACTTTCACTTTTCTATTTACCAAGAAGATTTTATTTAAAGAACAACTTGGAAAAAGTTCTAATTTGAGAGCCATTTACTTTTCGTAAAATATAAACAAAAGAAAATAACCATTTATTATTTTTTATTTTACTCTTATAGAAATATTTATTTCCAACTGAATAATAATTTTTATTTATTTAATAACTGTAAAAATTTATTGAATTAAACAATCACCAAATGTAATCCAAAAAATAAATTAAAATCGAAGCTTCTATCTTGCACATTCTGTTTTCATTCATAAATTCTAAAATAATACTTTATTTCATAATCATTGCGAAACAAAAAATAAAACAATAAAAAATCACTGCAATCAGATTTTGACATCATCAAATATTTAACCATGAAAAAATGCTTTTTTATTCCTTCTTTCATCAAATGATGCTTCTTTTTCAAGGTCAACTCAATACTCAATTGCTTATTTTTTTTTTTACTTTTATTTATTTCAATCATAAAAAAACAACTATCTTATTTTGACCTTGATAAATTTACGTTTTAAATGTACAAATAATATATAGCAAATAAAAGATCTTGTTTTATTTCAATCAATCAGACATTTTTAATTTTATTTACTTTGAAAAAGGAATATTCTATATTCTAAATAATTTCAATCTAGATATCTTTTGAAAAACATTTCATATAATAATAATATAATCTTTAAACCATTTATTGTTTCAAATGAAAATAATTCTTTTCTTTTCAGTTAATATAAACAATATATCCTGTATTTAGTATAAACAATACGTCCTGATGTGGCGGACGCCATAAAATTATGTTATAAAACCATTCTTCTGAATGGCTTCAAGCGAATCTTCTCGATTCTTTGTAATATAAAGATTGCAGGTTATTTTATTTAATCGAATGTCTTATTTAATAATTTCAAATCATTTTATATTTCAAAGTAATAATCTTCAAACTGATATAATAATATTCTTCTTACCTGTAGAATTCTTCGACGTCAAAAAATGAAGACTAATAACGTACACTTGTTTTTCTAGAAATAATAGCTTCTTCTTTACGATGATAAAATATATACAGTTTATTAAATAATTATGTACATGACGAAAAAAACACTATTTACAAAAAGGTATTTACATATTCGAAATTTCACGAAAACAATTTTCTATTCGTAATATTTTAATAACTAAGCCACCAGTTTTCTATTTCGTAATGACAATGGTGGTTCCATAAAAATAAATTAGGCCTGAGAGCATTCTATTCAATTGTGTTGCTCTCTTCACTAAAGACAAACTAAAACTAACTAATCTATGGGCTACTTTTTCTATTTCTTCAACGGTAGCTCCATGAATAATAAAATCAGGCCAAAAAGGCCCCGAGAGCAAACTACTATTTCATGACATTACTCTCCATTCTAGAACAGAACTAAAACTAAATTAATCTATGAGCCACCTTTTCTATTTCTTAAACAGTGGCTAAATGATTAATAACATTAGGCCAAAAAGGCCCCGAGAGCAAACTACTATTGCATTACATGTTTCTCTCCATTCTAGAACAGAACTAAAACTAAAAACTAAAACTAAATTAATCTATGAGCCACATTTTCTATTTCTTAAACAGTGGCTCCATGATTAATAACATTAGGCCAAAAAGGCCCCGAGAGCAAACTACTATTGCATTACATGTTGCTCTCCATTATAGAACGAAACTAAAAACTGAAACTATGTCCCGCGAGACAACAAAAATGTTATTCGAATTTTATCTCAACGGGACATCTGGCGCCCTCTAGTGAGGCAAAAGTATATCAATACCTAACAGACACTAAATCGAAAGTATTGAAAAGTACTTATTTTTATGAAAACTTTTTAATTTTATTTTCTTCTTCAAGTACTATTTATCCAAACTGTGTTGATTTAAAATATTAAATGAATATTTACGAATTGAACAAATATTAACAAAACTATTACAAAAATTTTGTTTAAGTATGTCAGCAACAAAAGATATACAAATTGAACCGCTGAACTCCACAAATTATAATGTGTGGAAGTTTCGTATCGAAATGTACTTGCAAAAAGAGGATCTTTTTACAGTCATTACTGACGATCCTCCCAACCCAATAACCGATCAGTGGCGTTCAAAAAATAGAAAAGCCAGAGCTATTATCAATTTACTTATTGATAATGAACAAATAGTGTACGTTATGAATCTAGATACAGCACGAGAGTGCTGGAATGCTCTGCGCCAAGTCCACGAAAGATCATCGCTTACCAGTAAGCTTTTCTTACTTAGGAAACTTTATTCCATAAAATTAATTGAAGGTGGTGATGTTAACCAACATATAGCTGATATATATAAAACACGCGACACGCTCACCGCCATAGGTAAAGACATAAATGAATCGCACCTAGCTGCATTAATGCTATGCTCACTCCCTCCTTCGTATGACGTTCTCATAACAAGTCTCGAATCGAGAGACGAAGCCCAATTGACACCTGAATACATACGAAACAAATTAGCTGATGAATATGCCAAAAGGCTTGAAAACAAAACTATTTAAAATTCAGCGTTAAAAGTCCAATACCATAACAAATCGGAGAAATTCTGCAAATACTGTAAGAAAAGTAACCACAATATTGAAGAATGTTATAAGTTAAGAAATAAAAATAATTCTGCTGTTAAAAGTCACAGTAAAAATTTCAACAAAAAACCCAACTTCAGATCCAACATATGCTCTCAGAACAATGAGAAGCCAGATAGCGCTCAAATTGCAGAGGGGAGCAATAAACCAAAAGCTGATAAATTGTATTCTTTTTATGTTGGAGATAAAACTGTAAATTGGGTGGTTGATTCAGGGTCGTCTTCACATATCTGCAATGGTAAACTAAAATTTCGCGAACTTAAAAATAACGTTTCTAACGTCACTATCGCGAACGGCACGCAGCTAAAATCTTTGGGTTCCGGTACTGTGGATTTGTATACCGTAAATTCGGAAAACACACAGAACAAAATAACACTTAAAAATGTTCTTTATGTCCCTGAAATAGAAACTAATTTAATTTCTATAAAAAGAGCAACAGAGAATGGCTGTATCGCTGTATTTGATGATAAAACCTGTAAAATTGTAAATCAGGGAAATACATGCATTGAGGGATATGTGAAAAATAACTTATATGAATGTCAATTAAATTATTCTGAAAACAAACACACAACGAACATTGTAATACAAACTTGTGATAACGAAAATTGCATAAACAAGTGGCATGTGAAACTTGGCCACAGAAACACTAACCACATTAAAGATTTAGTTAACAAGGACATGGCTGTGGGTATAAAATTAAATGATTGCAAACATAATACTGAATGTAAAACATGCATAATGTCAAAATTAACTGATTCACCTTACCCCAAAGCTGCACAATTTAGAGCCTCCGTACCACTCGAACTGGTCCACACAGACTTATGTGGCCCTATGAAAACCCCCACTGTAGGTTGAAAATATTACTTTCTTACATTTATAGTCGACTGCAGTCGTTATACTATTATATATTTGCTAAGAAATAAGTTTGAGGTATTTTCTAAGTTAAAGGAATATGTGGCTATGACCGCAAACAAATTTGGCCGAAAAGTGCAAGCAATTCGCTCCGATAACGGGGGTGAATACACCAGTATGGAAGTAAATGAATTTTTGAATAAAGAAGGAATTGAGCACCAGTTTACCGTTCCTTACTCTAGTGCTCAGAACGGCGTGGCAGAACGTAAAAATCGTACGCTGACCGAAATGGCTCGCTGTCTGCTTAAAGACAGTAATTTACCGAATTCCTTTTGGGGGGAAGCCGTAAATACTGCAAATTACATACAAAATAGGCTCCCGATCTCCTCATGCGACTCAACTCCTTACGAAAAATGGACCGGCCGTAAACCCGATTTATCAAATATAAAAACATTCGGATGTCGCGCATACGCATATGTACATAAAATACATAGGGGAAAACTAAATAGCACCGCTCAAGAAGGAATCTTTGTGGGATATGATAATCGTAGCAAAGGCTACAGAATTTGCACAAATAATAAAAATGTAATAATTAGCAGAACTGTAAAGTTCTTGGAGGATGAAAATAGAGAATCCCACAATAATGAAACATCACAAATCAAGAATGAAAATTCAAATGATGAAATTCCGGTGTCCAAATTACCAATATTAGGTACTGATATAAATATAGATATAGCGGGCGATAACGATAGTCCTGATGACACGCAAACTCTGCCGCGACGATCACAACGATTAAATAAAGGTGTTCCGCCCGACAGATTTGCATTTGCAGTAAATGACAAAAGAATTGATGAGCCTAAGTGTTTTGATGATATACTAAAAATTCAAAACCCAGCTGAAAAAGAAAATTGGCTGAATGCCACACTCGACGAAATGAATTCACTCAGACAAAACAATACTTGGGAACATGTTGACGCTCAACCAGGGACCAAAGTAGTAGGGTGTAAGTGGGCGTTCAAGGCCAGATACAATAGCCAAGGACAAGTCGAGAAATATAAAGCCAGGCTTGTTGCCAAGGGTTTTTCTCAAAAATACGGGGTGGACTATGACGAAACTTTTGCACCAGTTGCATCGCATACCACTCTAAGAAGTTTCTTGACCATGTCACTATATAAAAATTTGAATCTAAGGCATGTAGATATCAAAACTGCTTTCCTACATGGAAATTTGCAAGAAGATGTATACATGCATCAACCCGAGGGTTATGTTGTCCAGGGCGAAGAAAATAAAATATGTAAGTTAAAGAAAGCGATATATGGCTTGAAACAAGCCGCTAGAGCGTGGAATTTGAAAATTAATGAATCATTGTGTAAATTAGGATTTAAACAAAGTCAGCAAGACAAGTGTTTATATATCCGTAACAAAGATAACACAGAAACTTACATTCTTGTGTATGTTGATGACCTACTTATAGCTGGTAAAAATCACAATATTGACATACTAATTAATCAACTTAGGGAAGAATATCCATTAACCGACCTTGGGGAAGCCAAATATTACCTCGGCATAAATATAGAAAGACCTTGTAAAGGGGTAATTACGCTTGATCAAAATAATAATATACGAGACATTGTAACCAAATTTGGGCTAGATAACGCACGGCCCTCTGACACACCGATGGAACCAGGGTATATAAAATTAACTGATAATGACAATCTCTTACCAAACAACACAATGTACAGACAGGCTATAGGCGCGTTACTTTACATTTCTCCAGTATCGCGACCTGATATAAGTGTTGCCGTTGGCATCTTAAGCCGTAGAAACGAAAATCCTAGAGCGAAAGACTGGGAGGCAGTTAAAAGGGTTATTAAATATTTGAAAAATACCCAAGATATTAAATTAAAACTTTGTAACTCTGGTGAACCTGTTCTTAGAGCATATTCGGATTCGGATTGGGCCAATGATCCAAATGATAGAAAGTCCATCTCTGGAAATTTATTTAAGATAGGAAAAAATCCAATATTTTGGACTTCGAAGAAACAGTCCTGTGTGTCCATTTCTTCAGCAGAGGCTGAGTACGTCGCAGCTGCGAGTGCTGCACTTGAAATACAGTGGCTCAACAAACTACTGGATGATTTAAATTTGCCGCAACAATGTCCTATAGTGTTGTACCAGGACAACCAATCTACCATCAAGATTGCTGAAAACGATAAGTTCCAGTCCAAAACAAAACACTTACAGCTGAGATATCATCTTCTGCGAAACCTAATACAAGAAGGCCTAATCAAGCTTCAATACAAACCTACCAAAGAAATGACCGCCGATACCCTAACAAAAGCTCTGCCAAAAACTGATTTTAATAGACATAGAAATGCATTAATGAACAATTGAAAAATTTCTGAGCTTAAGAGGGGGTGTTGTGATATTTAATCTCAGAACATTCTTTTATTGACTTTCGTTTTTCTTGTTCCGGACTTTCTTTTTTGTTTTTTGCTTCCCGCCAACTGATTGTTTTGGTGCACCTGCCGCATCACGTGACGATGTGTCGCGACTCTCTACGAGTACACTGTAATACTTTTTTCAATCATGTAATTTTTGTTATTCGGAACTGACGTTCCATTTTCTTATTCTATTTAATCATAATATTTTTCTTTTGTCTAAGATGAATAAATAAAAAGGCAAAACATCTAGGCATTCTTTCATTACGCAGCAACGTGTGAATTATCCTAAATAATAATTGATCTACATATTATGTAAGAATTTCTCAGTCTAATCAACATTCATTATAGGAAAAGAGGTTGCAGCGCTTTAATACAGAAGTCATATAAAATATATATCCATGTATTTTTTCATCTAATTCAAGTGTACGATCTGATGATAAATTAAGAGGTTTTTTCTTCACCAATGGAATATACGATTACCTGTGACAACCCAGGTAAGTCAAACTTTATTTAATTATATGACTGTTGTTTTTTACAAAGAATTATTAGTAAGAATTATTTGTTATAAAATATATTTAAAATAACTAATTTGAGGAAACTGCGAATTCATGCATTCATTTATATAGTATTCTTCCATCAATTTGAACCACACCATGAAATTAAGGGGGAAAAATTCACAGGCGAAAGTTGGTAAATATGCAATTTAAATAATATCACACATTACATTCACACAAAAAATCTAAACAAAAACGAAGATTAATCAGATGTATGCATTTGAGATTATGAAAATATTTATTTTTATCTATTTCAATGATAGATAATGTTTAAACTTTTTAATATAGATTGGATGCAAGTTATGCAGTTCTACTTCAAATTTAGAGAGTGGAATTAATGAATAAATTCAGTATAAAATTTTAAAGTTAATAAATTGTAAATGAATTTAAATATTTAGCAATTATTTGTAAAACTCGTTAAAACAATCAATTCAAATGTTAAAAAAAAAAAAAAAATACGATATAAATATATTTATTTATCCTAAGTTACTAAAAATAAAAAAAAACTTTGTATTAGAATTTCGTGTAAATTTTCCTCTATTTGGGAAACTTTTGAGTTTCAAAATTAATAAATTAATTATTCCAATTGAGTTGTCTTATAATACAGTAAACTGTGCCCTCACACACAAATACACACTCACACACAACAAAAAAGACCTTCTTCGTCATTGCATAATAACTTAAAATATAAATTAAATATGTTTTAAAAGCGTTACATCTAATGGATGAAAGTTCTAATCCTGTCATAACCTAATAATCCTAAGTCTAATCCTATCACAGCGAAAGACGACAAAGGTAGTCAAATTGTTCCTTTGTATAAACAAGATTACTTCGTGAAAGATTTTGCCTTCTAACGTAAATAACTTTACATATAAGTGAAAGAAGGCGTCGCAAAATTCGCATCTTGCCCCTGTCACTTCTTTTTAAAAGTCACATAATGTTTGGTTGATTTAAATTATTTTACTTAAACTCTGCCATACTCTCTTTAGCTATTTACGCTTAGTTGTATAGTAAACTTAAAAATTGTAAAATTAAAATTTCTCCCTGGACCTATTATCTCTAAATTTCATACCAATAGCTACTATCTTCTAATTTTTTTACTTCTGTTTAATACACCTAAAATTATGTTTTTTTTCTTATACTTTGTGTTCTGATATTCTTTTCTTAGCCAGAAATTCTCAGTTAGACGCTTTACTTAATTTACTTAACGCCAGAGTCAATTCTGTTAGATGCGTTTTTGATGAATAATTCAAGTCTAAATTATTATTGACGTTTTTAAGTGAAAATATTAAATTCAAACGACTCTTTTGTTATTTTTGAAATTAAAGACTGTCCTCATTTCAAGAATCTCAACATTTCTGTGAAGTAATTTTGAGATAGGACAATTTTGAGATAACAGATACATCTCCTATTGTATGTTATATAAAATAAAGAAAGTACTTTAAAGAAAAATAGTATAATACTTCAACTTATTCAACTCATTTCATCATTATTTAACTTGAGTTACCTGCGAAAAAAGCAAATACATTTCCGATGAATCGATAATCATAAAACGGCTAGGGAAGTTGCAAAATTTTAAATAGTAGCAGATGCATAAATATTTGTGAAATTGTTTATAGTGTTGCCACTATCCATAGCTAAAGAGGAAAAAAAAACATTACAATAAACCACACAAAAACTATGAACTGTTTTATTAGCTATCACAAAATAAGGACGCTAGGAATTAGCAGATTAAAGTTCATAAAAGTAATAGTTATATTAGACTTTTTTTTTTCCTCATTTAATACTGTTAGGTAATTTTTATAAAATTCGTCCATCTGAATTTTTTTTCTTCAGTAGTAGTAACATTAATATTAATAATATATCTTATTATATTATCATTATTTAACTAGTTGGTCTGTACCAGTTTGCGGCTTGATTTTTACACATGTATTTCCAAATTTATTTCTCGTTTTCAGTTGCTATATTAAACATTGGTTTACATGATATTTAAAGCAATGGATTTCATGTTTTATAAGTTTTGAAGTCTAAATGTCTCCAAATTACAAATGATATCGTAATCCTTTAATTTAAATTTTATAATAACACATCTGCTTATTTATTTATATTAATAATTTTACGTGTCGTGGTTAAAATATATTTTTGTTATTTTTTTTTTTGTTATTTTTTTTTTTTTTTGACGTATTATGATTCGGAATAGCAGGAAAAAGATTTTATTCTAAAAATAGGAAATGTTTTGTTTTATTTCTTGAGAAACAACAAACGAATCTTCAAAAACCCCGCAAAATATGAATAAAGATTTATCTTCTTTATCTCAATATATTGTTGCGATTGTGAATCATGTTTTTTTATTTTAAATTATCCCTTTTCATTATATTATTTAATTGGAATGCATGATGCATGGAAATCGTAGATAAAATTTTACTTTTGTTACTACAATGTGTTTTTTTAGTTATGACGTCATTTTCAGCTTTACTTTCGGGAAACATGCGCTTTTGTTATTAATAAGATATTTTAACAACCTGATTTATCTTGACGATAGCACCGTACTTACAAATGATCTTTCATGAGGATGTTCTCAAATATTTAAATCGTGAATTTCTTTTTTCTGATATTGAAGTAATATATATCTCATTATTTTTAGTAAATTTTATTACTATTATTATTATTATTATTATAATTATAATTATTATTATTATTGTTATTTCAGGTACGTGTTATTTTTATAACCAATTTGACATTATTATTATGGGAAATGTTGTTTCGTCTACATCTATATGCATTAATTTAAATAAAAATTACTAAAACTATTAAAGTTAAAATGAAGATAATATTATGAGAATAATATTATTGTCTATTTAAATTGATTTTTGCATGTCTACCATTCTTCATACTCTTCATTCCACTGATCAGTGCTGCGAAAATATCGACTTCCTTCTGTGAAGAACGTAATTTCTAACGAAACCGGGAAGTTCTTGTCTATAAATGCAATTTATTCAGCGTAACCTCTCTAATCAGTTCAACAAAACTATGATTTTAACGAATATCTTCGAAAAAGTCCAATAGAACTTTCAATTCAACTAATATTCTCGAAGCAGTCGAATAAATTTGTCGCTCTTATCACAAAACTCACTACTAAGGGAATGTTCACGAATCAACGCAAGAAAATAGTCATTTATTCTTCAAGTTTAAAGCAAAAAACGTGAAAATCTCCCTAAAGCAATAATTTTTCTGAGTTAAAAGCACAGTTCAGTCATTTGAAAAACAGTCTCCAAAAGAGCAATCACTGAGGAAAGCCCTTTGAACACATTGAAATCGCGGGAGTGAACATATTTCATATTTATGCTGTTGGTGATGAAGTTTGGCGATGTTTCCTGCGATAGAATACAAAAGAAAGTTCCAGAACTCGTCTTTTATTCAATGTAGAGCTTGAAAACTTTCAGAAACTTTAAATACTATTGGTCACCATGTCGACAAGTTTCTCGAAAAGGTCGACTTTAACGAAAATGATTGGATTGCCATTCGACTTTGAGTATAAATTTACATTTACTGAAACATTATATTTGTGAAAGCAAAGAGGATTAACCCGTTGCAACAGTATTCAGTATAATTTCATCTCAGGCTTAAGATGTTTTCCTTAAAGTTATTGAAATTTCAATATGCAGATTGTATTTTTTTATAATTTGCTTTTTTCAATGTTGGTTTTAATTTATTTTTCTGCATCTGCTTCAAGCCAAGTCACAGTTTTATATGCGTATCGCAATCCATTATTATTTATTATCCATTGCACGTTCCCTTATGAATAAATAAGAAAAACCTTGAATCAAATGTTTTAGTAGACGAATGAAGTTTCTTTTCTATATTGACAACATTTCTTCACTTTTGTTATTTATAGATGATGAATGTTTCCATATAGACAATAAAACATTACGGACTGTAATTGCTCTGAAAAAGAGAAAGCCAATTCTTACTCTCTCAAAATCTAATACTCTCTTATCCCTTTGAAATCGCCATTCCTTTTAGAATCATATATCACGTACTTTTACATTCTCTCTAGCCGAATTCTTTTTTTCTGCTCTTCTACGAAAGTCAGAGATTGAACTAAATCCCTATCATTTTTTCAAAGAATGACACCGAGTAAGATGTTATAGATTTTTTTTTCATAGAAATTTTGTTCGTTAGTTTTCCATACACACATATTTATGTATTTGTCATTTAATAGGTTAGACAGTATTTTCTTTCTTTCTGATTCAGCAACATGATATTTAATTTGTATTCATGAATGAAACGCATATTTAGAGTTTTAATTTGTACGGGTTATACTCAGAAAATGTGTGAGTGATTACAGATTATTAAAAAAGAGCATTTTGAAACGAAATATAGTAGTTTAAAATTGAAAACTGAATAAAAGTAAATGTTTATCCTTTACATTTTGTTATGTTGTATATATATATATATATATATATATATATATATATATATATATATATATATATATATATATATATATATATATATATATATATATATATATATATATATATATATATATATATATAATTTTTTTGGGTGTTGTTGTTGTTGTTGTTGTTTGCTTGCTTTTTAAATGAAAGTTTTTGAAAATTCCATAAATAGTGAAAATAAACTATCTTAAACTAAAAATATAATTTTAATAACGTTATAGGTATTATCTTGATTTTTTTAACATAATGACTTGCAAATATTTCTTAACTAGCAACAGCTTGTAAACTATGTCTTATATTACAATGAAACTGTTCATGTAAATTTTGAGTGATAAAAAATATTTTCATCATGTATTTTAATCACACCTATTTAAATGCATAAAACTCGCTGCAGCTTAAGCAAATGGTTATTTAATCACCTATAATGTGCAGCACGGCAATTAAATTTAAGATTTTTATTTTTTATTTTTTATTTTTTTAGCATAAGGATGCATCAATATCCTTTATTTACTTTTAACTTTTAAATGCATGTCAGAAAATATAGGAAAAATGATTTATAATTTTAAATAATTTTAAATATTTTAATAATTACTATTTTAATTTTTCTTTTAATTAAAATATTTTTTCAAGGCGTGTTAAAAAATACCAATTTAAGAAGGGTCGTTTTTAAGTTGATAAAATTGTTAAAAATCCTGGTTTATTTATATATTTTTTTCTTCAGCAATCCTTGCAACCTTTTCATGTCAGATTTTGTTTCTTCTAGAGACCCTATATTAGAATATAGAATCTCTAAATTTTCCTTCATTGCATCATCACCTTTTGGTTAAAATTTTAACTAAATTTGCAATTTCGTGTGATGAAATTCTCTAGTTTCTCAATCTTTAAGGCGGCTAAGGATACATTTTTATCGCGTACTTATTTCTTGTTATTATTAATTTTCAAAATTTATTAGTCATTTTTTTTATGACACCTGTATATATAGGCCATAAATGATGTCCTTCTAAAAGAATATCGAGTCGAATCTTTACATAGTTATAGAATTTTGAATTAGACAAAAAATAGTATTTTTTCTACCAGAACAACAAAACTGTTGAACTTCCTGGGTGACTTCATTGGTTACCTATAGTATTTAAAATGCACAATGTTTGATAACCAGTTATCATAAAATTTGTACATAAACAAATCCTTCCAAATTTTTATTAAAAATATTTGTGTAAAATTTTATATTCCTGTATGACATATTATATCGAAAGTTTTTTTTTTTTTTTTTTTTTTTTTTCTAATGAGGTAGTACATTATCCAGAATCTAGAAAGTTATCCATAAAGATGTTTTTCATGATAAAAAATAATTTGAAAAAAAAAGTCTGGATTTATGCATTGTAATTTCAATATTCGTTGTAAATAAAATAATATATATATATGAGTTAAGGGGGGTCCGTCGACACCAAATTTTTATTTTCATTATTTATTGATGAATTGCTGTAATTATTTTTTCTGAAAATGAAGCTTTTTTGACGATGAAGTTGAGCATGAAAGAATATATAAAAAAAGTTAAATAATATTTTTAAAAGTTAAAATAAATTTCAAAAATTTAAAATTTAAAATTTTTGATAAATTTACAATTTGTTATATCTCTTGATCTAATGGTTCAATTTACAAACTTTTTTCATCTTTATATACAGAAAGAATTTATCTTAAATTTGTCTTCAGGATTTCTGATTATAATAATAATTTTTTTAAATATTAATTTTAAGTTGAAAAAAGTACTTATTTCATGCATAACTTTTGGATAACCAAAAGAGTTTTGCTCCTAATTAAAATCACGAAGACAAATTGAAGATAAATCTTTTATGTATATAAGAGTGAAAAAAGTTTGAAAATTGAACCATTAGTTCATGAGATATAACTAATTTTAAATTTATCAAAAAATTTTAATTTTATTTTTAAAATTTTAAAATTGTATTTAAATTTTTAAAATTTTTTTTATCTATTTATTTATTTTTAAGATTCTTTTTTGCTCAACTCCATCGTCAAAAAAGCTCCAATTTCAGAAAAAAATAATTACAGCAATTCATCAATAAATAATAAAAACAAAAATTTGGTTTCCCAGACACCCTTAAGTAACTGAAATGGTAATTTTAAAACAAATATTCAAGAATTTAAAGTGCAAAAACATTGTTTTTAATTGGAATATCTTTTAGTTATAATCAAATGCAAAGAATGTCATCCAGGAAATTATTAATTATGAATCACCTAACGATTATATTTACCACGTCATAATACAAATTGAGTGAAATACATAAAAAAAAAAAGAAAAAAAAAATCATTTACGATTATTTATACTATATACAGAAATTTCATATGAGAATATGGCTTTTAGAAAAAGTAAGAGAAAACATGCAAAAGATAAAATTATAACAAAAGCGCACATTTCGAAAACTCAATTTCGATGATTTTAGCTCAAAACATGTACAGAAAATATAAAGATAATTAATTAAAACTAGTATTTTCTGGTCATGAAAAAATTCTTTCTACATGTTTCCATATAAATTTACTCAGTGAAAGTTATTCATCAAAACATTCATTTCATAAACTCTTTTTTTTAATGATCTATGCAAACGATTTTAATCTCAGAGTACTATAATAATAATAATAATAATAATAATAATAAAAGGCTTTAAAACAACAGTGGAAAAAAAGTAAAACTATAAATACAGGTTGCAGATTAATACATAAGATAACGAGTACTGTTATGTAAACCAATGTTAAACAATTCATATTAGGCTTCTGAAGAGATTTATATGATAATTAGTTCTGTGTGAGGGGGGCTACCGCCCCCCTCAACCCCTCGTTTCATTAATGTACCAACATTTATATAGAATTTAATTCGGTTATTAGAAAATAATTCTCTTTTTAAAAAATAATTTATTAAAATTATCTTTTATGATAAGGCAGACGATTTCCCTATTAGAGAAGTAGTATAACACCAAATATCCAAAAAAAAGTCCATTTTATTCTCAATATTAAAAAAAAAAAATAAATAAATAAATAAATAAATAAATAAAGTACGATTTTTTTTTCTAAGTTTTTTTTTTTTTTTTTTTTTTAGTTAAAAGTAAAAAAAATCGATAACTTTGTTTTAAATTATAGCAGATCGATGGTTCAACCATTCGTTTTAAAGGTATTGGCGAGCTCTTTTGAAAGATACCCATCATGAAAATTTACTCCCCTCGAGGGGGGGAGGCGTGGCCCCTACATACACATTTTTTTTTCCCAGTTAACTATCTCTATTACAAAAAATATATATTCGTTTCATTTGGTTTAGTGCAGTCTATAGACGTTAAACTCTATTTTCCTGCAATTTTTCCCATAGACGTAATGTATTAGGATTCTCTTGATTGTCCCTGTACACGAACCATTTGCTTGATCTTAACGAAAAGCTTACTGTAGCATCCCTATATCATGCGCAATAAGAATACGAAGTTTGAACTTTCTGCCATAATTTGTTTTTGAGATATACTGATAACAGACAGACTCACAGACACACAGACACACAGACATACAGATACACGGACACACAGACATACACACAGACCATTTGCTAAAAACATGATTTTCGTATTCAGTGAACCTCAAAACGTGTAAATATAACAAAATCTCGCATTCGAAAATTTGACCCCAAAACAATACTTTTTCTACCTTATGGGTAAGAGAAAGTAATATATGGTTCAACAATTTGCTTAAGGGCCCTCTTCACTCACCGCCGCTGGAAGCCGAAGCTAATGTTGTTCTATGGGAAATTTTTATTTACAAATAACTTATTAACTAATACATATATTTCAATTCTGTTTTCACATTCTGAAAATTCTCAGCTGTTTAATTGACGGACCTTTTCAAAAAAAAAAAAATATTTTTTAATTTTTTATATTTTATTTTGAAGCTGTAAAATACGAATTTTCAATATGTGAATTTTTTTCATTTTGCAATTTCAAAATTAAATATTAAACATAAAAAAAAATACATTTTTAAAAAAGGTCCGTCAATTTAACAGTTGGAAATTTTCTCAATGTGAAAACAGAATTTAAAAATATGTATTAGTTAATAAGTTATTTGTAAAGAAAATTTCCCCATAGAATAACATTGGCTCGGGCTTCCGGCGACGTTAAGTGAACAGGGCCGTTAAAACGTCTGCACGAGTTCTTTGCACCCAAACAGGAAGCGATAACCATATATGCACTTTATACAAAACTGGATGGCGATGCTGCTTGACAGATAATCTTTCCATAAAGTTAATACTCACTAATTTAGGCAAAAGTGCAACTGTATATAAACTTATATCACATTCTGTACATCAGGTCTTGAGCTAGAACTGCCACATAATTTTGTAATACGTGCAGACACATAAATATTGCTGAGTTGACGACATTTTAATTCATTTCGTAACCTTGTTAATACTCGCTTTTTTTTCACATCCCTTTCTTTGTATATTAGTTTTCCACAATGTATTATTACAGTTGAAAAAAGAAGTTACTCATCTAAAATTTGGTATAAAAAAATGGAGGGTACTAGTAATGCTAATAAAACAAATTATAAAGTTTATATATACAAGCTGACACACAAAGAGACATTTTATTAAAATCTTTAAATTATGCTATCGACCTCAGAAAACTTGTAAATGCATCGAAAAACAAATGTCGAAAACGTTTACGAAACCAATACGTTTTTTCTGTTTAATACAGAAGAAAGTAGAACCGCAATGTTTCAGCATGTAGTTTAAAATACTTTTATTTTACTGTAAATTTCAATAAATCTAGATTTCAGTAACTAAATTAAGTTTTACTGCATTTTTGTTTTGATTTACATATATTGTATTATTTTTATATTCTAGTATTATTGTACAGACTTATGTTTTGTCATGTCAATATAATCCGAGTATTACTCTTCAGTAAACGGAAAAATGGAACTATAATCAAAATAAATAGTGCAGTGTATAGTGTGCGGTGTGTAGCACGTACTTTCCTTTCAAAAAATGATGAAATTGTGCTTATTCTATATTCAAAAACAACAATTCATGGATATCGGATTTTGGAAAAAGTAGTAAAATATTGAACACGAATATTTGATTTATTTATTTATATATTATAATATATAAAATGTAGTAATACCAAGGAATTCATTATAAGTAAATAAATAAAGTTATAAAAATAAAATGTTATTTTATACAATTCATTTAATTTCTGAAACATGTTTCAACATTTATGATTTTAGATTTCAAAATTTTTTAATAAAATAGTTTGTTTTTAATATATATGTATATATATATTTTTTTTTCGAACTCTTTTCATTTTTACGAACTACTATTTGCTTATATTGTCACCCAATCGGTGTGGTGTTTAGCGTCCCCGATTTATAACGGTTGGGCCTGGGTTCGAATCCCAGAGAAGGCAGGATGTGTTGTCCCTGTTAGGGGTAGCGATGACCACCCATTGGGAGCTCCTTCACAAATGGTCATCTTTTCGGCGACCTCTCGGCCAATGCTTGAGGCTTATGCGCCGCGCCATCAGAAATATATATATATATATATATATATATATATATATATATATATATATATATATATATATATATGCATTTGCCTATTAGTGGCTTCCTACGTTTAATTTGTACAAAATATCCAATTGAACAGAAAGGAAAAAAATTATAATAATATTAATTATTAATATCAAAACAAATAAAATAAACTTTAATCATTGAAGATTTTCTTGCACTGCTTCTCCTTACATGTGTGCTTTTTGGGTGTACGGCTTGTGAATGTGTCTTTTTAAAACTTAACATTTAATTCTTATTAATAACTTTAAGATTAAGCTTTATCAATCTAGGTTTAACAATACTAAAATCAAAACTAATTAATTAACCCGTTAGTAGTCGCTAGTCGGTCGATTTGCCGCCCAGTTTTTCCAGATTTTTTTATTCAATAGCCACCAAAATTGTTTGAAGTGGCATTTGATATACATAAAACGCGAATAAAATCGATTTAACGTCGATCACATCACTTCTTAAAATTATTGGTGACAGTTAAATAAAAAGTTCGCAGTCTGTAATAGGTGGCGCTGTCGATAGCGACTACTAACGGGTTAAATGGTGCCACATAATAACTTATATCTTTAAGTTAAAATTGTTCTGTAAATAATACACCTTATAGCAATTGTTTGTTTAAACCTGAATTAATTTAACTGACGTATTAATGTTTATCTAGCTACACGATACTTGGCGCTTGCTCGCTGCTGAATTAATATTAACTGTCATTAATTTTCTTTTCCATGAAGGTTTTAAAGTTCATTGATTTAGCTAAAATTAACAATTTAAATTTAACTAACTTGATCAACAATTATGAATTTTTATCGTTAATGAAAATGCTCTGTTGTTAATTCTTTATCGATTAATCGAAGTTTGCAAAGAAATTATTTTTAATTTCATTAATATGATGGCAACTTTCTTTTCTCCATGTTGGGTTGATAGCTTTACATGTGGCTACTCCGATTTTTTTTTTCTATTTTCCCCCCTCGTTTAATATATTATTTCATTTCTCATTCAAAATGGTTTTGCTGCTCGATTGGGGCCTGAACAATATGAATTTGCTATTGTTAGCTATATTGTTTTACGAAATTGTTGCAGATTTCAGAGATTTATGAAGTACTTGCCCCCTGATGAGTTTATACTTCTACTTTTAAGCATTTTTTGTTCCAATTATTAATCCATTTTTTAGCCCAATTATTATTCTGAAGTCTTTTAATTACTTTCTCCGCCATTATGTTAAAAGTTTTTTTTTTTTTTTTTTTTTGGTGGTGTTGTTCAAGTGGGCGTAATTAATTTAAATTGTTTTTGTCTCTTATTGGTTATTAACATGTATCGCAACCTTTTTGTTATAGTTTTAGGAATGTGTTATTTTCAGTTTGTTATTATTTTTGCTGTGTTGGTATTGACATGTATCTACTAAATGCTAAAATATTAAGGTTAAATTTATTTAGATATCTAGTAAATACATATCTATACGCAAGTGGTAATCTTATGCGTATATACGTAAAGATAAATATTGTTTGGGATTGAGGGCATAGTTTTCAGTGAATATTTTTTCTCTAAATAACTATCTGGAAATAAAATAGTTTGTTATTTCATTATAATAATATTTATTAGAGAAAAACTATATATTTTTAAAAAACTATATATTTTCTTCATATATTTTCTGAAGAAAATAGAAGCCACTATAATCATTTATAGCGACATTTATTTATTTATTTATTTATTTATTTTTTATTAATTAAATAAGAAAAAAAATTCTCGATTTATTATCTGGATTCTTAACAGTAAAACTTATTTTACCAGTTATTATCTTGCTAATCCACTCAAAAGTTTTTATGCCAGGATTTTAATAATGTAAGAATAGGGAAAAGTAACAGAAATAAAAATTTAGTGTGTTTTATTCACAATTAAAAATGACAGAATAAAAGGGTAGAGAATCGATAGATCAACAGTGAGGAATGATGTGAAGAAAAATTGTCAGCATCGAAATGGGGAAATGTGATAAATGATCAGAAAGACGATGAAGTTCTCAAAAGATGAGGAAGTCCGAGATTTCTGCGGGTAAAAGTCAGTTCCGTTAATTTCCTATTTATTTCCCTTTGCGTTATGATGACTGTTGAAAAAGCGTCTCTAATATATTATCTGAAAATAAAATAAGGAAATTTGTATATAGAAAATAGTGTGTTTTTTGTAAAAAATGTAATTTTTTTACAATCGATGAAAAAAAAAAAAAATAACATTTTCATTATTTGTTTGAAAACAATTTAATTTTTCACATATTTGAATTTATTGAAAATAAATGGATTGAAAAAGGCCCACAGTGGATACAAATAGACGTCCTCATGAAGTATTTATTTATTTATTTTTATTAAAGGGTTCTTTAAGGATTTTGAATAATATTTTCTTTAGTTGAAATATAAATCATCGGTTTCACAAACAGGACAAATTGTACACCAAATCACACATTACCATTCAAATAGGCTTCTGAAATCAAACTGTGAACTGGAGTTTTTATAGTTCTATTAATTAAATGCAGGTGGCTATTAGAATTTTACATAATGTTTTATTACAAGGTGTCTAAAAAAGGACAATCCTAATTCCAAACTTAAAATATCGAACTTAAAGATCGATGTAAGAATGGAAAAGAAGGAATAATTGTCATAAAAAATGAAAAAAAATTATATAAAATATTCAAAATTAGTAGTAATGTTGCAAATAAATGGCGTTGTATGTTGTAATCACAACAGGGAGTCCGAATAAATAATACACCAAAGCGTAGAGAGATCCATTCCAGTGTTAGACGTGAAAATTCATATTTTCATACTTCATTTGTACTATTTATGAATCTAACTCACTCAGATTTTTAATAACATATAATTATAAAAATTATGAATGTATTTTTTAAAATTAGTTCGAATTTATAGGAAATAATACACTTTGATAAAAATAAGAGTGGAATATTTATTATAAAATTTTATTTATTTATTTATTTATTTTTATAAATTAATTTTATAGATTCTGTACAAAAAAAAAAAAAAAAAATGTTTCTTTATATACGTTATATCTACAGTCAGCAGTAAAAGTATCCGAGCACTAGCAAAAAATCTTATATTAAAAAAAGTACGCTTAATATTGTTTTGTCAAATAAATTCTTGTCGAATAATGTTCTTAGACTGATTAAGAAAACAATTCGAAAAGAATTTATTTAACAAAACTGTATTAAGAGTACTTTTTTTATATATTAACTTTTGCTAGTGCTCGGATACTTTTGCTGCAGATTGTACTCTAAAAAAATCGCCCATGAATTCAGACACCCTGTATATTTAAAACATTAAATGGATATATTATTATTTTTTTTTTTTTTAATATAAATTATCACATTTCAGTAACAAACAAGTTAACTAGTCTTTTTTTTAATATATATATATATATATATATACAGTAGCCACCGCTTTATAAAATCACTGGTTAATAAAATTAGCCACTTAAGCTGATCAAATTGCTCGGTCCGGAATCAAATCAGTACAAACCGATGCTTAAAAAAATCAGCATCGCCGGTTAATAAATTCAAAAGGAAATTTCTTCTACAGTAAAAAGATCATGTATATAAGCTAAACAACGTATTTTACTTTCTCACCAGATTTTTGAAAAGAAATAAAGAAACAAAACATAGCAAGCCATCACATTATTACTCTTTGTCAAAAATTATATGCTTCAAAGAAAAAAAAAAAAAGGAGAGAAAAAAAAGAAAAACACGCCCCGACATGTGTTGTAGTTATGAATTCGAGAAATGAATTCTTCAGATGATTAGCCAATGAGTATTTTTTTCTGTCTTAAAATATTTAAATAGAGGTTGTAGTTCTAATTTGAAGCAACTTAGCTGCAAGATATGCAAGTGGCAGTTTTTATTTTGAAGGTAAAGGGTAAAATTTTGGTAAAGTATGATGGTTTTCTTCAAATGTATAGTCAAAGGAAGGCCACATCGAAGCTTGAAACTTCTCAGTTTGTATCATGTAAAGAACATAATAATAAAGGTGATGTTAGTGCCTAAATTGTACCAAATGGAAGAGTGAATCGCAAGCAAAAATTAATAAGAAGAGCAGAAGTCATCAACGTAGCACTTGTAGATTGGTACAAGAATGCCAGGTCAAAGAAAATGTCCATCTTTTACGTAATTTTGTCCTTAAAAGCTGGAAATTTTACATTAATGGCAAGTAGCAAAAACTCCATTCATACTGACGGCTAGTTGATAGATGGAAGGGCTAAGAAGAATCTCTTGCCATATTTAGGTAATGAATACTCGTTTACTGAGTTCGGACATGTTCACCGGATATAAAAATCAGCCGCTTAATAAAATCATTTTGATGAAAACAAACGTAAATTTTATAAAGCGGCGCTACTGTATATATATATATATATATATATATATAGATAACATAAATCTTCTAATAAGTAAAAAATGATAAAAGCACAATCTTTAATTTAGAATATTAATTTAAAATTTAATTTTTCCATGTAATAATAATATATATCCAAGTAATTTTGCTAGATTCACGTGCACAAATATTTCGTTAAAACATTAAAGCTCCCAGTGTTTAAAAAATTTATTATATTGCTTAAATTTTCTTTAAAATATCATAAGCAATCTTAAACAGTTAATTGACGTATCTACGTGTACTTTTAAGATATAGTTATCAACTATTATGAACCTTCTGTGTAGAATATTAAATTAATTTCAGTATTTTATAGATTATAATTTTGTTATATCTTAACACGCATTTTATCCAACAAATCTATGTTTCTTTAATGAAAAGATATAGTGAAATGCAATGGAGTAGGTTGTAATACTTTTAAGTGTATTCAATACATTTGTGAATACATTGTAATAAAACTCATAACTATTTACAAAGAATGTGTTATAAATAAATCCAGTTTTTTTTTTTTTTTTTTTTTTTTTTTTTTAATAAAATCATATACATATTTATATGTATATCAAATTATAATTTATGTTTTCAGTCATATAAAAGTTGAAAATATGTAACAAAAATAACTAAAGAAAAACTTACGAGAAAATTAATAATTGTGAAATAATTCATAAGTAAAACTTACTGCAAAATCGTAAAATAAATGATTTAAACTGCCAAAAAATGCCCCGTATGACTTGAGATATACGTGTGGGGTTAAAGCATGCTTTTAATTGATCAAATTCTCCCCCTAGGCAGACTGTTTAATAAAAAAAGCACATATATGGCTAAATTCAATATGGATAAAACAAAATGAATAAAATAATATGGAACAGGCAAAAAACTTAAATGGATTAGGCAGAAAATTAATCAAACATTTACACAAACAGCAGCAAGTATTTCATAAGATCTTCATCGAGACAACTTATCAAAATACGAAACAATCGAAAATAGATTACAACACCATCTATATTAAATTAAAGAAATTAAAACAATAAATTAAGTTATTATAGCTAAATTTAATCGAAAAATAAGGAATATTTAAAAAGGTAAATTAAAAAATCATTTATATTTCAAATGTTTTAAATATTTTTCTATAATATAACCTTAACCTTGTAAAGAATCTACAGGATAATCATGTTCAATAGCACTATTAAAGAAATTTTGAACATCCTTAATTTTGTCATGATAATTAGAAATTAATCTTTTATTACGATTAAGACAATTTAAAATGATATTTCTGTAGATAAGTTTATTTATGTTAGAGCTCCAATGAATCAATTTAATCACATTAAAATCAAAATTATTTCTTTTATCAAAAATAGTTGCAATAATTTCATTATCTACAATATTTATATCCGAGTCCAAGAAATTTGGATTTAAAGGATTAAAATTAGTACTAATGAGTTATAAATAAGGTGGATACTTTTTTATTTTATTTTAGTGCCCTAATTAGTACTAGTAAAAGCGATCAGATCATCAATATATCTGTAAATTATAATACACTCATTAGATTTAAAATTATTTTCATAAGTATGCAAATACATATTTGCTAAACTGTTGCTAGATACAGAGCCCTGAGGAATTCCATGTTTTTGAACATAAAGTTTCCCATGATAATTAATATAATTTTCTTTTAGAAAATGTATATATATATATATATGTAATATATAATATATTTATATATGTATATGTATGTATGTATGTATATATATTGGGTGTCTCATAAGTCTGCAGACATTTTGAAAATTCATAAAAATAGGAGGTATTGAAAGAGACGAACGCGCTTTGCGTAAAAGTTATTTTCATAAAGAATGTTTTTTTTTCTTTTTTTTTCTTTTTTTGGGGGGGGAGGGGGTGGTGGTAAATAAGATTAAAATAGTTAATATTTTCGTCGGTAGAGGGCGCTGTACATGAGAAAAATCAGAAATTTACATGGAAAACGTTATTTATTCCCCTGCAAATGTTTGCAGACACTTAAGTACTATTCTGTGAGTTCGCCATCACTACTAATTACAGTTTGCAAACGAGTTACACCTTTAATTACAGCTCCAATCGGCAGTTTTTAGCTCAGTTAAAACATCGTCACCACGCTTTATTCACCAAATCTGCGTTGCAAATATAACTTCATGTATCCACAAGTATGAAGTAAAATAAGAAGTAAGCTGTGCTAATCGTAAAACCGTGCAACTTTTGGGACACTGATTTGCATATTTTTCGTTTTTCGTCCACGCAGTGCGCTCTATAGAAGGAAAATTTATTTATTTATTTATTTTTCTTTATTAAAAAAGAAAAAAAAGAAAGAAAGAAAAGGAAAGAAGGAAAAAAAAATCCTCCCTCACGAGACTAACTCTTTCGCAAACCGCGTTTAATTCTACAGATTCCTTCATTTTTTTGTAATTTTTTTAAAATGCCTACATCCTTATGAGGCACCAAGTATTTATATTTAAATACGTATAATTTAGATACTCTTACTTTAAAGTTTTTTTTTTTTTTTTTTTTTTTTTTTGTGATAAAATAGTTTTTTTTTTTTTTTTAAGAGATAATCAGTTTAAAAAAAAAAAAAAAAAAAAAAAAAAAAAAAACTATGTTTTATCTGATTGAATTTTTCGCATTTGTTCTTTTTTCTATAACATAGTCCCTTTTTTGCACCTGATGCCCCTGGAGATGTCTATTAAGAAACTATGGTGAAACATGACTGTATTTTTGATGTTTCTCAACAACATTTTTTTCCCCTACAGTGTGCTTTTTTAAAGAGAAAAAAATGTCTATTTTTTTTTCTTCTATTTTTTTTTTTTTTATATATATATTCAGTTTGAATTGCATTCAGTATTCTTAATCATTGGTAATTAAAAACTTATATTACAGTTAATAAATTCAATAACGCAAATTTATCAAAACTTTCGGAATTGTACAAACACTGATCACGATAATTTAATTAGTATAATATTATACATAAATAAATATATTGATTAAACATATTACTGTTTTGACAAAACGGATTGCTCTAAAAATATTTTAAACACTCCTATTTGTCTGAATTTTTTATGATAATACCTCTAACAACTCTTTTAGATAAACAGAATTTCCATTACTTTAAAAAAGAAATTATGTTAAAAAAAATGTATTAAACCTAAAAAATGCATTTTCAAATATTAGCTGTATTAGTCTTTCCGTTTGGTCAATTTGCGGCGGTCAGGGATTTTCCCATGAGAGGAAAAATATTGAATTTTTAGATGATTTTCAAAGTCATATATTATATGTATAAGGTCATTGTGCCTAAATGTGATAACCCATAAATGCTACAAAGTACTTCTACTGAAAATCTAAATGCATAAATCGCATACTTATAAATCATAATGGTTCATACACATTTCAAGAATGGTTCGCGAAACTTTTGATTAAATTTTAAAGGTTTTTTCCAGTTGAATTTTCTTTTCCTATAAGCATTGTTCATTATGGCTTTCCACCGTCTTTTCCTAATTGCGATGAAATATTTTCAAATAGTAACTGTAATTTTATCCTTTTATCTTTAAATGTCAAATAAAAACTGTTACGACATGTCCTTGAATAACATTTACACCTATCGGAAGCAAATAAAAAAAAATTCTACACATTTTTAACTAAAGGGGTTTAAATTATTTTATCGCATTTAACGGTCTGTTTACAGCATTTTCCTAAATGCGACAAATTTTATCCCTTAAATGCGGAGAGTTTTACAATTTATATATAAAGGTAAGTTTAAGCATTTTTTCCCTTTTAACACTTCCCAACAAAGTTGAAAAGTGACTTCAGTTGTTTGTCTGTCTCTCTGTCCGTTTATCTGTCTGTCTGTCCGCGCTCTAACATCCATAAATGTTTATGAAATTTTTTGAAACTGATATATGTTATTCAAGTTAATATAATTACACACACATATAATTACACACACTGTTAGCGAAAAATCAGTGATACATACAGTTTTACACACATAATGTTAAAAAAAGAAGAGTTGCACACACTGTTAATAAAAAAGAAGAGCTATACACACACACTGTTAATTGCATATAGGGTCACACACACACTGTCAGTTTCACACAGAGATACGTACACTGTTAGAAAAATTCAGCAATACACACATAATTACACACACTCTTCAAAAAAGAAGAGTTGCACATTGTTAATAAAATGCACAGTTCCACAGAAAGTTCCACACACTGTTAAAGGCAGAGTTACACTTAGAGTTACACAACACTTTATCTTCAAATAGATATGTGGTATTAAATATTTTATAAACCAATAAAAAAAGAACAAAAAATCACGCATTACGCAATGATTATTAACACTTTCCAACTGTACGTAATTGTTGTATCTTATAACTTTCACAGTTCTGTGCCTATGTTATCACGCAAAGAATAGACGGTAGTTCTGAAATGCATTCAGACAGACTAATTGAATTCCTAATCATTCTGAAATATTTTTTGAAAGTTTTAAAAATGCTCATCACAAAAGAAAACGTAGCCCTTCGATTGTAATTGCAGCCCTTAATGTATCTGAAAATTTTAGTATAACCCTGTAAATTTGAAGGTTAAAAAAATCATATTTTATACAAAACATTATTTTAGAAAATTAACAATTAATGTCAATTTCTTTATGATTTTTACAGTAGAAAGTTCTTAAAGTGTAAATTATAAAAATGTGTGTTCTAAAATGCAATGCATTGAAATTTTTTTGCGTGTCCCTGTAAACAAACCAGTTGTATAGGATAATAACAGAAGACTTGGCGTTGGAATATCAAAACCCGAATAAACTACTACGTCAGAGCCTACGTCTACTACTACTACTACTACATAATTCTTGGGGTATTTATAGTATTTCTGGTCAGTGTGGTTTATCATATATTGGCCAAACTAAACGCAATCTTTAATTTCGTCTAAAAGAACATATGAATTACGTCCGCAAACAAGAAACCAATAAATCGGCTATTTCTAAACATTGCTGGGAGGAAAATCATAACTTTAAATTTAATTCAGATAAAATAATTTGCAGACCTAAATCCATTCATGAACTCGATTTCTTTGAAGCTTTTCATATTTATAAAAATTTTAAAAACCTTGTAAATTGTGATTTCGCTATTCCCTATTTGTCTGACTGTTGGAAATTTTATATTCAGTCCACATTTTCTTAATTTTTCTACTGCTTACACAGCTAACTTTCCTAAATTCCTGTTGGCCACTCTCCCCACCTTTCCCGTAATCCTATTGGTTGAACTAAATCCAGCCCCTCTCCTATATATACGAGCACTTCTCCTGATTCAGAATCCTTTTTGCACTGAAGACGGTACGCTTAAGGCTACCAAAACAGCTGTATGCATTTCCAATACTTTTCTTTGGCGTTTCTGACGTAGCAGTTTATTCGGGTCTTTATAGTTGTATAGGACCAATTAATGCCATTTTAATTTGGAAAAATTCAATAGTGAATACGTAAAACATGCATAATTTTTTTTTTTTTTAATTCAGAAAAAAATTACGGACGCTGAGTGTGGTAGACGGGCAGATAGGTACACAGATTGAAAACATATTGACGCTTAAAAATTGTTAAAAACTGTTAAATCGCTTAATGTAAACAAAAATACAGTTCCAGCAAAATTCCAATAAAAACTCTCATTGTAGCTGAATATTTTTGTGCATCCCTTTAAATCTAATGCTAATCATGTTACATTCTGTAGAAAGCATTTTTTTATGTATATGAATAAAATATTTCCATTTCATTAAGATTTGTGCCAAGAAAAGTTATTAAAATATGGTTTATAGAAATACCTCTCATGAAACAGAATGCTTTGGAAAACGTTTGGGTGTCCTTGTACGCAAACCATAAGAGATATTAACTCCATTTTCAATAGGGAACATCAGATAGTGAACTTGAATAACATATATCAGTTTCAAGAAATTACGTAAATATTTACGGGAGTTAGAGCGCGGACAGACGAACAGACAGATACGCAAAACGAAATCATATTCACATTTAAAAAATGTTAGTGTTAAAAACGCTTAATGTAAACCAAAATGCAATTCCAGTAAATTTTAATTAACAGCTGTTAATGTAACTGAATACTTTTATGTGGCTCTGTAAATCTAATACTAATCATACTACATTCTGTAGAAAGCATTCTTTTATGCATATGAGTAACATATTTCAATATCATTAAGATTTGTGCTTAAGAAAAGTTATTAAAATTTTGTTTAAAGAAATACCTCTCACAGAGCGCAATGCTTTGGAATATTTTTTAGTGTACCTGTACATAAACCCTGTACATAAACTTTCAGATATCCTTGTATGCAGACCAGTGGACACACAATCATCCGATACTGAACTTGAGTAACATATTTAAATTTAATTAAAATTTGCATAAAATAAAGGAATTGAAATTTAGTTCATATTAATACCTCACTCGAACACAATGCTTTGAAATAATTGCGTGTGTCTCTGTATGCAAACGAGTGAGGGTATTTACTCTATTTTCAATGGGGAACATCCTATACTGAATTTTAATAATATGTAACATTTTCAAGGAATTCCATAAATAATAACGAGACTTAGAGCGCGGATAGACAGACGAACAGACAACAGACAAACGGACAGACAGACAAACTAAAGTCATTAGCAACCTTGTTGGAAAGTGTTAAAAACATTTAGAAAGTAATAAAGAGCTTTAATATCAACGAAACTGCAATTCCAGAAAATTTCCAATAACCCTTAGTGTAACTGAATATTTTTGGGTGACCCAGTGAATCTAAAGCTAATCATATTGTATTATGTGGAAAACTTTCTTTTGTGCATATGACTAGCATATTTTAATTTCATTAAGATTTCTTCAAAGTAAAGTTTTTAAAGTTTGGTTTTTAGATATACCTCTCATAGAACGCAATGCTTTAGAGAATACTTTCGGGTTTCCCTGTATATAAACTATTGATGGTATTTACTCCATTTTCAATGTGGAACATCCGATAGTAATGTTGAATGACATAGTTCAATTTCCTCAAGATGTATGTAAAGTAATGGTAATAAAATATGGTTTATGAAAATTCCTTCCTTAGAACACAATGCTTTGGAATACTTTCGGGTGTCCCTGTATACAAACCAGTAGAGGTACACACTCCATTTTCAATAGGGAACATGCTATAGTGACTTTGAATAATATATATCAGTTTCAAGACGTTCCATGAAAATTTACGGGAGTTAGTACACGGAGAGACAGACGGACAAACAGGCGGTGGACAGGCGGACAGACCCAAACCGAAGTCAATAACAGTTTTCAAACATCTTTGGAAAGTGTTAATAACTTTCAAGTCACTCCCATGCATTAAATGCATTATCGAAATTAGGGAGTTTGAACATCGCATTTAGGATAGAGTACCTTAAATGCGACAAAAATTTCCTAAATGCGACCTTGGTATACTTTTTCATAAATTACCGAAATTTTTTTAATTTCTTGAAAAGAAATGACACAAAACACAAGTTTAGAACTAAGAGTATAATGTTCAACCATTTTCTCTTCCTTTTTATATTTATTTATTTACTGAAATATCATAAATTTCCTAAATGGGATAAACTTACAAAAAATCACGTCGCATTTAGACACAATGACCTTATAGTACAAATAGAAGTGTACTCTTTGTAGAATTGTAAATTTCGTTTGATGGAATCTAGTAAGTCCAACAATTTTATTGTTTTCTATTTTGTTGTTGGTTGCATTTTTAGTAATCATTTTACCACAAAAATAGTGCATTGTATACAGAAAATTGATCATTTATGTATATAATTACATTTCAAAATTTCATTGACATCCTGATTTTTTCCTTTTCTTTTTCTTTCATTCTTTGATCCCCCTTTTATATATATATATATATATATATTTAGCTAAAAATATTCTGCAATCACTAAAACTTTATGTGGTACATATAATTTGATCAATGGTAAACAAATTTCATACATCCGAAAATTACATTATAAATTTTAAATTTGTTTTCCACATCAACTCATATTGTTAATTATTTTAAAATCTAGAAGTATATTTAAGCAAACTACATTATTTTGATAAATTTCGTTTTTTTAAAGCCGTATTTAAATCGAGTACAACTTTATTAAATGATAATAAAAAGTCACATAAGTGCCCTTATGTTGTTGAAAAATGTAAAACCTGCAACAGTAAAGCAAAATTTCAAAATAAAATAAAACAAAATAAAAATAGACATTATATATATATATATATATATATATATATATCAAACAATGAAAAAAAAATTAATATTATGGAACCTGAAATTTTGTATAAATTTCTGTCAAAGAGATAATATTTTATACCTCTAAAAAAATTTATAATATTTTTTTTAATGAAAAAATTCCTCAAATATCACTAAAAAGTCACGATCACATTGATAAATCTATATAATTCTCCCTTTTTCACCAGAGGAACCAGGTGGTAAAAGAATCATTTCTTCATGAAAGCAAATAATAATGCCTCTAGACAAAATTCTCAAACAAATAACAGGGGAAAGAAATCTGGTAAAAGTATAAACGGATCTAGAATATACAAGGTTAAAGATATTAAATGCTTACAGATATTTGAAAGATACTATATTAGTAAGAATTTAATATTTAATATCTAAATGCTTTAATACAACTAAATTGATGAAAAAAGTATTATTTATTTATCAAACTCCGATTTCACAAATCAGTATTACACCAAATGATAATTATCATTTTAAAAATTTAATATATATTCATATTTAACTTAAATTGAAAGTTTTTTTTTTTTTTTTTTTTTTTTTTTTTTTTTTTTTTAGATAAAATTTAAAATTAAACTTAATGCAGTTTTGTTAAATAAATTCTTGTAGAATCCTGTTTTTAGTCAGTATAAAAACAGGATTCGACAAGGTTTTTTTTAACAAAACTGTATTTAGCGTACTTTTTTTATATAGGAATTCTTGCTAGTGTTCGGAGACTTTTTTTACCGACTATATATATAAGAAAAAACGTTTTGCATCGATTTTCATTGTGTCGGCTGTTAGCGATACAAAACCAAGAATTGGTCATTTTCAATATTTTTTGCGGATGACATATAGTGAGAAGTTCAGATTATATATATATATATATATATATATATATATATATAAACATACAGTCGGTAACAAAAGTCTCCGAACACTAGCAAAAATTCCTATGTACAAAAAAGTGCACTTAATGCAGTTTTGTTAAATAAATCCTTGTCGAATCCTGTTTTTAGTCAGTCTAAAAACAGGATTCGACAAGGATTTATTTAACAAATCTGTATTAAGTGTACTTTTTTTATATAGGAATTTTTGCTAGTGTTCGGAGACTTTTGTTACCGACTGTACATAACGTCATGAAGGTAATATTCCGTAATTTTTTCAATTTTTTTTGCGCAAACGACTATCGAGACATTCGTTGAGAAGAAAGTTCTGCTAGTGGTTTTTTAACGGCATTTGTGGATACTACAATTTATAAGCAAGAATTTTTGCCTTTATTAAATTACAGATCATTATAAATGTTAATATATGATGATAAAAACCACAATCTTTCACAAAGCAGCCCAATATGAAACTGCAGTAGCTAGGAAATAAAATGTTACAAAATTGTAATAAATTTGCATAAAAATTGACGAGCTTTTTTTTTTTTCTTCTTAACTCTTTGTTAGAGACAAAAATCTTCAGTGATATTAAAGTATTTCTGTAAAGTAATTCTGTATTTAAATAATAAGAAAGTGATTATAAATTAACTTATGTACTTTTTTATGAGAATTTAATTATTTCTTTAACAAAGTTTACTAAATTAGGTTGGTTTCTTTAGAAATCGACCTATTGTAATAACTTTATTTTTACTATCTATCCCTCTATATATAATGAAAATTTTGTCATCACGATTACTCTCGAAATAATGCTCTAAATCAAACCAAATTTGGACAAAACTTATCTTATAAATGTCTTGGATGAGTTTGTTAACCAAGTTGCTCCGGACTTTTGTTTTTAAGTGGCAGACATTTTAAAATTTAATTTCCACGTTGTAAAAAACGTATTTAAGGCCGAATTTGCTCGAATTTTGATGTAAATATAAACTACAAAAGGGTCTCAACTAAGTTTATTAATGAACTTTATCCGCAATTTTTAACAAAGTTGCGCATATCTTAAATAAAACAGGGCCACTTGAAATCATTCTACCACTTGAAAATTTAACATCACGATAATTTCCGAAATATTACTACAAATCGAAACAAATTTGGACAGTGAACATATCTTATAAATATCTTGGATGAGATTGTTAACCATGTTGTTTTACCATTTTCTTTTCAAGTGGAGACCACTTGAAAATTTCAAATTCACTTATAAAATGTGTATTCCTAATTTGTTATAATTTTGATGTATGCATACACTATATAAGGTATTCAATCAAGTTTATTGATGAACTTTATCCGCCATTTTTAACAATGTAGCACATGTCTTAAATTAAGCGTAGCCACTTGAAATAAGGCGGCCATTTGAAAATTTATAATTACGATAACTTCCGAAATAATACTCCAAATAGAATTAAATTTGGACAGCGAATTTGTCTTATAAGTATCTTGATGAGTTTGTTAACCAAGTTGCTCCGCCATTTTGTTTTCATGTGGAGGCCACTTGAAAATTTTAAATCCACATTGTAAAAAGCATATTTAACACCGGATTTGCGTGAATTTTCATGTCTACATAGGATCACAATCAAGTTTATTAATGAAATTTATCCGCCATTTTTAAGAAAGTGCTGATATTATTAACTAAGCGGAACAATATGAAATCAGGCTACCACTTGAAAATTTATAATAATCATAACTTTTTAAATTCCGATTCTATTCGAACCAAAGTTCGACAGTGAACTTATCATATAAATAGCTTAGAAGAGTTCACTGGGCAACTTGTTCCAGCATTTTGTTTCTATGTTGCGTCAACTTCTAATCGGGCTGCCATTTAAAAATGTGTCATCATGATAACTTTTAAAATAATAAACTGATTCAAACCAAAGTTTCATAATGAACTTATGGTTCAAATATCTTGGGTATGTTCGCATGGTAAATTGCTTCGACATTTTTTTTCCAAGTGGCGCCACTTGAAAATTTGTCATTATGATAACATTTTTAATACTGAATCAATTTGTTCAAATTTGGATACTGTATTTATCAGTCAAATATCTGAGATAAGAACGCTGGGCATCTCACACAACTTTTTTTTTTCCAAGTGGTGGCTATTTTAAATCGTTGTGCCACTTGAAAAATTCTTATCACGATAATTTTTCAAAAACTGAATTAGTTTGACTCAAAGTTGAACTTACATTCGGCTGCAAAATTATTTGAGCACTAGACAATAATTCCTATATTAAAAAAGTACACTTAAGACCTTAATAAATCCTTGTCGAATCATGTTCTTAGACTGACTAAGAACATGACTCGATAAGGATTTATTTAACAAAGCAGTATTAAGTGTACTTTTTTTAGACAGGGATTATTGCTAGTGCTCGAATAATTTTGCAGCCGACTGTATCATAGGAGCATCTTGGATGATTTCGTTGGGCAAGTTGCTCTGCCATTTTTTTTCCAAGTTCCTGCCACTTAGACTGCCTTTTGAAAATTTATTATATCAATAACTTTTAAAATGCTGCACTTGTTCGAACTAAAGTTAGAAAATGAACTTATGCTACAAATATCTTGAATGAATTTTCTGAGCAACTTGCTCCGTCATTTTGTCTCCAAGTGGCGACCACTTGAAAATTTGTTGAAACGATAGCTTTTAAAATACTTAATTAATTCGAACCAAAGTTGAAAAATGGATTCAAGTATCTATGATTACGGTGGGAAAGTTTTTCCGTAGTTTTGTTTCCAAATTGCGTCCACTTGAACACTGCCACTTGAGAATTTATTATCAATATAACTTTTGAAATGCTCAACTTATTCTAACCAAAGTTTGACAGTGGACTTATCTTACAAATTTCTTGGATTAGTTGACTAAGCAACTTTTTACACCATTTTGATCCAAGTGGCGGCCACTTAATTTGTCAACCCGATATCTTTTGTAATTCCGAATTCATTCGAACTAAGTTTGTACAGTAGACTTATGCATTTTATATATCTGTTTGTCAACTTAGCCCGCAATCTTGTTTCCACTCGAAAATTTCAAATTCACATAAAGAGGTATTTATGAGCCGATTTGCTTAAAACTCCACATATATACATAGCCTACATCATTGTTTCTACCAAGTCCATCAATAATTTGTTTCCGCCATTTTTTTTTTCAAAACGGCGGCTACTTGATAAGGAAAAATAAATCAACCTACCTATCCGAATGAGCCGGAATAACTCGTTTTCCTATTTTTTAAAACAGTATTTATATTTTCAAATATTTTATTCAGTCTTTGTTTCAACATTTCAGTTTAAAAAGAGACTGTAATTAGGGATATTAAGATAGTTTGTTAAAAACTACAGTAAAGAATCAAGCTACATTTAAAAAATATTTAAAAAGGTTTGTTTTAATTAGTGAAATAAACTCAATTTTCACTTATAAATAATACAACATACTTGAAGAAAAATGACTTTATAGAATCGTGTTGAAAATTTTTATTTTACTTTTTGCTATTATTTCAATGATTATTTATTTATTTAATTTATACATTTTGGGCTTGATGAAATGATAATCAATGTTAGTATTAGAAAAAAGAAACAATTATTTTTGACGAAATTTTCTTAAATTAGAGCATTTACACTGAATTTTCTATGCGAACTGTAGACAAAAACGCAAGAATTTTTATGATTAAAGATTTTTAAAATATATATATTTTTTTAACCTATATTTGTTTTATCTACATTTACACATTTGTAAACGACTTATAATGCAATTAGTATTAATCATACGGAAAAAAAATAGTATACTACATTAAATACTGTTTTACGTGATAAATAAATAGACTAAAGTGTGAAATTTATATTGTATTATTAAAAATAAATAAATAAATAAATAAATCATTTTTATTATCATCATCACCACCACCACTATTATTATCAATATCGTTATTATTATTATCGTTATTTAGAAATTCTTTATGCGAATTTTATTTGTGCAGTACATGCATGAAACAAAGACTGTTCTATAAAATGTATCTACAACAAATATTTATCCTAAGAAGTAGATTATAAATATTTATGAACGTCGGTATCAAAGTGTTTTGACAGAAAATACCCTATTCAGGCAACAGAAAATCCATGTCAAAGCAACGAACAATCGGGATTCTTTTCCTTTTATTATTTTAACAAGAAACATATGGAAATGTTAAAGTTCAGTTCTTGTAAGATGGGAATTATGGTAAAATATACGATTCTTTTAATATTTTGAAGTTAATGCAGAAAATGATTTGTGTAGTTTAATATAAAAACTAAAAATCATAACGTAGATAACGAATAAATACTATAATTTATTGAAAAAATCAATCGCATACTACCTTTAATAATATCAAACAAATATATATATATATATATATATATATATATATATGTATAATTAATTTGTATCTACTTGTTTTAACTTTCTTCTATATCCTGTAAATAAGACTATTGAACTCGCGAATTTTTTTTAGATGGATTTACACGTTTCGAGATGTCTTGAACATGTTAAATCATTTTTAGAAAATGTCGGTATTTGTGTCTCTATACATGTATTCAAAATTTTGCGAAAGCTATATCTCATTAACCAAAGAACAGAATATAACTAAACTTGGCATTTAGTAGGGCCTTGACATAAACTGGTTTTAATTACATTTAAGGATTAATCGCTTAAGATGTCGCACTGTCCATATTTTCATAATTTTTAATAAGACGGTATGCGGCAAAATCTCTTACAAACGTACATATCGATAATTATTTTTAGCTTTACAATTTGAAAGTAAAATAAAATATTTATAATAGTAGTAGATACATATATTTTTTTTCCTTCAGACACAACAGAAACATCATTTTTTTCCCCTCATAGAAATCAAAGAACTTCCGAGGGTGAAAATTTTTAATACGGGTTGTACTGTTGAAAAGTAGCCACATGTTTATTTATTTATTTATTTATTAAGCCGGACCGTTCTGAAAAAAAAAAAAAAAAAAAAAATTAGATGAAGAAGCAATTGTCGAAGAAGAAACTGCAGGAAAAAACTAATTTCTTGGGAAAACACTCATTTATTAGAAACAGGATACATAGGTATCATTTCAAAATAACCAGATACTTCTAATTAATTATTTAAGAATAAACATACGTAATCCCAACAACAATTGGAGGTGAGTGAGAGGACATTTTCGAAGAAAGCTCAATGTTTACAAAATCAAAGCAAGCGGAGAAGTGACCCGAAATCCTTTCAGGAATCCACCCAGAAAAAACCGCCAATCGAGAATAGGCGTAGTTAATATAATGTCAAAAGAACGCCAAAGCGCTTCTTTATTCACGAATATTTTAACACAAATATTTTTAAAATAATCTAACCGTTAAAAAAGACAAAAGAATTGGGAAAAAAAAAAAAAAAAAAAAAAAAAAACCCCAACTGTCAATCAAAGTACAAAATCAGACGACAAAATGCAAACACATTTCATCGTGCCATCAAGACGAATAAAACACCATAAAAAATCTATTTTTAAAAACGCATCTGTTTTATGGGAAAGCTATTAAATGTTAATAGCTTTTTTTGAATGTAAATGTATTATAATTGCTAACGGAAATTCTTTTTTTTTTTAATTTATACCAAAATATGTTAGAAATACGATGGTAATTATTCTGAAAGTAAACTATCTTAAATAAATTATAGTGATAACAATTTTATTCTTTATAGGGAAGAACTATGAATCAAAATTACTTTGCAGATCCTTAATATAAATATTGCTTTATTTTAAAAGGAGGACAGTACGTTTAAAAAAAAAAAAAAAAAAAAAAAAAAAAGAATATGAAATTTATTATGATGCAGTTTTGATCTGCAAAGTAAATGGAAAATTCTATTTAATTAATTGAGTGAATTATTCAAAATTCAAAAGAACTTTCTATTATTTAAGTATACTCTCTTTTTCTTTTAATTTTGTAAAATTAAATTAATAGTTTAGAAAACATATGTGTGATACACTCTCACACACGGGTATCTTTTAAAAGAATTCGTCAAAAGTTTTAAAACGAAATGTTGAACCATAAAACTCTGTCAAATTTAAAGAAAAAAAAAATCAATTTTTGTTTCATTTTTAACAAACGAATCCAGAAAAAAAAAAAGATGCATTTCCTCATAGGTTATCTGCAAGGTACAGTCGGTAACAAAAGTGTCCGAACACTAGCAAAAATTCTTATCTAAAAAAAGTACACTTCATACGGTTTTGTTAAATAAATACTTATCGAATCATGTTCTTACACTGACTAAGAACAGGATTCGACAAGGATTTATCTAATAAAACCGCATGAAGTGTACTTTTTTTACATAGGAACTTTTGCTAGTGTTCGGACGCTTTTGTTATCGACTGTACATGACAAAAAAAAAAGTTTTGATAAATAATATTTTCAATAAATATATGTACATGTGAGAATTTGTATAGATATTGATGTTGAAGTTAAATACGATTGACATCACCAGCATTGTTTAAGCCCATAAATCATGATGAAGAATTTTTAAAATTCTAAAATGAAGTTAGTTGCTTATTATCGCATAGATAAAAAAAAAAAAAAAATCCTTTTAAACGGATGTCAAATTTGTGCGATTTCGAACTACTTCATTAAGTTTATTTACTAATAATATGAGTTTGTTTATAACTGCAAATTTAAATCAGTGATATATAACGAAAAAAAAAAAAAAATTAAGAGTAAATAATTTCTAAAATCAATTTATTATTTTGTGAAAGTAAGTTAATTAGTGTTCTATTTGTATCATTTTGATTTTGCTCTTCTTTTTAACGTTGAGAATTCTCAACCAGTATTCTGGACACATGTATATACATATTACATATACGTATAACGGAAATTATATATACATATATAATTTTCGCACAGTTTGAGTAAATTTTAAAACAATTTATGAACTATGTGATAAAATAACTTTATAGAGTACATGTATATAAATACATTTTTTTTAAAACACATGCATTGTTTATCTCTTAGATTTTAAAAAAGGAAATCAGACAGAAAGAATTTTTGAGGAGAAAATTGTCCTTTCCATATATGTATATATATATATATATATGGAAATCAATGCAGCTTTCACAGCTTTATGAAGTACATGCCCCCAGACGTGTTTTTACTTCTAATTTTAAGTATGTGTATAGGAATAGATTATCAATGAATAAAGTAAATTATCAATGAATAAAATAAATTATCAAAGAATAAAATAAATAAAACCCTAAAATACACCGAGATCTTCATCAGGGAGTCCTCTCAGTGTAGGGGTGAAAGAGAAGTTTCTGAAAGGACAGTAACAATTAGCTAATAACTCTCCTTAGCCTACAACTTCTCACCAAACAGAAAACGACCATTAACTGAGAAGAAATCCCATATACATATAATTTAAGAATTCCAGAAACAATTATAAAATTACCAAAATTACAAAAGTAGTACAATTACAACAAATTAATATATATGAAATATACTAGAATACAAGAAATTACAAAATACAATAAAATGAAACCTCGCCCCCCTCCCCCCCCCACCTGATAAACAAACCCTCTTCGTCCAACGGGGTTACTCGTACTACTTAAATATCGCCCTTGATTTAGGAACTAGAACAACAAACCAAAAGAGAAAAAAACTTGAAACACACGGTTAAAAATTGAGACGGGTAACAGTAAACTTCCAAAGTTTTTCTTAAACCTTCAAGAGCATATTTTAAATCATCATCATTATTGCAAATAGTGCGAATTCTTTTTAACTGTGTGAACATGATATTTTTCAAAACTTCTCTACTGATACTGTGTTTTTCTTATCTTTAAACTCATAAATTTGTTACAATAGTTACCTGTTACGGAAAGTCCTTTAGTTTCGTTCAGTCTTTACGAGGGTGACTTCATTTGTTTCAAACGTGGCGGTAAGTTGAGCAATGTATTCTTTATAGTATTTCATTGTTTGGTATTGATAAGAGAAATCTCATTGTTTTGGATTGGCCCAAAGATTTTTATTCATGCACAAATGCTCTCATGTTTGTCATAAAAAAATAGCTTTGTGTTTCAATATATCAGATCCATGATGTAAAAATTGTAGAAAATTCAATTTTATTCAATAATATTCAGTAATAGTCTAGTAAAAAATAGTAATTATTCACTTAAAATGAATAAGTGCGAAAATTTTAGAAAAGAAAACTTAAGATAAATGGATTATACAAGTTACAATACTCAAAAATATATGGATAAAAAAAAAAAAAAAAAAAAAACTTTATTTTTGCAAAATTTGTGAAAATTTAGAAATTTAATTAGCCACGATTTTAGATTTTAGAAATTTATATGCAGTTATCTGCAAGAAGTTTTAAAATATTATATTTTAAATGCCTTTTTATTGTGAAAATTATTTTAAATTACATACCTGACATATTTTCTTAAAGAAAATTTGGTGGAAATATAACGTTTAAAAAAATGATTTTTTTGTACATAATCTTTTAGAGTAAATTGGAAAAAGTATATAAATATGACATGAAATTATTTTATTATAATTTTATAAAGTATTTTATAAAGTAAAATTTGATTTTATTCTTATCAAAAATTTGCTAAATGTACAAATTTACATGACACTTTTCATGTACCTAAAAAATTCAATTGAATAAAACCGAAATAAAAATTGAATTGACATATTTCTTAAAACATATCTCTGCAACACATAGGCGGTTTCACACGAAGACTTTGAATAAAATAAAATAAAAAATAGTACTGTATTGTAACTTGCTTTTTTAAAAAATAGAAAATAGCTTAAAGTTTATAGCGAAGATAAATGTATTTCTCTTACTTAAAATATGTCTTAGATTTTTGATAAAAACGTTAATTTTATGTTTCGAAAGTTTAGTTATTTATGTTAAATTTGTAAGGTATGAGTTGTAATGAGTTGGGTAGGGAAGGTGGCCAGTTAGATTTAGTGTTGGTGATGTCCCAGGTGATAGTATAGTGTCGAGTTATAAGTATGGAGATGGGAAAATAAAGGTCACCAGTTCGATTTTGTATTTGTGGTGGTCTCAGGTGACAGCGTCGAGTCGAGTTAGAAGTATGAGGTCGAGAAAGTGAATGTCACTAAGTGAGCAGCAAATGTATCCGAGCACTAGCAAAAATTCCTGTGTAAAAAAAGTACACCTAATACTGTTTGTTAAATAAATCCTTGTCGAATCATGTTCTTAGACTAACTAAGAACTGGATTCGACAAGGATTTATTTAAAAACACTGCATTAAGCGTACTCTTTTTATACAGGAATTGTGTCGAGTTGAGTTAGAAATATTGACTTGAGAAAGTGAAGTTGAATCTAAGATCAGGTGGTTGAAATATCAGGTTGAACTTAGAAATGTCGAGTAGAGTTAAAAGAGGATTGGTGTTTCTAGCTATTGGGAATTAATTTGTCAAATTCAGAACAGGTTTAAAGGAGGTTGCGAAAGTAGATAATAATTGAATATAATTAATTTTAGAATGATTATTTGATATAAAATGAAGTGAATCGTTTAAAGAAGAGTTTACTTTAAATATGCTTCCGAGTTAAGGAAGTGTGGTAGTACACTGAAAAGTGCTTCCGGAAGTAATTTGCGGTAAATCTGATTTTTTCTACGAGTGAGAAGCATGCTCCCAGATAATGAGTTGAAGTGAGTTTGGTGCTGATTAACTTAAAGATTACTAGAGTGGGAATTCCGGAGCACCGTGTGGTGAAGAAATTTAAGATAGCTTTATTTAGTATTAGAATAAGTATTCCATTGAATTTAATTTAGAAGTTACTCCCTCGTTTTAAGTGCAACTCTTTTCCCATTATACGTTAAAATAAATTTTGACTGACTTGATCACACACCTTAGTTATGCAAGAGAACAATCTGGAAGTTGTAAAGGAGCCATTATTAATTAAAATAAGGATGCAGGAAAATTTTTATAAAATAATCTGATGTGACAATTTCACTATTTTCTCCTAACTTATATTACTATGACGATAGTATGACAGATGAAGATGCGAAAAATGTTACTTTATCTAAACACCATCAGTGTATCTTACACATCAGTTCAAAAATGTTTTACAAAAAGTATTCTTTTTATTTAAAGAGGAAAGGGGAGTCTTTTCACCCCCGAAATCTCTTTGAATAAAGCAGCTACATTCACAAGTATTTAAAGCTTTCATCAGATTCTAATTTTACTTTAATTTATCGCGAGAATCGTCACCCAAACCACTCTCCTAAACTTATTGGACTAATTTGAAAAGAGCCTTATACCTGTTAACAATATACACACCAAACAATATGCTTAAATTCTGCACACACAAACACAATAATAACAATAACAAAAATGTATGGCATAATTTGAATTGCACTTCAAGGTTTTTTGAAACATAGTCCTAATGTATCGGAATTCTTTTGCGCGACCTTGTAAATGAATAATAATTATTTCTTTGCATCGTATTTTATGTAAATCATCCGGTTTTTGCATATAAAAAGTCTATATGTTTTTCCTTTTGTTTAATGTAACATGTTTAATGTAACATTTGATAGCACCCCCGGGCAATACAGATTGGGAACACAATGTTTTTATTTTCTGTTTATATTTTTTCTTGAAAGATTCCGACAAAAGTTTAACAGATATACAGACACAAAGACCAACTGCAAACAACCTGATTTTCAGATTCAGGAGATTTTAAAATGTGTAAATATAGCAAAATCTTGATTGAATAAATTCATCCTCAAAGCAATATTTTCTTTACGTTATATTTCAAAAGAAATAGAAAAATTAAAATAATATAGTTACGTAATGCTTAATTTCTAAGAAGAATTATGCAAGTAAATTAAAAAATAAAATATAATAATTTGGTGAAGAATTTTTTGAGCTATCAGAAACGTTTTATTAGTTTTAAGTAGATGAAAATGTATTTTTTAAGTATATGAAAATACGTTATTCAACAATATATTGACATCACTAATTTTTAAATCTTATTAATTTACAAAAAATAAAAATAAAATAAAAATAAAGAAAGAAAAAAACCAGAGATTTATTTTAATTATAAGACCACTATATAAATATTAAAAGTAATATATAAATAAAAATATTATTTTAAATTAACTTTGCAAAATATAATGGTCTAATCATACATAACATGATTATAAGCAGCGTAGAGTGAAATGTATTTTGTTATCCCAGCTAATTCGTTTGACGCATATTGGTAGCATAAATCCACAACCAAGCTGAATTGTTTCCTATATTATTATCTGGATAAATTAATATACGTATTAATTCAAGTAAGTTGTATCTCTAAATATATTTCAATTTGTTTATATAGTAAAAAAAAAAAAAGAAAAGAAAAGAAAAAAGAAAGAAGAAAGAAAGAAAAAGAATAAAGAATAAAGAATAAAAGGATATTATTTAAAATTAAAGCAGATAGGTTGTTTCTATAAAAGAATTATTTTATAAATAAATAAAATTCAATAAGTTATAGTCAGATGTAATACATTTTAAACATTGTAGTAGAGTTGAAATTACAAATAAAATAACTAAAATTGTTGATATGACAATTTATATAAAATTTTATACTTTGTTTTTATTAATGAAGAATGAAAAATTTCATTAAATAGTTAAACAGAGTTTAAGGAAGGATTTAAAATCCAAATCCAAAGTGGAAGTTTGTTTTAAGAACAAATATTCCAAAAATAAATGTTTTCATAAAGTATTTTTTGAATAAATTTCATAAAATTTCAAAAAAAATTTCAATTTCTTTTTGGAATTTTATCTGAAAAGGACATGATATAATGAATGTATATCTGTTGATAATTTCTTTATAAAATAATCTAAATTTGACATTATTGGCAAAAAAATGTTACGAGTGCATATTTTAAACTATGTTTACTTATGTATTAACTAATTTACTACCGAATTTTTCTTTAACATGCAGTTCATTATTGATAAATAATTATATTTAGTATGAATGTTGTATTTTAAATGGAGATTGTTTTAAATAGATTTTCATTATATTTTATTCAGTAATCAATCATGTTATTTAAAATTACTTAAATGTAGCACAATGTACAATCGGCAATTTATAATCGGTTTTTCCAGTATTTCACGATATCAGTTGAATCGAACATTCACAAATTGAACTTATGCTAAAAAAAAAAAAAAAAAAAAAAAAAAAAATCTGTCAGAAAATACAGTATGTACAAAACATTTCCCTAGCAGATTTTATTAAAGTCTGGAAAAAACTAAATAATATTTGCTTTGTTTTAACACTGAAGAAAGAAAAAAAAAAGCTACAAAATAGAAAATTTCTGTAAAAATAGAAAACTTCCTACATGGAATTTATAACTTCTAAAACAATATACATTTATTTCAAAATTACATCTTATACTAGCAAAAAATATTTTTATTTTTATTTTTATTTATTTATTTGTTTATTGTAAACAGATAAAATATGTAGTCATTGATACAGATATGTCAGGAAGAAACATTTTTTCTTTTCTTTTCTTTCCCTTTTCAACATTTTTCAACAAGGTTGAAAAGTGTTAATGACTTCGGTTTGTCTGTTTCTCTGGCTGTCAGTCTGTCTCTGTGTCTTTCCGCACTCTAACTTCCGTAAATAATCATGGAAATTCTTGAAACTGATATATATATATATATATATATATATATATATATAAGTTCACTATCGGATGTTCCATATTGAAAACAGAGTAACTACCTTTACTGCTTTGTGTACAGGGACACCTGAAAGTATTCCAAATCATTGTGTTCTATAAAAAGTATTTCTATAAACCAAATTTTATTACCGTTACTTTACACAAATCTTAATGAAATTGAAATATGTTATTCAAGTCCACTATCGGATGTTCCCCATTGCAAATGGAGTAAATATCATGACTGGTTTGTATACAGGGAGACCTGAAAGTATTCCAAAGCATTGCGTTCTATGTGAGGTATTTCCATAAACCAAACTTTAAGAACTTTACTTTGCATAAATCTTATTAAAATTAAAATATATTATTCATATGTAGAAAATAATATTTTCCATAGAACACAATATGATAAGCATTGGATGTACAGAGCAATACAAAAATATCCAATTGCATAGATGGGTACTATTGGAAATTTGCTGGAATTGCGTTTTCGTTTATATTAATCGTTTTTATCACTTTCTAAATATTTTTAACACTTTCCAATAAGGTTGAAAAGTGCTAATGACTTCGGTTTACCTGTTTGTCTGTTCGTCTGTCTGTCTATCCGTGCTCTATCTCCTGTAAATATTCATGGAATTTCTTGAAACTGATGTAGGTTATTCAAGTTCAATATCGGATGTTCTCTATAGAAATGGAGTGAATACCTCTTTTGGCTTGTGTACAGGTACATCCAAAAGTATTCTAGAGTGTTGTGTTATAAGAGAAGTATTTGTATGAACTATTTTAATTTCTTTATTTTACACAAATTTCAATGAAATTGAAATATGTTATTCAAGATCAATATCAGATATTTTCTATAGAAAATGGAATAAATATGACCACTGGTCTGTGTACAGGGACACACAAAAATATTCCAAATCATTCGTTCTATGGTAGGTATTTCTATAAACCAAATTTTAATAACTTTACTTTAAACAAATCTTAATAAAATTGAAATATATTATTCATATGCACAAAATAATGCTTTCTACAGAATGTCGTATGATTAGCATTAGATTTGCATGGTCACACAAAAATATTCAATTACATTGACGGTTTTTATTGGAATTTTCTTGAAATTGCATTTTCTTTTACATTAAACGATTTAACACTTTTTAACATTTTTAAAGTGTGAATATGATTTCAATTTGTGTGTCTATCTTTCTAATTGTCCCTCTATCTATTTGTCCGTCTGCCCGCATCCAGCTTCCGTAAATATTTTCGGAATTAAAAAAGAAATATATATATAATATAAGCTATTTAATTTCACTGTGCAATGTTCTCTATTCTCAATGACATTAATAGGTCGTGTGCAACTGCTTTGTGTACAGGGACACCCCCTCCCCCCCGAAAAAAAAAGCTATGCATTGCATTTAAGCCAGACAGACATTCTTATAAATTACATTTAAAGAACTTTGTATCGTAAAAACCATAAAGAAATTAATATTTATTGTTAATATGGTAAAATAATATTTTGTACAGAATATGAATTTGTTATCGTTCAGATTTACAGGGTTACACTAAAATATTTAGATACATTAAGGGCTGCAATTAGAATATAAGGGCTACGTATTCTTTCGTGCTAAACAATTTTAACATTTCTAACAATGTTTAAGAAGGATTAGGAATTCAATTAATCTGCCTGTATGCCTTTCAGAACAACTGTCTGTCCCTTGTGTTATTACGTAGGCAAAGAACTTTGAAAGTTATACGATACAACAATTATGTACATTTTGAAAGTGTCAATAACCGATGGGTACCGCATGATTTTTCGTTCTGATTTTCTTTTATTCAGAGGGAGGAGGTAGGAGTATGAAAGTTGGATTGAAAAGTACTAAAAAGCAGAGCAAATTGTGCCTCTGTGGCTGAGAGGTAATATGAAATAAGGTTGGCTTTTGTTCGATCCTGCCTTATAAACTAGAAAATGTTATTTAATGCGAGAATATTTACAGTATGCACTACTGAAAAAATCTGTTGTTTGCAAATATTCTCTGTATTGTTTCGTTGCAGAAATTTCTTGTCAACGTATTTTTCGCATAACATACAGATATTTTCCAGCAAATTTTGATCCCGCAGAGCGTTTCCTATACAATATGTTGATGTGCTGCCACTTTTCGAGAAATATATCAATAATTGAAATGCAATGTTTTGATTGCATTACTTCAGTTCATCTGTAATATTTCACATCTTTATGAGTCCCTTTACATTAAAATATATATTCATTAAAATAAGAGTCCTAATTAAAATGAAAAAATGTGTATTTCAGCACCAAGCAAGTAATCATCATTAACTTTTTCTAAATAAAGATTTTCCCCTTATTAAAAAAAAAAAAAAAAAAAAAAAAAAAGACTAAATACTACGTACTATTGTTGAAAATAGTGATAAAAAAAATCCACACTGAAAAAAAAGGAGTATTCGCAGCTGTGACTTACATAAGCCTCCTGGTACTGGCATTATATTTTTCTCCACTGAATGCTTTAATTTTAATAAAATAATATGAAGTTTGTGATCAACATATCTTCTACGCGTACTTATCTCCCAACTGTTCCATAGAGGAATGTGGCACATTTATCTTTCTCGAATCTTATATGGAAACCACAAAAATATGAATACATATCTTTCTAAACTTCAAATACAGGACAAATTGGCAGAAATTCGTCGAAAATCCTAATCCCAAATGACACATTTTTAAGGAGATAGCTTATATATATATATATATATATATATATATATATATATATATATATATAATAAAATTTTACAAATATGAAAACTTATGATAATAGTAAAATAAACGATAAAGTATAGTCAATACCAATGCTAAAATATATCTCATTAAAAATTACATAAAAAGATAAATGCAAATGAATGAAACCATGTCGGTTTCCTATTGTTATCAAGGGCATAGCAGGAAAACAAAGCATGGAAAGTAAATGATTTTCTGTGTCAAAGAGAATCTAAGCTAAATTTCAATTTGATTTATACCCAAACAATTGACGAGCCACAAATAAAGAATGAAAATGAAACTGAAATAAGTAAAAGCCATGGAGTTAGTTGAATTTGGAAAAAAAAAAAAACAGAAAATAAAATTTACCACAAAGAGGTAGTAGTTGTTATCTGAATCTAGTAAAAATATCTTTAAGAAACAAATCAAGGAAGAAAATGGACACAAAACAACTAATAATAAAATGAAACTGTAAATAGAAGAACTATGAGATAATATTTTACTCACAAATTTAGCACAAATAGTTATTAATTGAATCTGAGAATAAAAGAATAATAATAATAAAAAAAATACACTCAAATTAACCACAAGTAATTATCATACGAAATAACCAATTACGGATAAGCTTTGAAGTAAACATGGTCAACAGTTAAGGATCTGAAACTTGGAGAAAATATGCAAGGTTGCAGAAAAGAATTAGCTTAATAATTGGAATTACTTAATTTAAAATTTTACATTAAGAAATCTTAAATTTATTTGAGTACATTAAAAATCAATAACTATTTAAAATTGAGTTAAATTAATCAAATCATTACAATTTTTAACAATTACGAACCATACTTATTTTATTTAGAGTTTTATAGTACTGCAATCTATGAAATGTTTTATAATTTATTAATCTTTTAAAAAATAGTATTTCATAGTACTGCCATCATGAAGAGTTTTTAATTCAATATAAAATTTTTCATAGTTTTTAAAGTTTAGTCGTCTACTTATTTACTCATTATTTTCTCTTACCCATAAGGTAGAGAAAGTATTGTTTTGGGTAATTTTTTCGAAATTGATTTTTTGTTATATTTACACGTTTTGAGGTCCCCTGAATACAAAAATAATGTTTTTAGCGGTCGGTCTGTGTGTGTGCCTGTCTGTGTGTCTGACTTTTATCAGCATAGCTCAAAAACAAATCACAGCAAGAAGTCCAAACTTAGTATTCTAAATGCGCATCATATAGGAATACTACACTAAACTTTTCGTTTAGATCAAGCAAATGGTTCGTGTACAGGGACACCCAAGAGAATTCAAATACGTTACGTCTATGGGGGAAATTGCAAGTAAGAAGAGTTAAACATCTACAGACTGCACTAAACAAAATGAAACGATTTTTTATACGCATAAAAACATGGTTCATGTAGAATATGGTATATAAATCATTCACTATTTGTTTAAAGGGATAGACAAAAGAAATACATTACAGAGCGACAATACTTGAAAATTGATGGAAGTGTACTTCAGGTTGTGCCGTGTGTTACAATTATAGGATTATATTTATGTGCACCATGTGAAGTGTACATAACTTTCAGCAGGTATATAGGATTATTTCAGCAGGTATATTTAAGCCATAACATTCTTTTATATTGTTAGTGGAAGTGCTTTACTGTAACATTTTACCATGTCCAGGACTATTTTTCAGCAAGTATATTTAAGCCATAACATTCTTTTATATTGTTAGTGGAAGTGCTTTACTGTAATATTTTACCATGTCCAGGAAATCTGCCAAGGAATTGAAATTAACTCTTCAGAGCGTTGTGGCAAATAATGTATTTTTTAAACCTAATTCTTCATCTTTCTTTTCTTTTTTTTATATATATATTTATACGTTTGAGGCTTCCAGAATGCCGAAATCAACTTTTTAACGTTTGATCTTTGTCTGTGTCTATTTGAGTAAATAAGAAACAAATAATTTCAGTCGATCCAAATTTATTATTTTGCAGTTAATACGTTTGTTACTAGAAACGTTTGTTCAAGATTTATAAGTTTCAAGGAATGTTGCGCGTGCAAGTTAGCTGAATAATTTTAAATGAAATTTTGAATTTAATAAAAGATTTGAATGCTACATAAATGTATGTACAGCATTGAAACGGCACAGAATTATTTGTCAAATAAAGCTATTTCGAAGACTAGTTTGAATTGTTTTTATATAGGTTTACGGAACAGTACTCGTTATCTTACCTTTTAATCTCTAACCTGTATTTTTCATATTAATATTCAGGGTACGAGAAAGTCGTGTGAGTAATCCACAAGATGTTTTTTTTTAACAATGAAAGTAATTTTGTAATAATCTACACTCTCAAAAATTCCTTCTTCAATTCACGGAAATTTACTGGCAGCAATGTTGCCGGAATATTTCCGTTATTTGACGAATATCCGTTTTTTTTCCCTCTTGTCAACTGAAGAAACTTTAATCTACCATTTTCAATGTTACATAATCGAGATTTCCTGAACTGTTTGAAGAACTTTTTTTTTCTTTTTTCTGCAAGACTGTTCTGCATTACGGTGCGATAACTTTCGTTTACGTTAAAGAAAGATTGAATAATTGTTAATTAGCACTACACCATCGGACTGTATTTTTACCATTTTTATTTCATTATTCTTTTTTTTTCTATTAATTAATATAAAAAAGAATAAATAAATGAAACAACATCGTTATTTAAAATTGAAAATAAAAAAATAAATTATAGTTTCAAGTGTTTATTACGGTCGTTTTCCAAAAACTTCTTTTTAAGTTTTTATTTTTTATTTTTTTACTTTATTTACGTAAATAAAACTTTTGAAATTTATTGTCTTTTAGGAACGATTTTAAATCTAGGCAACTATACTTTGAACCCACTGTAGTGGAATAAAACACTTACTTCCAGATGATAAAAATAGAATTTTAATAAATATATTTGGCGACGAGAAATTTGACTTCTTAATTACCCAATGGGTTAAGATGGGATTTTGCAATTGGAGAGATTGAAAGAAGGTGATTTTATTAAAGCCGCAGCATATTCACTCTGCAAAATAATTCCCTCTTTTAACGGATTAAAAAAAAAAAAAAGGATCTTTCTTCAAGAAATGAAAAATTTTCGTCATGTAACAGAAAAAAAATCACAACGGACATGTTTACAAATAACGGAAAATCTCTCTCATCTAACGGAAAATATTTGTCAATTAACGGAAATATCATTTCCGTGAATTGAAAAAGGGATTTTAGAGCGTGTATAGAGAGAATCAGCGAATAAAATGACGAATACGCTTTCATGTAGATTGTAGGGAATTAACTAAAACTTCCCCTTCCTCCTCTTAAGACTTTCGGGAAGAATTCACGGAAAAATAACGTTTCCAAGTTGTACGGAAATTATTCGTTGAAAAATGAGGAAAAATTTTGTGTATAAAGACGAATTTTTCTGACAGTGTATGCAATATCAATCTAAATTACATTGACTATAATTTATGAACATAATTAACCTCATAAATTTTAAATTAATAATAAGTAACTGTGCATTATATGCATATATATATATATATATATATATATATATATATATATATAAATTATATTCATTTATTTTTTAAGAATTAACTATATCGATTAATCGTTTCTTTACTTTTAATCATTTCTTTTCACTAATGTTCGTTTTGGCAACCATTTTATTTCTATTATCTCTGTTTGGAATCGGTTACGTGTGGACTTATAAAAAATACTTACTCTATTATTAAATTTTGGTTGCGTTACTGTTTAATCTATTTTCATTTTTATTTTCATTTTTTACTTTGTTTTGTTGCAAGATAGAAACTTGCGTTGTACATTGCTTTAATTAGCTATACAGCGATCTGAAATCTTGCATGGGCTGACAGAGATGCAAGTTTCTTGATGATGATCATTTCTGGATTTCAGCATTTAAAATTCTATTTATCATTTCATGAATTGTCTTTTATTTTAATAGTTCCTTTTGGTTAATTTATCTTTTTAATATTTTATTACTTGACGAATGTTTATACTGGCTTAATGGATTCTGAAAATTATCTCATCGTTGGGGTTATGTAATAAGTTTGTCATTTCTCTTCTGCGTAAGTACTTTAATATGTTTTTACTACTCAGTGAATTTAAATTAAATTGTCATCGTACAATATTTTTATTCAAAATTCATCTCATTTAAAATTTCATATGTTGGTATTTTCATTTATCTTTCGTTCGCTGAGTGTTATAAAGGAATTAAATTATTCAAACTATATATATATATATATATATATATATATATATATATATATATATATATATATATATATATATATATATATGAAAAATATGATGCAAATTGTGAACATAATGCTACTGATTATTCAGGATAAATTACATTTTAAAATAAATATTTTTTAGTTCGCACATTAAATGCTGACGAATTAATTTTATAGTTTTCAGTGAATCTTAATAAAAAATATACCATATCTAAAAAGGACATTTAAAGAAAACTGAAGTTTTGGTCAAAAATATGTAAAAAGTATATAATTTATTAATCCCTACTGCTTTATATTATTCACATTTTTACTTTACATATTTTCTAAAGCATACACAAAACATTTTATAAAAATAGATTGCAAAAGACTGTTCAAGGGCTTTTCGATACATCTCATATTTCATATAATGCAACACTTTTATTGAAATAAAAAAATATGAAACTACGAAATACAACATTTATTCTTATAAATATATTTCTAAAATTATAAATAAAAACTTGAATACCAATTCTATATGCAGTTTTATACAATAAATATTTAAGAATAATGCAAGAAATATCTTCATACTGCATAACAATTTTATCGAAATAAAAATTGTGAAAAACGAAATACAACATTTATTCCTATAATTATTTTTCTAAAATTTAAAATAAAAGCTCGAAAACTCATTCCAAGTGCAGACTCATACAATAAATATATAAGAACAATGCAAGAAATATCGAATCTTTATCTCAATTAATGAAAATAATCTTTAGCATTTTTGATAATAAAAAAGATGAATTCCTGATTATGAAAAAGAAAAAGTCACCTAAAGTTTCAATTTGTGAAGTATCTAAAATAACAATCTCGCATTATAACTAGCGTACTATCGAAGCTAAGTCTCAAATTATTAAGAATGAAACAGCATTTCAGTATATAAAAAAATCACTTTTTTTTTTTTTTTTTCATTTTAAACCAATTTCAAGGTAAATAAACTTTTTTTTTTTTTTTACGATAAAAATAAAATGAAATTATTGCGACTTGAGTTATTTATTTTTATTTACAATTTCTAAATATGTCATTAAGAAACAGTAAGCAAAATTGAAGCCCTTTTCAATGTAGACTACATGAATGCTAAAAGTATAAAACGGAGATATTTTTGAAACATGCTAACATTTTAATTTATTTTGGAGCAATGTTACACTGAGACAATATATACCACTTTCATCTAGAACGAATGAGTCATTTTCTGAGTCCTTATATTAGAAATGTAGATTTCAAAGCTATACGTATAAGGTAAACAAGTAGACTGGATAGTTGAAATGATTGATAGTATCTAGTCTATACTTTTCTAGATAGTGAAATAATATTATGAATATTACGAATATTATAAGTCCTTTCTATTGTGAGAACTTCTTACTTAATTTCCTTGAACTGGGTGAGAAATAAAAATTTTATTTACTAAAACTCGCCTGTATTTTTCGCATTCATTTTCAGAGATTTTTTTTAATGGAATTGACCAGAATAATATAGAAAAACACTCTAGAACTCTAATAGCGGTTTTTAGAACTCGCTACCAAAAGAAACTAGAACTTATAAGAATGAAGAATGCATGGACCCATTTTTAACACAGACACAACTTACTTTTTAGATTTCAGTCACATATTTTTTATTTATTTATTTTATTTTTTTTTTCTTCTTAGTGCAGTACTCACCCTTTTTTCACCCCACTTTTTTTTTCTTATTTAATAGTTATTATATATTGGAGGAAATCTATTTTCTTACCACATTCTTTAAATGGTATTTTTCCTGTTCTTTAAGCGTTTTTACATACTGGAGAAAATTTCAGTAGAAATAAAGTTATGTGAAAAATGCGCTACTACTAAAAGTACTCTGAAATAATTTAAATTGTGGGTTTGCCTGTTATTGGTCCATATGTAAATAATATTAGACCATTGTAAATGTAAAATTAACAGGCTGATATGGCTATAGAATACTTTTAATTTAAATTCTTATTTTATTATTATTATTTTAGAAAAAAAAATAATAAAACTCTGTGAAATGTTATATATTGAAGAACTAGCGTACATTAAATATTTATACATAAAACTTCTTAACGCATCATAAGATAAAGGGAATTACTACCAGTTTCTAAAGGACGTGGTCTTTCTTCTTCAGGTACCAAAAATACGAGCTACTAACTTGAAGGGAAAAGCAAGGCAGTCTTCCTTTTGCCCCAAGGTAGCATAAATAATGTGAAACAAAGTCTTTTATACATAAATACTGCTTAAAAGGTGTCATTTTCAAATGATACTATTTTGGAAATAAAAATCGATTTGAAAGGTGGATACTTTTTTCACATATAATTTTACTCAGCATATTATTTAAGAGAATTTTGAGGAAATAATTTTCGAAAGAAGTGCCTTCGGTCATTAGATATGACTTTCTTTCTTTTTTTTTTTTTTTTTTTTTTTATACTATTGCGTTCTGAATGCATTTAACCATTTGAAAGGGGCTGTGACAGAATCTGTCACGCTTCACCATAGGGAGCCCCTCTCAAAAGGTTATGCTAGAAATAAGTACTAAGTGAGATGAAATGTAAAATTTTATAAGTGATGACTTCCTTTTATTGAAACGCCAATGTTTAAAAATGCAGTCGCATTACTATTTGAGGAATATATTTCATTAAATAACCACATGGGAATTTCTGTAACAAATAAATTTTAAACACTCGTATAATTTTGTGGCATAACAACCTTGTAAATCATTACATAATTAATTTTTTTTTTCTTTTTTTCATTTTAATTTGATATATTCTAGAATTTCCCCCCATAATTATAAACATATTACTATTCGTTAAATATATATATATATATATATATATATATATATATATATATATATATATAAATATTTTCGTTTCAAGCTTTTTAATAATAGTTATTTAAATATCATTATTCACGTTTTCTTTTTCTAATTCATGCCTCATAAATATTGTAGTCACATTATAGTAGAGAATAAAATAAATAGAAAATGTTATTCTCGAAGTAATACTTTCTTTGTATCAAATATTAATATCAAAATTTTAAACCATTAATCCTAAATCTAAATTTATTGCACGTCTTTAAAAATATTTTACATCCAGTTATCTATAAACATTTTATACGAAATATACTAAATGTATAAAAATAATATATATATATATATTTCTTTTTTCGCAAAGAGATTAAATAAAGTTGAATATTTTACCAGATTCCCGCGCATTATTAATATTCTAGTCAGACATCATTGAAAAAAATAAATATGAAATAGTTTTCAGAGAGAATTAGAGAGCTTTTCTTTTCTCCGTTATCAAAGTTTGTATTTCATTCCTAAATTATATATCATATCCCAAAAGTAATTAGTTTTCGAATGAAAAGTCGTTATTAAGACTATGAACTACTTAATAAATAGAAATATTTTCCGAACAAAAATAAATTGCAAAAGTTTCATTCTAAATTAAGAGCTGTACACAACATAAAATCATTAAATAAACAAAAAAAAAAGTAATTTATTTCTTTTGCAGAATCCTTTTCATGCAGAGAAAATTTGAAATGTTAAAAGAAAACACGCGATGTAGCGTGGAAAAGATGGATGTTCTACAAACTTAAAACTTTATTTGCAAAACTTACTAAAAATTTTTAACTAAATTTTCTAACATTGTTTGGTTATATTATAACATTCCCTTACGTGAATTCAAACAAACTCAGTATAGCAATATTCAAATTAAATTTTATTTGCTCAAATGCTTTCACTAAAAGCATTTTCCTAAGAAAAACGTTCATAACATTGCATGAGAAGAAAAAGCTTAATTTCCATCCTTGTGCCTGACTAATATAATATTCATCATATAATTTATTTATAATTAACTAAACAAAATATTAAAGGAATAGTGCGATTTTCCTTCTACAACATTAAAGTTTCGAATAAGATTATTAGAAACAAAATATCTTCTAATCTAATATAAATATCGGAAAATTGGTATTGTTGACGTATGAAGGATATATCCACTTCAATATATATATATATATCTTGTTCCCGTTTCAAAGGCATGTAAATATACCTTCCTTGCATTAAGGTTGAATAGAAGTCGATCAGAACTGATAGGATTCTCAATGGAACTCTGAATAATTCTCTATTTAATACTGAAAGGAACATTGCGGACTAAAGTCAATAACTCTTAGTACAATGCATGAATTGCAATATAATCGAAATTGGTAAACTAATTTAAATCGTGGAAAAAAGAAAACGTATAAAAACATTAAAATGGAAATTTTATATCATGGCCTATTAAATATGTTACATTTTATGTCTCTAGATATGTAATTTTGTAACATGATATAAGCAGGATTTAATTCTCAAATGTCACTAAAATGTCACTATCATGTAGAAAAATCTATCCCCCTCCCCTTATAAAAAAAAAAAAAAAAAAAAAAAAAAAAAAGCTTAATATTAACAGAAACCAGATGGCAAAGTAATCGATTCTTGGTGAAAATGAACATTGATACCTCTAGACAATGTTCCGAAACAGATATTGGAAAATAAGTGAGATAAAAATCATAAACAGATATAGTATATATATATATATATATATTGAGAATTTATCTCCAGGTATTTAATGTTCCAGTATTTTTGTTCAATACATTAATGCAAAAAGTATTGCTTTTTCATCACAATTAAATTATATGAATTATATTAATATTACACAAAATGTTATATTGCCATTTTTAAGTAAATCTTGATTAATGTAAATGATTTGCCTTCAAAATAATAATAATAATAATAATAATAATAATAATAATAATTGTTTTAAAATATTACATGATCTTTGAACGTTATTATTCAGTGAAGTTTAGCTTAGATATTTTAGATTTTATTTTTAACTTAAATTAACTCATTTCAAAAAATTTTATATTCTGATAAAGTATTTGAATTACACAAATAAATGAAAAAATATTGCTATGTGAAAATATTTATACTAAAATTGCAAGAATGTTTCTAACCTTTATGCAACAATGCACCACAGTTTATACAAATGGAGAGATACTTTATTTGAAACTCGGATCACAGGATTAGAAATCAAATGATAACGTTGGACAAAATGTTAACTCAGGTAAGTTGTTCTTCCACAATCGTTGGATTGTTCTCGCTTTGTGCGCTGGAGCTGAATCCTTCTGGAATACCCAATGCTTTCTAGTGAACAGAGTATCAATTAAGGGCTTCACAAATTGTTCCAGGATGTCGCTTTGGTAGTTTTAAACTCATGTATTTACACCTTTAAAAAAAAAAAAGATACACTGGTTATACGTTCATACGAAACCCCGACCAAGCCATTACAGAAGCAGGGTGGTGATCTCTTTCAACTCTGTAACTTCTCTGGAACTGTGAACTGCCCTGTCATTTTGCGTGTTGATTTTTTCCTCTACAATGAAGGGTTTTTTTTTTTTTTCTTTTTTTCATCCGAATTGCCGATGTTTGTTATTCGTGTGCCGCTGTAACAGAACTTTCGCTCAGATCTTACGAATATTCTCAAGGACAGCCGTAAGTGGCTGGCCAGTAACACCAAGTCCCAGGTCATGTTTTATAATGCGGTATGTACTTTTTCCTGTTAGGGTTTTCCTTCTCACGAGCCACGATTTTTTGCTGAAGTAGCGGATTTCTGAGAATCAGTTCTTTTACGGTTTTAACAGCTGCTGGTGTTCTGCTCGTTGGAAGACGACCAATTCCTGGCCTATCGTGGGTTGAGAACGTTTATAACCTCTTCATTGCTCGCTGTCTGAACTTTATTGATATTTTCAGAGGCGGCTTTAGCAAGTGAAAAAATCCCTTTCGGTTTCTTACCACACTCGTGTAAAGCAAATTCTGTGATTCAGTTTATTTTCCCCCACTTCATCTTAACTATACAAATGTTTAAAAAATACTGCTCGTTTTTTTTTTTTAGTCTTCACACAATATTTCTATTTTTACAAAACATAGTGATGTCATTTCCAGAACGTTAAAAAAATAGTGGATGCTCTATTTTAGTGGATAAGAACGTATGGCAGGACTATGTACATTTCTAGGTGGTGAAACAATATTATTATATTATGGATATTATTAATCCTTTGTATTTCGAGAAACTCTCGCTTGATTTCCTAGTATTGGGTTATAAACTCGAAGTATAGATGTAAAACTCGCCTCTTCTGCTCGCCTTTTTTTGCAGATATTTTTAAGTAAGTTTGGCAAAACACTTTAGATGTCTAATAGGGGTTTCTAAAACGCACTTTTAAAGGATACTAGAATTTATAAGACTGACATAGAACTATTTTTACTGGAGTCACAATTTACTTTCTAGATGTCAGTCACAGAAATTTTTCTCAGTGTGCAAAACTTTCTTCAGCTGGCTTGAATATTGAATCATAATCTTCAAATTGCGAGCTCGGCGCTTTACAAACTAAGGCTGCTATGGCTTATAAAATTCGCATAAACGATATTTCGAGTCTTGATTATATCGGAAACCGGTAGGTTTGTGCGGATATAATCTGCGTAACAATAAACTTTTTGCGATCTGATTTTAATATATGTGCGAGCAAATGTATAGTTGGTAACAAAAGTGCCTGAATACTAGCAAAAATTCCTATATTAAAAAGGTACACTTAATACAGTCTTGTTAAATAAATTCTTGTCGAATCCTGTTCTTAGTCAGACTGAAAACAGGTTCCGACAAGGATTTATTTTACAAAACTGTATTAAGTGTACGTTTTTTATATAGGAATTTTTGTTAGTGTTCGGGGACTTTTGAACCGACTGTACTCGTTCATACATTTAACATATATGCTGCCGAAATCTTATGTTCCAAGATCTGTGAACTATTCCGTGTACACGATTGCGAATAATTTATAATTCAAATATATTTTACGAAAACCCTAATGCAGATATTCAATAATTTAGAAAAAAATCTGTCTATGATAGACGCTGCTTGAAAACAACCATGACACATTTACTTTTTTATATAGTTAAATACCTACATATTTTCAAAAATTCTGATGTGGACACCAACTTCTTGAGAAAACCAGTGGGATATACATATTTTTATGAAAACATTGACAATTTTGAGTGAGGTAACTGATTCGTAAATAAATAGTCAGGTTCCAGTACGCGAACATTCATTAAAAATAAATAAATAACTGCAATTCGAACCAAAAACGTCACGATAATACGATTATATATGCCGCCGAGACAAATATACTAGTATTTTCAGGAATAGTACTCAAGTTCTTGTTACAGAATACCTCATTGGAAAAACAGCTTAGAGTACAAAGAAAATCATTCGAGAATAGATGGCCTCATTTTGTTCTCTTTGGAAAAAAATAAAGGCAGGAAACGAAAAATTTTATCAAAATAATTAACTCAGTTTAAAATTGAGAAAGAGTTTCTGAATATCCTGAAATAACATTTACCGCAAAACTTTATCGATAATCTTGCCATACTGCAAATTAGTAGCCAGCGTAGATTTTTGGTCTTGGCATCGAATTTGGCGATTCGGTGTCGAATCTGGCGACTTGGCCAACACATTTGTCGAAATTAGTTTAGGGTTGACAAATTTTGGAAGCTCTAACTGCAATAATAACACAGTTCTTGAATATTCTGAAAAAATTCATTGGTTTATTTCGCTGAACTAAATTATTTGAAATTTCTATAAGTAACTCCCAGGACTATAAAAAAAGAAGAATGATTGTTGAGGATTGTTGTCTAGATCTCGCCTATATCTTTACGTGTTACTTTCTACATGGTATTACAGAAACAGTGGAAACAGATGAATATTTTTCATTTCCACGAAGGGGGCTTTGACTTAGCGTCAAGTAAAGCATTAAAATGCAGCAAAAAATGGTAGTAAGAGATTTACAAAATTTGGAAACTTTGCTTCAACAGGAGTCTAGTTCTAGACATTTTGTAATGGCGCATTCGTTTCGCCCACAGAACTATTTTGAAAATTACCACTCACATTACTTTCCACGAATTCAAATTCTATTCAGACTTCGAAACGTTTGGTTGTTCCTGTTTTAGCGAAATTTATGCTCTGCAGTGTATTTAACAATGTTTATTTGATTTCTGTAGTAATTCATTGGATTGTTTAATATAATTTTTGTACCAAAAAAAAAGATTTATTCAACTGTTTACTGAATATTAATGAAATAAATGTGAATTCGTCGATTAGAACTTGCTTAGTTCTAAAGAATTACATTCTACACGCTAAAATGCCGACATTTTTTACCAGTATCATTACCTGCTCTATCTAAGGGCTGAATATTCATTGAATGAAATATATTCATCGACTGGAACCTACTTTTGTCTTAAAGAATCAATTTGTACAAGATAAAATGTCGGCAACTTTCACAATAATAAAATCACGGGCTCTATCTACAGGCTGAATATTCATTAAATAAAGTGCATTCGTCGACAAGAACCTGCTTATGTCTTTAAGCATAACTTTCTACACGCAAAAATGTCTTCAAATTTCATAAAAATATCATTACTAACACTATCATTAGCTTATTTTGAAATCTCTATGATGGTAGATCATATATAATTGCCAAAACCTTTGTATTTTTGGTGATTATAAATATAATTCTCCTAAATATCACCAAAACGGAAAATCCTAGAAATTCCAAAAAAGGGTTGCAGAACTAGATGTTATAACAAACCTATACACCAATTTGCAACGTTCTACGCCCATCCGTTTTTGAGTTATGCGAGATACACACACACACATACTTACATGCAGACGTCACGAAAAATCGTGTTAAGTCGTTGATATCACTGAAACGGTAACTCATATTAACACCAAAGTTGCTGGAGTACAACTAGACATCACAACAGTTGTGAATATAAATTTGCAACATTCTACGATCATTCTTTTTTGAGCTATACGAAATACAAAATCCATTTGGCAAATCGGGAAAACTTTGGACGACCCCTGCCTGCCTGAGCTCGGCCAAGCTTAACGGGTTGGATGCCTTCCGCCGGAACGAATAAATCACCAGATCACCGCATGGAAGCTGCCTACTCCAGACAGTAATCTAGTCGCCAAATAGAACGAGCTGTGTCCAATGATTCTTCGTTCAGACTTCATCGATCATCATCAGGAACTAGATGGAACTGCTACGTCATTTCTGAGCAGCAATGTGACTAGAACACCAGAGCTCAGGAATTGCAGAGTAGCGACTTCTGCTTCTTGGACAAATAGCTCGACTTACACACCGCACACTCCAAGATAGCCACGGTGGAAACGCACAGACACGCTCCTGGATGCTATGGAATTTGGAATAAGTGCACTTACTAGATGAGAGTCGAAATAATCGGATTACAACAAAAATTAAAACAATTTTGAATTTAGGCAGGGAGGGAAAAAAACACTGGGGGAGCCGCTAAAGGTAGTAGTGCACACAATAATTAAAACCAAAAGTGTAGGCCATTTGAAAAGGGGTAGGGGACAACACTTAAATTTTAACACGTTCGCTGCAGATCCCGCGCCAGCGCGGGATGTGACGTATTGCTTTAAAGGTACAAGTTTACTTTAGGCTGCCGCTTGGCGAAATTTCGAAAATCGCCAAGACGGCGCCATTTCGCATCGTGTTCCGAATAGCAACCTTACAGCGGCGGTATACGAAAGCGAGCTTTTCGGCGATCTAACCTAAAAAGAAAACGCGTCTTGAAAAAAAAATCCGAATAATAATAACACATAGGACAAACGGAAAATTTTCATAAAATAGAATTAAAAGAAAAAAAATAATTACGAATTTATAACTAATCACAAATACAAAAATAAAACTTAGATTATACAATCACACCAAATGTCCCTGAAAAGTGTGTTGCTTTAGTAATTGATGATAAGTGTTTAGATGATAGTTTTTTTATTTCCAATAATTTAACAGCTATAAGTACAGTCGGTAACAAAAGTGTCCGAACACTAGCAAAAATTCCTATGTAAAAAAAGTACACTTCATAAGGTTTTGTTAAATAAATCCTTATCGAATCATGTTCTTACACTGACTAAGAACAGGATTCGACAAGGATTTATTTAACAAAAAAGTATGAAGTATACTTTTTTACTTAGGAATTTTAAATTAAAAAGTTTTCAAAAGTTGTATAAAGTAAATTATTTATCATTAATATTTTATTTATAGTCCTCATTCATTAGGAATGAAAAAATAAATCCGCAACTGGATAATTATAGCAAATTTTAACGATTCTCTATTATAATGATACTCTGATCTGTTCACTATACCCCTATCTCAAAATGCATGAAATTAAAAAGTATACAAAATTTTGTACTGTAGCAACCAGTATTGGCATGAAATTCAAAAATATGCCTCTAAATTCCAGGACCGTGGTTGCACAGTCGGTAGAGCGCCGGGCTCGGAATTGGAAGATTGCGGGTTCGGTACTCGAGCCTGCCAAAAACCATTGTGTATACTAATGGTGGCTGGTGCTCATAAAATCTGTCGTGCCCGCAATGTTTTCCATGTTCCCATATTAATTATACCTCTGGGTGTCTACGAAGCGAGAGAGTCATCCCTTCCGTGGAGGATCAAAATTGTGATGGCATGTCCCTGGACAACTCTAGGGATGAGACCCAGACCATCGCCAATTGTCCATTGGGCAGCACTAGTGTAACGTAAAACACAATCAACAAACCAACCTCTTAAATTCAAAAGTACCTCTTAAATTCCAACTCTATTCAACCAGCCAAACAGTACTAACGCAAACATCACAAATATTCATATTTCAAAATAGATGGTTGGTTGGGTTTTACGTCACACTAGTGCTGCGCAATGGGCGATTGGCAACGGTAGGGGACTCAGCCCTAGAAGTGGTCCGGAAACATGCGATCAAAAATTTGATCCTCCATGGAAGGGTATTTCAAAATAGAATACTTTCTCTCTAATAAAACACGTATCATCAATATGCAACCGAATTGATGGCGTCAGCGAGATATTTTATCTGCTCAGTACAAACGAAACTATTTGCTATGGAAATTTAACTTATTACTCATTAACTCCAGAGTTTGCTTGTAACGAGCAGATGAATTTTTACACGTTTGACGTAACACAGCGTATTGACGTAACACATGACGCAAACAAGCAAAGGTAAACACAAAGCCTATAACATCTGGCGATGTAGCGCTCTTGTGCAACACGTCAAACACATTCGGCGGGTTAAAGGAAAAAAACGTCATTTCAAATTTTAGTCACGTGAAACCGGCAGCGAACGTGTTAAGAAAGATAAGCAGAACGAGATAGGGACAATGAGATTAAAAATAATAATAATAATAATAACACGTGAAGCTACTGGGGAATGAAAGATAGTTTTAGGGCGCATAGCGAAAATTTAGAAGTTTTTCAAGTGACAAGGCCTAGATACACCTAATTTGGAGGGAAATTACTATGCGCAGGGAGGCCGAATTGAGAATATAAAGAGGGACCATCGCAATTTTGATCCACCACGGGGGGATGGTACCCGTGTTGGTAGCCTGATGACTGCTAAACGACCACATCGAGAACTTGACGGTGCAGCAGAGATTAACGATGACCAGACACCGCCACACCCTCGTAAGAAAAAATAAATAAAATAAAATGTATAAAGAAATAAATAAGTAAATTATTTATTTAATTTTTGAAGATTGTTAGTAGATTATTCTTAGAAAATAAGAATTGAGGCTTACTAAGTACTGTAGTCTAAGTAAGAGGAAGCTGAGTGCATGGTAGCTTATTGATTCAGTGGGTTCTTGTTGTACTGAACGAATTGCTATCGCGACGACAAGAAAGCCCAGTTATGTTGTTTACTCAATTTTTTAGAGTGAGAAATTAACTTTCTGTGAATTAACAGTAGCAATACTGGAAAGTTAAGTGGATCGGACTTTAGCTTGATTTTGCTGTAGGTACTAGCTGTACTGATTATAACTAGCACGACGACTGAAGGTTAACTAAATTTGTTTTATTTTAACGATATTTTCACTTAAGAGATTAGCCAGGTTATTGGAAATTAATTTATGAGAGTTAATTACATTTGATAGCTGAGTTAATTTATGGTAATTGTTTAAACTAAGCTGAATCAAGTGTACTTAAATTTCTGCTAAGTATTTTAATTTTATTCGTAAATAATGAGTAAAGGAAACTTAGCAATTAATTAATTTATTAGATTTAAGCAATTAAATAGCAAGTAAATTAAAATTGATGCGGGTCAAAACTTGATGAGTACCAAAAAGAAAAGTGACAGGAAATACTTCAAGGCTTAACAAGGAAAGTATTACCCCTACGATTGAGAATAGAAGTGCGAGTCAAAACTAGATGAGTACCAAAAAGACTAAGTTCCCGGGAATTGTATGTTGTGCGACCTGTTATGTCTTGCACTCTGGATAATGCAAAAATCTGGTAAAGGTAATTAACATTATGGTTGCTTTTTGACACACATTCAAACCTGTAACATTAAAAGAAGGTATTGATAGTGATCAGAACTAGATGAGTACCAAAAAGAATAGGTTAGCTAGGAATTATTCTTTGTGGTGAAATCACTAAGTATGGACTAACAATAGTTAGGTCCATCGGACCTGAAAGTTTTAAGAATAAACCTGCTGAAGAAATTTTCATTATGATTGCTTTCTGATCACCCACTGCGTCAAGGAACTTGTTAGCTATCCTACCTTTTATAAAAGTACTATTCTGCAAAGGTAAAAGTCAACATGGTTGCTTTTGACCACGCCATTCATACATTATTGGAAATAATAATCATAAAAAAATAAAAAATAAAAATACATTCATGCACAGTTATGGGCGTGGCGCGAACTTCCTTATACATTGTACAAGGAAGTAAAAAAGAATCATTCGTTTGTAAATGAACCGCTACATAAATAAACTCAAACCTTAAATAACACTGACTGGATGATTTGTCTGTATCAGGCCTTATATTGAACAAGTAATTGTTATTGATATTGAAAATAGTTTTTAGAAAATTTTAACAAACTTGGAAGATTAAACTTGAAAGAAATTGTTACATAATTTAATAAGGTGTGACAGTGAGAATGTTGTTATTGTTTTTCTCACCATTCTTTTAATTTTCTTTAACTTTTACCTTTTACCTTTTAAATTTTCCTCATACTACAAAATTAGTACATTGCTTTAAACTTTAAATTTCTCACACTATTAAATTACTTTAAAACGCGTTGTGTTACCCCGCAAAACCCAGATTACTCAAAAATTAGCCAAAGTTTGTGCAATAAATTGCACACGAGAAACTTGTGCAGCTGTTCTGTTTAAAAGATACTATGTATGAAAATAATTTTTATGTATTATGGTCTATGGCAGCCTCTGTCTAACCTGAACCATCATTAAACTTTAATCATTATTTCATTGACAGAGATTCTCATAAGAACATCCCACAAACATGATAAACAATAATAAATAAATAATAATATATATATATATATATATATATATATATATATATATATATATATATATACTGGGCAATTTACCTCCCCCCCAAAATAAAACAGAAAAATAGAAATGTAGCCTGTGGTGAGGAAGGGGGTGACTTCACATTTTTTTTTTTATTCTCCATATAAGCAATACTTTTTTTTTTCAACTAATCTGACCTAAACTAAAATATCTAATTCCTATTTTCATAATGAACTGGTTGAAGTATTCACTATTCAATATGGTGTGTGAATCCAGTTGCATGATTTAAAGTAGATGTATGGCCAAGGAAGTGTATGAATTTTATGACTTTACCAACAGTGTGTAAAATTTGATAGGGAAAAGTCCAGAAACTAATAAACTGTTACATATTACTTCTGCCAGCAAGAAAATGTTATTTGTAGTAAAACTTAATTTGGAATCATTTCTAGAATGTGTTTTTTAGAAGTGTTTATTTTATTATTATTATTATTTTTTTTATTTTTTTTTTTTTTGAGATAATGTAGATAGATAAGAAAAGGAAATTTGTTATATAACTTGTTTTGGAGCTTAGTGTGTGAGCTGCTGTCTGTGAGAAATTATTGTTTCATGAGTTTATGAGGTTTTTTTCTTTAAAAAGGAAAAAGAAAGTAAAGTGGGTTTTAAATACCCCTTATTCAACAGTTTATTTAAATTAACAGACAGCATCTCACAACCTGTTGTTACTTGACAAATGAATAATTCCATATATTTATATTTTTGGTTTAAGGGCAATTTTAGTAGGCTGTGGTGAGGGGAAGTATTTGTCTAGAAAGAAAAGAAAGTAAGGATAAAGTAAAAATGAAATTAGGAATTAGATATTTTAGTTTAAGTCAGATTAGTTGAAAAAAAAAGTATTGTTTATATGGAGAATAAAAAAAAATATATGAAGTCACCCCCTTCCTCACCACAGGCTATATTTCTATTTTTTTTTTTTTTTTTTTTTTTAGTGCTAGAGGCCTATTTCAGTCGGTACAGCGTTGTCGATTTTTTATACGTCACTCTTAATAGTGCTAAGGGCCTATTTCAGTCGGTTTATTGAATGGGGATTTATTGAATGAAGTTCCCCCAAGGCACAACTTTGACATGAGTCCCCCACAGGCACAACTTTGACATGATTTCCCCCCCCCAAGGTACAACTTTGACATGAGTCTCCCCCAAGGTACAACTTTGACGTGAGTCCCCCCCCAAGGCACACCTTTGACATGAGTCCCCCCCAAGGCACACCTCCCACTCATTGGGAAAAAGAGAAAAAACGTTGTTTTGCGGCTATAAGACAGTTTGGACTTCCAACGTTACTTGTTACAGCATCTGCAGCTGAAACACATTGGTTTGAATTAATGAAAACTTTATCGTGGAATTTAGATCGTCACGAATTAACTGAAGAAGAATTTGTCGATATTAACAAGTTTAGCAGTAGGCCTCTGGCACTAAATTAAAATCTGTCAATGTCAGATTTTCATGTTTTAAATAATGAAATAATGTCGTGTCTGTATAATTTTTTTTTTGTATTATTTTAGGGGGGAGGTAAATTACCCAGTATATATATATATATATATATATAATAGATATCATAATAAAATTTAATCTTAAAATTTAGCAATTAATAGAACTAAAACAATAACAGCGCACTAAAATATAGAACTGAATTTAACATAGAGGAAAGAATTACACAAAAAGTTGCGATATAGATTAAGAACCAATGAGTTACGATAGTAACATGAAAAACTTACACCGACCTGAATGATAATAAAAAAGGACCATTATACTTATGAGAGAGAAAAACATATAAAAAATCACAGAATTAATTGGATGTAAATGCTTAAAGTTAGAAGCATACGTTTCAAGGGGCGCATACTTCATAAAGCTCTGAAAACTGCAACGATTTCGTAAAACGATATTGCTATTCATAGCAATTTATATCATTTCACGCCCCGATCGATGCAGTAAGAACAATAAAGAATGATAAATATGTGAAATATTAAATAAAAACAAAGATTAAATAAAGATTAATTAAAAACTTAATTGAAACCAAAGTGATATCATGAAAAAAGCTGAGTAACCACATGCATAACATTTGACACCAACTGAAGTAAGATCGATGCAGTAAGAACAATAAAGAATGAGAAATATGTGAAATATTAAATTAAAACAAAGATTAAATAAAGATTAATTAAAAACTTAATTGAAACCAAAGTGATATCATGAAAAAAGCTGAGTAACCACATGTATAACATTTAACACCAACTGGAGAAAAGAATGATGCCAAAACCTAAAGTGAAGTAAAATAAAAGCTCGACAATTATCGATTAATCGAATATACTTCAGAGCATTTTCATTAAAGATAAAATACACAGAGTAAATATTAAATGATAATGTTAAAATAGATTTTAAAGTTAATTAAAATTAAAACTAGTAGAATTAAATTAAATCGTACCAAAAACATTAATAATTAAATCGTTTAAGTGAAGGACTGAAGAAGGAAGGCATAAGACATCAGAGTGCCAGCGCCATCTTTCGGTTAGCTATAAAAACATTAAGTCAGTTAAATAATTTCAGGAGAATAAGCCAATGCAATAAGGAGTGTAATTAAGATGTATTTACTGAAAGATTAAGATAATTTAGAAGTATTGACTGCAAGATTAAGATAATTTTTAGCACCAATCAAGTAATAAGAAGAATTTTTAGCACCAATTAAGCATTAAGAAGAATTGAACTTATGATTAACCCAACATTAAGTAATCTTGAAGTCAAAGTATTAAATGTTAAGTTTTAAGAAGACTCAAATACAAGCAATAATGCCAAAGAGCACACATAAAAGGATAAGCATTATAAGGCATTCATCAATAATTAAAATTATAATTTAAAAGATTTTTTTTTCTTTACTTAATAATATAAGATTTTATTTATTTTTGTTATGCAAATAGATGGATTGTTCAAACTTAACAAGGGAAGCCTCAGTAGCCAGATGCACATAATTAAATTTAAGGATAAAAGATATCATAATTCATAGTAATCAACCAGAAAAATAAGAATGTAACTTACAGTAAACCCCCATCTTCTTTTTTTTTTTTTTTTTTTTTTTTTTTTTTAATTTTATTCAGCATCATACCCTCCCAAACAACCAGCCAAACAACACCACCACAACACCACAACAACACCACACACACCACTTTTTTTTTTTTTTTAATTAAACCTTAGTAGTTTTTTTTTTTTTTTTTTTTGTGTGTGTGTGTGTTAGACAGAGACCCTTGATGATAAACAATTGAATAAATAAATTTTTTAGGATAACCCATTTTTGTAGCAACATTAATTATGTGAGAGATATTTTTGTTTTTGAACCTAACTGAACAAAGATTATGTATATGAAAGAGGTGATTGAGAATGATATTTCTGTAAACAGAGATATGAAGACAAGAAGTAAAGTGTGTAAATAAATTTACTTTGAAACTGAAATCTTGTCTTTTGTCATACAGATCAGTATAAATTTTACTACCATCAAGTTTAAGTTTTAAATCTAAGAAATTTATACAGTTATTGTTGAGAAGATTATGAGTTAAGGTAAGGTGAGAAGGATATTCAAATTTAAATAGATTAGGGGAAACATTATTGACATAAAAAATTATAATGTCATCAATGTATCGGTAAAAATAAACATTTTCAATACACAATCCCTGTTCATAATGGTAAATGTATAAATCAGCTAACATACTCGAACTACATCCTCCTTGTGGAATACCGACCTTTTGAATATAGATCTTATTACAGTGTAGAATGTAATTGTTATGAATAATAAAATTTAAAAGTGTCTTAAATGATGTTGCCGAAAAGCATTTTGGTAAAGAGACTTGACTTTTAAATTTTTCAAAAAGGTTAAAGGTGATGTGATTAAGATCTGTTAAATTAATATTATTAAACAGGTCAGCAAAATCATTATATATATATATATATATATATATATTATTATTATTATTTATTATTGTTTATCATGTTTGTGGGATGGTCTTATGAGGGTCTCTGTCAATGAAATAATGAATAAAGTTTAATGATGGTTCAGGTTAGACAGAGGCTGCCATAGATCATAATACATAAAAATTATTTTCATACATAGTATCTTTTAAACAGAACAGCTGCACAAGTTTCTCGTGTGCAATTTATTGCACAAACTTTGGCTAATTTTTGAGTCATCTGGGTTTTGCGGGGTAACACAACGCGTTTTAAAGTAATTTAGTAGTATGAGGAAAATTTAAAATATAAAAGTTACAAAAAATTAAAAGAATGGTGAGAGAAAACCTAACAACATTTTTTTTCTTTTTAATTGGTGCACACTGGAAGATAGATAATTTTTTCGTATTTTCTATTAATTAAAAACATTTCTGGATGAGTATTATGTATAAAGCTAAAAAGTTCAAAAGTGTTTCGATGGTCAATAGCTGCTTCAGCTCAGTGTGGCTTCGTGGATGTCGTATAGTCCTACGTCATATACGAACAAAAGGCATTTATAATAAAACTATTAAAATGCACTGAAAGGTAGATTTTAAGCGAGATAACTTAAAAAAAAAAAAAAAAAAAAAAAAAAAAAAAACACCATGTGCCTTATTATTCAGGTATATATATTTTTTTTATATTAAGTTGAGTTTATCCGTTTCATATAAATCTACAATAGCAAATCAAGAAATAAAAAAGTTAAAACGTCGTTTGGTATACTAAGAAATAAATCATTACAAAAAAAAAAAAAAAAAAATTGTTTTCTATATTAAATCCTGCATGTAACTTCAAATTTTAAAATCTGTAATTTATCGAGGTTATCTATCATGAAAATTACATGATAAGTTACAAATAACTATAAATTTATAGCATAGATTTAAAATTATGTATGAATTTAAAATGTTATTTATTTAGTTATTTGTAAACGATTTATTAAGCAAATTCAGCAATTTCAGAGACTTCATCAAATATGTACAAAGTAAATTATTAAAAATATTTTGGATAAGGCCTTTTTCAAAATGATAATTTTAGAAGCATGATTACTGTTCGTTCATTTTAATTCCATGCATACTTAATATTCTGGCCACAGACTATTCAATAATCCATATGTCAAATGGTTTTCTGGGAGTTTTTTTTTTTTTTTTTTTGTATTTAAAATTATATGTAAATACTAAATCATATCCCCCGTCTCAAAAGTAATTAGTTTCCTAATGCAAATTTGTTATTAACGTTCTGAACTTGTTAAGGAATGAAATTATTTTCAGAACAAAGATATTGGGTAAAAGGTTCTCTCTGAATTATAAACTGTATGCAACATTTTTTAATGAAATACACAAAAAATAAGTTTATTTATTTATTTATTTTTATATACATATACTTTTGTTTTCCTGGAAGGAAAAAAGAAAATGTCAAACGAAACCATGCGATGTAGCGGAGAAAAGATAAATGCTTATATAAGCATAAAAATATATTTCCAAAAATTATTAGTGACGTATTTGACTAAAATCTCTAACATTGTTAGATTATAATCTTCTTAATAATAAAAGCAAATTTCTCACGAATAACGCTAAAAACTGACGTAATTTGTTGAATATATATATATATATATATATATATATATATATAGTAATATATAAATGCAGAAATATATAAACAAATGAATGAAATTAAATGTAGAAATATATAAACAAATTAATGAAATTATACCTCAAAAAACACTGAGATCTTCATCAGGGAGGCCCCTCAGTGTAGGGGCGAACGAGAAGTTTCTGAAAGGACAGTAGCTATAAGCTAATAACTATCCTTAGCCCCCAACTTCTCACCAAACAGAAAACCACCAATAACTGAAGAGAAATCAAACATACATATAATGTATAAAACTACTAAAAATATTTTATAAAATTATCAAATTGTAAAATTTACAAAAATACATCAATTCATTTAAAAAAATACAATACAAAAGAGAATTACTGAAGGTAAACAAGAAAGTATAGAATGAAATAAAAATACAACCCTTCATATTGAACACAAACTATCTTCGGCCGACGGGACTACTCGTCGGTACTTCAATATCGCCCTTGAATGAGGAAGTACCGACGAGTAGCCCCGTCGGCCGAAGATAGTTTGTGTTCCATATGAAAGGTTGTATTTTTATTTCATTTTATACTTTCTTGTTTACCCTCAGTAATTCTCTTTTGTACTGTATTTTTTTTAAATGAATTGATGTATTTTTGTAACTTTTACAATTTGATAATTTTATAAAATATTTTTAGTAGTTTTATACATTATATGTATGTTTGATTTCTCTTCAGTTATTGGTGGTTTTCTGTTTGGTGAGAAGTTGGGGGCTAAGGATAGTTATTAGCTTATAGCTACTGTCCTTTCAGAAACTTCTCGTTCACCCCTACACTGAGGAGTCTCCCTGATGAAGATCTCAGTGTTTTTTGGGGTATAATTTCATTCATTTGTTTATATATTTCTGCATTTATATATTACTACATCTAAGTTTTGCATTTCCTTTCGCTGCAATCTTGCGCATTGGTTTGTAATTCTCCTATTGGTTTTTCTAATCTGTAAAACTTATATATTTATAAATTTTCCTGTCAATAGTTTGCTATATATATATGTATGTGTTTCGGAGGAATGAATAAAATAACAGAAGAAGGATTGTAGCGGGGAGAAAAATGCATCACAATTGCTCCAATGTATTGAGAAAAATAATTTTCATCCATGATTTGAAACAAATAAAAAAAGAATAACAGATAAAAAAGAAAAAAGTAGATGTAACACTATGTAAGAAAAGATTTAAAGAAAACCTAAAAGAACAGTTTAAATGATTAATATAAATATCATTAATAATAAAATTAATTATTATTATTATATTAAAAATATAGAAATTATATAAATGATAATAAATTCAAACCGAAAAAAATATGATACATTTTTATTATCGGGATTGGATTCGGGTAGAGGTGGGAAAAATAATATTAAGAAATTTGTGGTATTTAGATGCTTTTTCTTCGACATATAAAACTATCGAAGTTTTCATGAATTTATGCAGAAGTTCATTTTCATAAATTATTAAACTTAAATTAGATTCCATTACTAGAATTTCAATATTGATAAAAAGTACAGATAAATTATAAATAATCGGATTTTCACCATTGGCTATTTATCACGCATTTGATCAATGTTTTTGATTTGACGAATATGGCAAATTTTAAAATAAGTTCATTTGAAAATATTGTCCGCGAGCCGTACTAAAACTGACTAATTTTAAAATATTTGTTTACGTTAATTTAAGAAATTCCATCATGGAAATTTCTAATTTAAATATTGCATGTTTATTCATTCAAATATTATCACTTAATATTAAATAGTTTCATAGTTCTATGTTCTGGGAGGTCAACGAAGATGGACTTGTTTGGAAATATTTGCTTACATTAATTTAAGTAAGTTCTGTAAAGAAATTTCTAAATTTAATATTAAGTGTTTATTTATTGAAATATTATTGCATAAAACATAACGTATTATTTACATAGCGGTTTTTTTTAAACCATTACACATTGGGATTAAGTATAAAAATTAAATGTTGTATAATTAATTTTATTTTATAGATAACTTACTTTTAGTAATTAGTTTGTTTAATTCAGCTTCGCAAATATCTTTTTTTTTTTCATTCATTGAAATATAGAAATATGTAAAAAGAAAAAAAAAAAAAAAAAAAAAAAAAAAGGAAAATTTAATAACATTTTCTCAATATCTAATCAATATGACAATTTAATTAAAATAACAGCTCTCATTTATTTTATTTATTAATTTATTTATTTTTGCATTTATATATAAACAACTTTTCCCAATACATTTGCCTTTAATTTAATTACTTAAAGCATAAATATATACCTTGTTTATTAAAACACAAAACTGCTTCTTTAAGGCCCAAATGAGACTATTTCAGCATGAGCGAAAATCTTTGAGCTAGTCCGAAGCAACCATATATCCTTTTTTAGATATTGGGCCATGTTAAATATACGAATCATTGACGTACAAATTATTCTATAGAAAACGAGAAGATGAATATTGGCTTCAAGTTAGTTTATCGTCGCACTAAAGCTACACATGGGCTATCCGGGGCGGACTGAGATAAGCAGCTAAACATAATTCCGAGATATTTCATTATAATTTTGATTCTTTGTACAGGAGATCCAAAAATCGCAAAAAATCCTAATGGTGTAATCACCATCTGTTGCGAGGCCGCGGTTAACTGCAGAAATTGTTACCATTATTTACAAGTGATTTTTTTCCAGAAAATCATTATAAATGATTATTTTATTAAAATACTTACGGAAAAGTATCACAATTATAATTTCTGTAAATGAAATACCAAATTTTAAAGGAACGATAGCTGTATGACAAAGTATCACTATAAATTAAAAGAAATACTACTGACTTATAATAATGTGGTATATAGAGTAACGACTTTTTGTTTCCTTAACAATTTATATATATATATATAAAGTAATAATTAAGTGAATTTAATCCAGAATTTAAAGACAAATCAAAAGGTTTCCTGTAGTTAAGTAAATTATGAAATTTTTATCTCGAATAAAACTACTTTAATAAATAATAATAATAATAATAATAAATATGTTATGATTTAAAATATTTTTCTATTCTGTGATATCGTATTTAGATATTTAAAAAGTTTATAATTGGTGAGAATAAATTATTTCGATTAAAAATAAATCAATAAATACAACTATTTCATCATTTAATTAAAAAAAAAAAAAAAAGTTTTAATTATACATATATATATAGTGCTCAATTTGTAAGGTTAGGGGAAGACTTCGTAAGAAGTTTTCAAATCAGAAATGTGAGGAATTTTAGTTTAGTTAAAAATCACTACACTACTTAAGAAGGTATTCTAGGAGTTTAAAGTAAGGGTTTCAGATTTTGCGAAATAACAAACCTGCATGAATTTAAAACGCGTATATACATATTTTAAATAAAATCACGCAATTCTAAATAATTTATCATGTATATTTTAAGTAACTTATGACAATTTTAGATAACATCGAATAAAATTTCATATAAAAAGTTATCAGGATAAAATGTGCTTTATAATTATTATTTTAACTAATTATTATTATTATTATTATTATTATTATTATGGAGAAATGTTGTTTAAAGGATTCGTAATATTTGAATTTTTTCTGTTTAGTACTCGAAAGAAACGTAGGTTGTTCTAGAGAATTTATCTACAACAAATATTTATCTCAAGAAGTTGGTTATAAATATTTATGAACGTTCAAGTCAAAGTGTTTGGACAGAATTTTCTTTATCCAGGCAACAGACAATCCAGGTCAAAGCAACTAACAACAGGGATTCTTTTATTGTTTTAACAAGAAACATATGGAAATGTTAAAGTTTGATCCTTGTAAGAAGGATATTATGGTAAAATATACGAGTGCTTTAACGATTTTTGATATTAAAGTATAGAAAAGTATGCATAGTTTAATATAAAAACTAAGCATCATAATGTAGGTGAAGAATAAATATTAATATAACTATGTTAAAAAAAATAATCACACATTATTCTGAAAATGATAATTAAATATTTATCGAAATTGGTTTTTATTTATAAATACCTTTGTAAGGTATTATTTATTAAGATATAAAAATAGGATATGAAAGGAAAAAAAAAAAAAATAAAGAAAATAATCCGTAAAGAAATAAAACAAAATAAAATAAAAATAAAAATAAATTTTCTCATGCATATGAAAAAAATGACGTCTATAAAATAATAATTTTAAAGGTAACGAAGAGATAAACGAAGTGAGAAAATTTCACAGGGGCTTGCTAACAAATAAATTATTTAAAGTGAGAGTGAGAACTAAATAAAATAAAACGATTATTTTTCAAAGGGCGCCTTAGTCACCCTACAACAAACTAGTATGCAAATAAGAGTCCTACAAATTTTTACGATTAACACAGCTTATTTATCTCTGATTTCGTCTCCCACTTGCGGATGCATGAAGTTTTAATTGCGATCTGACTTGGTAGATAAAGCGTTATCGGTGAACCAGGTTGTCATTCGCTTACAAAGTGTAATTTATGGTGATGGCGAGCACTTTAGAATAGGACTTATATACTTCTAAACATTTGCATCCAAATAAATATGGTTTTTCAAGGAAATCTGTGATTTGCTCATGTACAGTGCCCTCTAATATCGAAAAAGCTATTATTAATTTTTTCCTGTACCAAGAAAAGTCCCACTTCACGAGAATGACTTTTTCTCAAACCAAGTTCAATGCTACCGATTCCTTCAGATTTTACGAATTATTAAAATGTCTATAGACTTATGGACACCCGGTATATATATATATATATATATATTAGGGGTATATTTATCAAATTCAACACATGTAGATGATCGTGGCATGATGATCAAGATTACCGATAATAAATTATCAAAATTAAATTTATAAATTTGCTATTTTATATCATTTGTAAATAATTAAATGCATGATTTTTTTTTAATAAGTAACGTTTGAAATCAATAGGGAAATGGATGTAGTTAAAAAGGATACAAAAAAAAAAAAAAAAAAAAAAAAAAGTTGGCATAGGTGGATTTTGTTCAGTTCCCCATTATATGTATGTTCTCATAAATTTCTAGTATAGAACGTATTATATTCATGTTAACAGAAATGAATTTGACCAAATGTTTGACACAGTGACAGAACGAAATCTCCCCCTAATAAGCTTCCCACCGTTCAGTTCGATATATATTTATATTATTCTAATTTATCAATTTATTTTATTGGGTAAGTTTCGTAGTTTAGTTTTCAAGCTACTATTGCCAATGCAACATTGTTTATACCACCATCTCATATAATATTTTAAAAGTAGTCTGACAACTTTACGATGAAAATATCCGTCAAAAAGGACATTTATGCGAAATTTTGCTGCATGTTAAGAAATTTGTTATTTTCGAGCAATTTGCGAAATTTTCAAAGTGGAATATTTCTAGTTAACGATGCTCATCCCGGCATCAAAACTGATAATTAAAATCTGTTCTTACATCTTCACGATAAAAATATTTTTTTCATGCACGTTTAAGTGAAATTTTGCCCTATTCTCCCATGCTAAGAAAATTGTAAATTTCGAATAATTTCTGAGATTTATAAATTAGGATGATGCGAATAAATAGGGTTCTTTCTAGCGTCATAAATAATACTTTAAAACTGGTCTGACCGCTCTGCGATCATTTGTTCGTGAGATATCGTGTACATAAACTAACATACTATCATATTAACGGACCAACAAACTAACAGACGCCCTACAGACGGACACCATACCCGTTTTGATATTTTTGGATTCCTCACACGATAACGTGTAAAACAGTCAAAAACCAAGGTCGAAAATTTTCCCGTTTACCTAAGTTCCCAATATCTATAGTATGATGAGGAACTAAAAATTATATTTACACATTAAATATATATATATATATATATATATATATACATATGCTGCAAAAATATAAATATTATTTGTTACTCTTACCTTGTTTCTACCTGCGTGTTTACATAAATAATCGTAATTCGTAACACCTGCCGAAATGAAATTGTACGCTGAAGTGCGCACCAACAAATTAAAATTACCACAGATAAAGAAATAAACTGCCAATGATTATAGTTGCAATCGGAAACGATAAATTAGTTTTGGAAAAATTAAAGAAATAAAGTTTAAAAAAAAGAAGAAGAAGAAGAAAACTATACAAATGTTAATACATAAAGAGATATGAGGTTTTAAACATACGATGCAGATCTACATCACTAAGCATTTAAGTCAGAGAAGAACAGCTTTCCAAATTACAGTGAGCACTTTCATGGACTATTTGACAAAAGTTTCTAAACATTTTACTAAAATGCTGAAACTTTATAGAGTTTAACCCTACAAGGCTCTTTTTTTTTTTTTTTTTTTTTAGTGCGCGACAAAATTATACAGGTTGTAATTAGTGATCAGAAGATAGGGAAAACTTATAAAAATAAAAATAAAACCATATTTTACGGAAAAATCAACTTTTTAGCTCAACGTACCGTATGTGGAACATACATAAAAATATGATTTACTAATACGTTTACTATTGTAATGAAAAAAAAAAAAAAAACTTACCTCTGCAAAATATACACTTTGTTAACACACGGTATTTTTTTTTTTTTTTTTCGAGTCAAAACTGTTCAATAACAATTCTTTTTTTTTTTTTTTTTTTTTTTTGAATTCAGACAAACGACTAACGTATCACTTTCATTCAAATTTTATGCTGAGTTAAACTATAACAAAAACACGAACGACATCTTTAGGTAAAGATTCGTATTACTACATTTCTAAATGTCAATAGCTTCTATCAAGATGTCAAGAGATGTCGCTACTAATAGTTTTATAGCTATAGGAACGATTAAAGTCGGTGTTCCACATATGTAACTGGATGCCTTGTATGGTTAAAGCAGTGTCTTTTTTGCTGTGAGGAGTGTCTTTTTTGCTACCTTTGTCTGTGTGTAGTGTAATTTCAAAGCAAATGTTACAAGTGAAGGGTTACTTTGCGAGAAAAAATCAAAATATTAGACAGATTTCTGTAAAAAAACTGTTTGGTTTTCTATTATCAATGATTTTCTAAATGTTTATTTTCCAAGGCGAAGTATGGGTTACAAGTGAAAAGAAACTTACCACACGTACGTACCACATATGGAACTGGATGCCTTGTATGGTTAAAGCAGTGTCTTTTTTGCTGTGAGGTGTGTCTTTTTTGCTACCTTTGTCTGTGTGGAGTGTAATTTCAAAGCAAATGTTACGAGTGAAGGGTTACTTTGCGAGAAAAAATCAAAATATTAGACAGATTTCTGTAAAAAAACTGTTTGGTTTTCTATTATCAATGATTTTCTAAATGTTTATTTTCCAAGGCGAAGTATGGGTTACAAGTGAAAAGAAACAATCGCTGTGAAGACAATTCGTTACGTTAATTTCAATAGTAAAATTTTGAAGTGAAAAAAAAAAATTCAATTTTCGAATTTCCCCGAAATTATTATCACAACAATTAGAACATTGACATACTGAATGAGATTTTAATAAATTAAGAACAGTAATAAAGAACGTAACATTTGAATGTAACAATTAACATATATCTCTTCTTCTTGTTAACTCAGTTTGTTTTTTATCTTGTAACAGATATTTTGGTTAATGTACTCTAAATCAGAGATCTAAAAACTTTTCGATTTTAAGGACCACTAAATTTATAATATAAATTCCCGCAATCCTCTAACATTATTTATCATTAAGAAAGGTAAATACATATCGCAGCAAGGGAATAAAGGTTTTAAAAATCAGTAATGAAGTATTTGCGAAAAAACAACTTAGAGAGTGCGATAAAACATTAACTATCTTTGAATAAAACTCACACAACTCCCTCTAAAGTGTATAAATTGCGAGAGTGATGGAACGTTTTTTGTGCAAATAGGGGCAGTTTACACACATTTTGCAATGACATTTTTTTCAAAATTGACATTTTTTGACTTGTGTCGTTTTTCTTGTCGAGATGCGATTGATCTATAGAACAATGATCAGAAGGAATCATTTTATAAACACTCATTATACTTATCCTTTTAAATCATAATAGTTCATTTAAAATTAATTAATTCTTGTAAAATATTTTAAACTTGTTCAAATATTACATATTTTTTGAATGATGATTTTTTTTTTCTCTACGGAAATTAATGCAACACAAAGATATATTATTATTTTAGACAGAGTAACGTTACCTTATCTTAATTTCTGTAATAAATACAAATGTTGTATTTATAACAGCAAATTAAATTTCATTTCATTAAAAAAAAAAACATTAAATTTATTAAGACATATTAACTTAATTAATAATCTAGGCGTTTACAATAAAATGCTTCTTTAAATAAGATACTCTCAATCAATATATTTTTATATATTTATTGGAAGTTAAGAAGTTTGTCCCATACAAATTTTAAATATTATCAAAAAAATAAATAATAATAATAATAATAATAATAATTAAATACAAAAAACTTAAAAACAAAATGAATTCACGGATTTTAGAGGATTTTATACTAATAGTAACAATGTGATCTTATGATTCTTATGAATTTTGATTGGAATGAAATCTAGATTTTAAAAGTTTACTGGTAATCTATACAAGGAAACATAAAAAATGCTTGGATATACCTTATTTGAATGTATGAATTATTTAAATATATTATTTAAAACGCATGATTTTAAATTTTTTACTTGACAAAAAATGTATTAAAAATTTTATTATAACATAAAATGAAAAGAATGAATTTTGAGTTTAGATTTTGTATTCTTTTACATTAAAAATCTTAAAAAACCTATAACATTTAGTAGTGATTTCGCAACATATATATCTCCATATATATCTTAATTATTTACATACTAACAGGCTTCGCCCGCACTATATTTAAAAGATTTCTTTTTAATTGAATTATTGAAACGTTTAAATAAATATATTTCGAATGGCGACTATTTACTTCACAGTTTTAGTATGGGATCGCCTTGACAATATCAAACATTTTTTGAACTTCTCGAATCTGTGCAACAAAACTATTATTAAAACGAATATTCTCGAAAACAGTCAAATACAAATGTTAATTTTTTTAATATTCTGGAAACAGTTGAAGCTGTTACTCGTACAGTAAAAGTCACTATTCGATGAATGGTCGAATCAGAGAACGCACGTGAGCCGTTTTCGCAGAAATCACTATAACACACGTATGTATGCTTCACGCACATAAAAAAAAAAAAAAAAAAAAAAAAAAAAAAAAAATCCACTGGACAGCGCTACAATCGCTGTGCATGAATCTCAGAACACACAAAACTCGGCTCCTGTCAAGCATGTAAAAAAAAAAAAAAAAAAAAAAAAATCACTGGACACCGCGACCATTAAATAAACCAATCAAATCTGTCGCAATTCCTTAAACGTAGATCTAGTTCAAAGTGAAATACACTCAAATCAATGAAAATCAAATAAACCAATCAAATCTCTTGTAATTCTCAAAACGTAGCTCTAGTTCAACGTAAAATGCACTCAAATCAATGAAATTCAAATAAACCAAACAAATCTCTCGTAATTCCTTATAACGTAGCTCTAGTTCAACGGAAAATGCACTCAAATCAATGAAAATCAAATAAACCAATTAAATCTCTCGTGATTCCTCATAACGTAGCTCTAGTTCAACGTAAAATACACTTAAATCAATGAAAATCAAATAAACCAATCAAATCTCTTTTAATTCTCAAAACGTAGCTCTAGTTCAACATAAAATACTCTCAAATCAATGAAAATCAAATAAACCAATCAAATCTCTCGTAATTCCTTCCTTATAACGTAGCTCTAGTTGAACGTAAAATGCACTCAAATCAATGAAAATTAAATAAACCAATTAAATCTCTCGTGATTCCGCATAACGTAGCTCTAGTTCAACGTAAAATACACTTAAATCAATGAAAATCAAATAAACCAAAGAAATCTCTCGTAATTTCTCAAAACGTAGCTCTAGTTCAATGTAAAACGTAGCTCTAGTTCAACGTAAAATACACTGAAATCATTGAAAATTATGTACACCAATCAAATCTCTCGTAATTCCTCTAAACGTAGCTCTAGTTCAATGTAAAATACATTCAAATCAATGAAAATCAAATAAACCAATCAAATCTCTTGTAATTCCTGAAAATGTAGTTCTAGTTTATACTGAAATCAATGAAAATTAAATAAAGCATTCAAATCTCTCGTAATTCCTCATAACGTAGCTCTAGTTGAACGTAAAATATACTCAAATCAATGAAAATCATATTAACCAATCAAATCCCTCCTAAGATTCTCCATTCTGCGTCATTATAGAAAGGGTAAGTTTTATTATCATATTTTTATTAATTAAAAGAAAACTTATTACAAATTCAAAAATGTGTACAATGACCCTTCGGAGGGCACCTTTGCGTTAAACCACATCACTGTCCGAGGTATCGTTTTTTAGAACAATGAAAAAAAATATATATATAAATATATATATATGTATATATATAAATATTGCTCACTTAATAGTATAAGATATATTTTTCTCAGAATGGAAAATATCTTTCCTGTACAAAAAATTATAATAATAATAGAAAATTATTTAAATATTTTGCTCTGTATGCTAAATTAAGCTGCCACATATCATATATGTAAAAAGTACACTTTAATAAAACTTGAATAAAAAATTTTCGAAAAAATAAATTGAGAAAAGATTATGATAAAACATATTTCGAAAACACATGTCAACTTTCTCATGGTGTCTTTTTAGGATGTAAAGGGCATAGTGCTGTAGTTTAAGTTAAAGTTAATTGTTTTTGTTCAATCAAAATAACTTTAAATTTAAAACGAAGATTAATGTATTTTTTTAGTTTAAAATCATCATATGTTTTGATAAAAAAGTTAGTTGTTATTCTTAATTAATATAATGGTGTAGTTCTAAATTCTAAAACATAAAAAAAAAAAAAAACAGACTATGCGGCAAAAAATTACATAATAAAATTAGTATAGGAAAAGTTTTGAAAAAATAAGTAATTATGAATTATCATTACGCAAGGATTTTTTCCCCAATCCATATTATTACATCAATTTTAATAAATTAATAAATGTTTACATTATATATCCTACAACTAATGTATATCATTATGTTATAAGAAAACTACTTAAAAATAAAGGGGATCCATATATTTCATTCTTATGTATACTTAGAATAAAAATATTTAATAAGTTAATTTTGTATAATATATAAAAGGTTCTATTCTGATTGAATTAATTGCAGCATAGAAACATGTGTTCCATAAAAGGACAGTATTTTATAATCCCTCCTACTTCCTTCGACATGTATTACAGACATAAATCTAGAAACAGAGCTTAAGTGTTTCCTTCATTATCTGGATGCATTAGTGCACTAATAATTTTCTGTCTAAATTTTCATTAACCAATTTAATTATAAACAGATAAATATGCATAGAAAGGTGGATTTTTGGATCTCATGTGTTAATAAAACCTTACGGAAACAGTTTTTATCAAGTATACTCTACTGATTGATTTATCTGTACCTGATATTTGTTAATATGAAGATACTATTATTATTATTCATATAAATCTTTTATGTAATATTTATGAAACTTGGGAAATTTAGCCGCAGAGTAACTGATAGAATTTTCTATAAATTATTTTCTTAAATATAATGAGTGAGTGAATAGATTTTATGTCACTCTAGTGCTATGATATGAGCAATTGGCGACGGTCTGGGACACACTCCTAAGAGAGGTCCGGCTTAAGTACAGTGCAGTCTTCAACATGGATAAATGTTTTATTATTACTCTTAATCAAGCACATTACTTGTCCATTATTTTAAATAAAAGTAAATATTTTAAAGAGATTGGACGTGAAGTAACTGCCTCACGCTGTCAAAAACGAACTACATAAAAATGAAAAGATGAACTTCCTCATGTTTTTTGAGACGATTTTTCTAAAAAAAAAATAAATATAGGATCCGTTGCATTCTCGAAAAACTGGCATATTAGTAAAAATAAATATGATTATGACTTATGACTTATTAAGGAGGGCAGCCCTCATCAGGACACTGAGAGCTGGGACACATCGACCAGAGGTGTATTGTACCCAGACCCAAACACATCCTTAAGAGAAAAGCCTCGTAGCTGAAGCAAAGCTCAGCAGACACCTGACAGGAATATCCTGCAGCTCCCAAGGATCAATGAGATGCCTACCAAGATGCTCAAACCTGTAAGCAGAAAAGGCCTCACAGTAACATAAAATGTGCCGAGCAGTCTCCTCTTCCAGATAACAACCGCGACAGTTGGATCAGATCTGATACCCATAATGTTCAGATGTCTCTTAAGGGTACAGTAACCAGTAAGAAGGCCAATAACCTTCCTCAAACCATTCCTGTTAAGCTTTAAAAGCTCCTTACGACGACGAGCAGGATAGTCACGATTAAGCTCTTTTGCTTACCTTTGACCATCAGAATTACGCCATAGCCAATAGTGCTCCTTACCAAAGAGCTTGAATATAGTAGTTATTAAGTTATTAAGTAGTTATGAAGTTATTATTATTCAATTTTGCTTTCATCATGTTTGATCATTAGGGTGATGAAATTTTTTTATTATTGTTAATATATATATACCAGTAGATATGAGCATTATGATCTTCAAAGTATTTTTGTATTATTTTATAATATTCCTATTTTTTTTTTTTTTTTTTTTTGACCGACTGTACATATGATATAAAAGATATATGATATGATATGGATAAAAAAGAGGTAAGAATTAAATTAATATTTTTATATTTTAAACTAGCAGGCTTTGCCCGCTTCGCTGGTCACTAAATTTGAAGGAAACTCTTTTCTATATAGCTTCATAAAAAAAAAAAAAATACTAAAATTGCCCAAAAGCTGGCTTCGGATCCCTGCTGCCTTCGGTAGCGATTTGTTCATCCGCTAAAACTCGGGCGCTTGTCCCTATTACCTGAGACAATGGTTTATCAATAGGCTTCCATTAAGTCCTTATTAGATAACAGTTTCGAAATAGATAGTATCGAAAAAATTGAAGTATCCCTTTTATATTTGAATCCCTGTTACATATGAACAACACTACGTGGTGCACATAATATTTGCTTTTACGTTATTTCCTATGTTGATTTTGTTTATCCGCTCAACCATAAAAATGACAACAATTTCACGCCAAATATTATAATATTTTATGACCGGCTACGTCTGTCGCATGAGGCAATTATTTTTTTGTTGTTATATATAATTCATAGTTTGTAAACCTGGTCATAGTATAGCCTTAATATAGTTCTCTTTGGCGACTTTTGAATTTTTATCACCATTTTAGATTTAATCCCTTGTAACAATGTGCTATGAGCGCTATTTCTGCTATATTTTAGACAACCAAGCTTTTTATGGTTATATATATTTCCCATTAAAAATATTTTTATTTTTATTTATTTATTTAAATATTAATTTAAATTAATCAAAGATTTCTGTACGACAGCGTGCAAGTGCAGTCACACACAGAGGCTCATTTATTTGTATGATAAATTAGCATAGTGATTAGTATATATATAAAAAAAAAATAAATAGGTCAACATTATCTTGCTACACAACTTTATTATGACGCTCCATTAGCGGCTTTTGAATTTTTGTCGCCATATTAACGATTGATATATATATATATATATATATATATATATATATATATATATATTTATGAGAAAGGGAAGACTATTTTGCTAATAATTTTATCAGACACTTTTTTGTTTACATATAAGAATCCTTCATATTCTGTTTATATTTTTAATGGTTTTTAGGTTAAAATAGTACTTGCTGAAATAAATTTGCTATCTTTAAAACTGCTTTTTTTCTACAAACTTTCGATAAAAATAAATCATTTATGTGACTACTATTTAGGTTTTATAATTTTTTTTCTCTTTGTAATACTTTATATATATATATATATATATATATATATATATACATATATTTGATGCGCTACTTAGATTAAAATGGCTGTTGCTATATTAAACTTCCTGTCGAAAAGAATTCGGTGTACTTCAACAACGAAAATTAAAAAAATCTACCAGGAGGATCTATTAATGAAACTGATAAAATAAAAATATGATTCATTGAGTTTAAATAATCTATTTAAAAAAAACTTTTAAAACTCAAATTAGTAATGTATCGCATCACATAATAATTTTCGAGGTTAGAATAAAATTTAATTTGAAAAAAAAAAAGTAACTTTTTGTTTATTAACTAAAATTGATGAAATTTAAACTGCAATTTGGTCTAGTGTTTTACAGGCTGTATATTATATGTTTGTGTTCGTGAAAGAAAAAAAAAAAATTCAAAACTGCAATTTTTAATCCCACTCAAAAAACATGTGACTTAATGAGTAGCAGATTTTTTTTTTTTTCCAAACGGTTTCCTTACAATCTCCTGCTATTGCCACCTAAAATTCATACATTAGTTAATTTTAAAAAATCTAACTGTCCGATCGATAGGCTGTTTAATCCGTCGGATTCACAAAAATTATCTCTTTAATTTGGTACCTTATTTGTAACAATACGACCGATATTTCTAATTTATTTTCTGATTTTTCTAATTTACTTTCCTCATTTTAAATAAATGTACATTATTTATTTATTTATTTATTCTGTCGAAAAAAAAAATTGGCAACAATTAAATTATGGATAAAATTTAAATGGCTAATTTATCAGAAATTAGAAGGTTATTATTTTCACATTTTAATTAATTAAAAGAAAACTAATAAAAATTCCGAAAATCGGGCTTCGAGGTGCATCAGGAGAGGTCATTACGAACCTCCATGCAAATTTTTGTAGCTCAGCCATCAGCCGTTTTCCTAAAAAGCTCTGGAAATGCATACACAGTGACACACACACACAGATATATCTTATTTTATTATATGTATAGATTATTGTTTTCACATGCTACGGTATTCTTTTTATATTGCAAATTAATATTGCAAAATGAATTAAAGAAACTTTCGTACTAGGCTGTAAGTTACTCTAAAAGCATAAAAAATAACGAACGGAAATTACAATTGCGATCATTCGAAAATAAATAAACAAGTTAATATCATTTAAATGGAATAAGCATTTTGATATCTGGAAATATTCCATAAGTTTAATGAGTAATAAAAAAGTATCTGGCGCCGGAAAGATTCATTACAAGAATTAAATTAGCGATGTTAAAATAAATAAAATATTTATGACTATAAATTAGAGTTTGATTACTTATGTCAAATATAAAATAATAAAGAATTGTATTAATGACTTGGCGTTTTGGCGGGTTAAGGTTCCAGACAGTCTGGACAAAATGAAGGTACAGCGAATAAGGAACAAAGGAGAGGCGTGTTATTAAATAAAGTATCCAATAAAAGAAATAGGGAGGAGATTAGAAATACGCCAAATTGCACCAAAAATTACGGACATAAAAAGACGAGAATCGACAAATTAACGACCTTCTTTGATTAGCTTTTGCCAGTGACAATCTAGCAAATCTGCTCCCCCGATTTTGAAAGTTAACGTGCGAGTCGGGGCGGCGGTAAATTCCGTTTAACGTGGTCGGGGCCGCCTTCAAGACACCACCAATCTTTATTGTCTTACCGGACTCGGATCCCCAACCCTGAAATGGATTTTAAATAAAGAATTTCCAGCAAGCTTGACTAGTTTCCTAGTGTGCTCCACGACTGTCAAATAGGAATACGTCACAAATTGTATGTAGTTGCCGAAACGTCAGTAGAGGCCCTCTGTTGAGACTCAAAACAGTTTTGATTCCGTCTGTGTGTTTGTTTGTTTGCCGCGTGATAACGGCCTCAAAAATCACGCTATTTTCTTGAAATTTGATACACATGCTCATGCGCCCCACGGAATCAGCTGTATAGTGTTGGGTGTATATTCCATTTGTAGTTCGTGCGCAAGGACACGCCAAAGTTTTCTTATGACTTGCAGTTTCCGCCGAAACGTCAGATACGCCAAAGTTTTTCTTATCATTACGGCCTATAGGAAGAATTTGTATGTACCGCGATTAACTGCCGCAAAAATAACGCTATTGATTTGCAATTTGGTACACATATGCATGAGCCCAACAGAATTAGCTGTATGGTTTTAGGTGTGCATTCCATTTGTAATTCGTGTACACGGATGCGTCAAAGATTTTCTTACCATCACGGCCCATGGGAAGAATTTATATGTTCCGTTATAGCCACGTCAGCTATCAAGTTATTCACTTCCAATTTGGTACACATATTTATGAGCCACACGGAATTTTATGTGTGTAGTTTTAGGTGTGTATTCCATTTGTAGTTCGTGTACAGGGACACCCCAAACTTTTTTCTTATTATTACGGCCTATGGGCAGAATTTGTATGTACCAACAGTGCCCGCAAAAAACCTCCAATTGACTTGCAAACTGGCACACAGACTCAGGTTCTGTATAGAAATAGCTATATAATTTTTTATGTCTATATTTTTTATGGATTGTGTATAGGGGCACGTCAGAATTCTTATCATTACAGCAGATAGGGTAAATTTCGTTTAAACGCATTTTGATATCTTTACTTTCCTACCAACAAAATGAAATTAGCGTACATTACTGAGATGTTTAACTTACGCGTTTTCTGCATAAAATATGTGCTCTTAGGCTTTCTAATTAATGTACAGACCCATACAAAAGTGTTTTGACAACGTAACGTAATCAGCCAAATTATGTCAAATTTCGAAAAAATATTCATTGAAAACGTAGAATAAGCTGAATTGTTTTTTCTGGTGTATACAATATTTATGGTTCGTTTACGGAGACACACAAAAGAATTTCTTGACATTAGAGACTATTAACTAACTTTTATTTAAGCGCACATTAATGCGTTTATGCTGCATTTAACGTAATGGATTTAACATATATTATAAAGATGCTTAAAAGCATATTTACTCTAGAAAAAGGGCATGTATAGACTAATCAAGACATATAGACTAATTTATTTACGGGACTCCTCAAAAGAATTCCGATGACGTACTGTAATCATCCAAATGGTGTCAAATTAGGTTGAACTATTAAAGAGTTATACATGATTAGGTATATTCTTATTATTGGCGTACATAATAACTGTAGCTCCTTTTCTGGGATATATAAAAGAATTTCGTACTATTACGGTCTATAGTCGGTATTTCTTAAAATCGTATTTTAACATGCTTACACCTCGTTATATATAATGAAATTTTATTAAAATTTTAAAAATATGTTTTTTTGGTAGACATATGTGGGCGTAGAATTGGTAATTCGTCTACAGGGTTACACAAAATAATTCCGATATTCTATATAATCATTTTGCATGAAATTTGGTACAAGTATTTATGAAGTACAGTGAATGGACACAAGACAATCAGTCGTTAGGAATACATATATATATATATATATATATATATGCAGATAGTTATATAAAGAGAGATACAGTTGAGGGGGCGGCAGCCCCCCAAGAAACATTTCTGTTTATGTAGTAAATGAATCGAATAAATATATATATATTATATAATAAGAAATTTAAAAAAATAAAAAATGATCTATTGAATAATGCGTGAGGCAAATAAGAGTTGAGACTCCTGATCTGCAGGTCCACTAGTTTTAAGAAAATCGGTTCAAAAATACCTTTTTTATGTGAATTTGAAATTTTCAAATGGCCGGCACTTGGAATCAAAATGGTGGATCAAGTTGGTAAACAACCATATCAAAGGCATTTCTGAGATAAGGTTATACCACAAATTTAGTTCGAATTAATTCAGTATTTGAAAAGTTATTGTGTTGACAAATTAAGTGGCCGCTTCTTGGAAACAAAATGGCGAAGCATATTGCTTAGCCAATAAATCCAAGATAAGTCCACTGTCCAAATTTAGTTCGAATAAAATCAATGTTACAAAAGTTATCGTGATAACAAATTCTCAAGAGGCAGCGTTCAAGTTGCCACAATTTGGAACAAATTTGCGGAGAGCATGCCCACCGAAATCATTTAAAATGTTTGAATGATAAGTTCACTGTCCAACTTTGATTCATAATGATTTAGTGTTTCAAAAGTTATCGTATTTACAAATTTTCAAGTGGCCGCCATTTGGAAACAACATGGTGGAGCAAGTTGCCCAGCTAAATTATCCAAGGTATTTGAAGCATTCGTTCACCGTGCAAATTTGTTTCCAATTAGTTCAGTATTTTGAATGTTATTGTAACGACAAATTTTCCAGTGGTAGTCTGATTTTAAGTGGCCGCAACTTGGAAACAAAATAGCAGAACCACTTTCCTAGCGAAATTATCCAAGATATGATAGGTTCCAAAATTTGATAGGTTCGCTGTCCAACTTTGGTTCGAAATAATTCAGTAATTCAAATATTATCGTGAGAAGAAATTTTCAAGTGATAGCCTAATTTTAAGTGCTTGCAACCTGGAAACAAAAAAGTGGAGCAACTTGCCTAGCAAAATTATGTATTTGTATGATAAGTTCCCTGTTTAAGTTTGGTTAGAATCAAATCGGTATTTCAAAAGGATCATGATAAGAAATTTTCAATTGTCACCATGATTTCAAGTTGCCAACACTTAGAAAGAAAGTGCTGAATGAGATAACTAACCAATTTATCTAGTATATTTGAATGGTAACCCCATTGCACAAATTTGGTTGGAATTGATTTAGAACAACAAAAGTTATCATAATAAAAAAAATTTAAGTGGCCGCCACTTGGGAATAAAATGGCAGAGCAACTTGCCCAGCGAAATATTCTGAGATATTTGTATGATAGTTAAAACCAGTAAAAACTACAACGTCAGAAACACAAAAGAAAAATATTTGGGTAACAAATATTTTTCTTTGACGTTTCTGACGTTGTAGTTTTTACTGATTTTAAGTGGCGCCAAGTCTCCTTTTAATATTTGCATGGTAAGTTCAAAATCCAACTTTGGTTTGAATTATTTCAAAAGTTATCGTGATGGCACATTTTCAAGTGGCATAAAATGTCGGAACAATTTACTCATCCAAGATATTTATAAGATAAATTCACTGTCCAAATTTAGCTCGATTTGAAGTATTATTTTTAGAGTTATCGAGATGACAAAATTTTCATTACTTATATGTACATAAACGAAGTGATTGCAATAAGTTGATTTTTGAAGAAATCAACCTAGAATTGGGGCATAAAACAAAATAAGAGTTACTAGAGTCTTTTGCGTTCTCATTTACTGTCAAAGTTTTTTTTTTTTTGAGACTGACCACGATAATTTAGGAAAACGATTTAGAATTCTAATGGAAGAATTAAGTATTCGCTAGCAGCAGGAACTAGAATTTATAACGATAACATTGAATATTTTTATTAGAGAAACAATTTCGTTAATATGTGTCAGTCACATAGTCTTTCATAAGCGTAAAATTCTTTTTAATCAATCACAATATACTTATAATAACATACGGTCGATAGCTTGATGTTCGACATAAATCCTATTGAGGTTGTTTCAGTTTTCTTTAAAGTTCTTTAAATATGATTAACGACTATTTTAAAACTTCATTACGCATTATTAAACATAACGCAGATGAATTTTGCGCCCTGTGAATTTTTCTTCTTATAAGTAACATGAGATAACAACAGCACAATTTAAGGATGCTATTAAGTAAAATGTATGGCGAAATCTGTTTTCACTTAGCTTAATTATTAGTGGTTGTTAACAGTTGATAAATACGTCGCTGTACTAAATGTTCAAATATGCATGTTTAATTGCACGGAACAGATCAATCTACTTCTTTTTTTTTCCCCAATGGCGCAGCACTTTAGCATTGGCCGGGGGGGGGGGGGGGAGAGAGAGGGCAGGGTCGCCGAAATTAATGACCATTTGTGAAGGAACACCCAATGGGCTGTCGTTGCTACCCCTAACAGGGACAACACATCTATTCCTTCTCCGGGATTCAAACCCAGGCCCAACCGTATAGAAGCCAGGGACGCTAACCACTACACCGTCTGGGTGGCAACTCTACTTGCTTTAAGCCCGTATTTCAAAATATTTACGCATAGTTATCGGTAAAATTAATTTGAAATTTAAATTTTATAAACCTTTCATTTGAAGATATTTTAGATAAATCTATTTATTTTATATAAAATTAATTTTTACTTAATTAAATTTCAAACACTTTTGATTTGAAATCAAAAAGTTTACAATGATTTGATTTGATTTGAAATATTGGGAAGATTTGAGCATATAAATTATATTAGATAAATCATATAGTAAAGCTATGATAGTCCCCGCTCAGTATAAATGAAAGAATCCATATATAATTTTTTGCTAAAATATTGCTGAATAATTTTCAATTTGTTTGATTTCTATGCATTTCCATGACTATTTTGTTCTTGTGCTGTAATTTAAAGCAGCTGCGATAAAACCAAAAGAGCTATTTTGGGCAATCTGTCCTTGCATTTTAAGTGTTATTGTGCACATGGGTAGGAGAGATTGCCCTTAATTATAACTACAATTAAATTGTTAACAGAAATGATTGCACTTGATCCCATTGTTCTAATATTTTTGTAAACAAATATTTTTGTATTGGGAGCTAATATTTCAACATATTAATTTTAAAATACTACTATCATTCTATAGAAATTCCTAAGTAAAGGTAGGAAATTTCATGCAATTATTCTTGAAAGCAAGACAAAATAACCACGCGTTACCTTAAACTCTCGAAGCAATGAACATGCACATTCAAGTTCGCATTCCACTATTGCTGTTGAATAATTACTTGGAATCGAAACGAGTCCACTCTACTCCTTCCTTCCGAACCTTTACATGCGTAATCTCTCCTAGCTTTACCTTATCAATTTCTGTTAGATTAGATTTTGTTTCAAATGCCTACTAAATCTTTTTATGCTAAGAATTTTACGTATATTCTTTAATACATTTACAGGAAGTGTGATGTAAAGAATAAACACCATTAACACGTTGAGTGCCACGTCAGCCATCGGTGGCTGACGCTGAACTTTCCGTTTAGGCCGCGTCAACCACCGGTAGCTGACAGTATAAAACATGATATAAAACTAAAAATTTACATTGTTTTAAGAAATTACTGAAAATTTATTTAAAATTTACTTAAATTTTATTTATTACAGGATTATACCAATACCACATCGCATTGTTACACGTAATACCAACGCTTCTAAGCAGCGCGTGCTACCTGGCGGGAATTTCCTTAAAAATTCGCGTCGTGCTCAACGTGTTAAAAGAAATTAGTTTCTCAGTTTTAGTTCAGACTGTGTAAAAAGTTTCTTTTCAAAAACAACTTTTAATAAAAACTATTTTTTTTTTCTTTTTTTTGTGTGTGTGTGTATGAAAAATGGATAACTTTCTCAAAAACATATCACAAGAGTGAATATGAAATGAATAGTTAAATGAGAAAAAAAAAAAAAAAAAAAAAGAAATCGTAAATATGAGAAGTTCCTACTCGGAGCTATAAGAAATTAAACATCTCAAAAATAAGAAGATTCTGCTCGTATTATGAGAATTTTTTTTTTTTTTTTTTTTTATCTGCGCAGTCTAGATGCGATTTCGCGGATTTTGTATAGCCATCTATTCCCGAAAGTATTTATATGATAACTAATATTAAGTGAATCAATAGAGAGAATTTCATAACAGATAACATTTATTTATTAAATCATACTGTACTGATCTACGCGGACTTATTTATTCATTTCGAATTGGTTTCAGTCTTTTAATTAATGACTTCTAAATATACTAAATTAATAGAAAAGTGATATATTAAAAGATATTTGGTGTTCTGACATAACAAATCATTATTAAAAAACGTTATCTTATAAACTTATATTAAGCATGTGACTTGATTGTTTACCTTTGTTTTATACAGTCTTAATATCTTTGTATATTTTATTCGTGATATCTTAAGCCAGTCTTCCGGAAAACTAAATAATAAATTACTAATACGTGTAAGATCGTTCCATATGTTTAAACATTTAAAAAAATATTTTGCATCTAATTCTCTGTAATTAGTTTACACGCAGTATATCAGACGTATTAGCATGATATCAAATGTTATTAAGAATATTTTGTAAAGAGAATTAAAAAAAAAAAAAAAATGATTATTTTGGAAGCATGGTTACATTTCTTTAATTTTAATTTCACGTGTCATTAATATTCTGGCCATACGATATTGAATAAACTAAACACCAAATGGTTTTCAGGGATATATTTTTTTCTTTGTATCGAAAGTTTATATCTGATTATTTAACTATATATCACGTCCCAAAAGTAATTAGTTATCTAATGAAAATTGCTTACAAAGTCTCTGAACTAGTTAGGAAATGAAAATGTTTTCCAAACAAAAATGATAGGTAAAAGTTTCTTTTTAAATTATATGTTGTACTTAACATTACGTTATTAAATACAAAAAAAAAAAAAAAAAAAAAAAAAAAAATGTTTTGGAAAAATCTTCTAATAAAGAGAAAATTGCCAAGGTTAAAAGAAATCACGCTATGTAGCGTGGAAAGGTAAATATTTATACTAATTTAAAATTGCTTTTACAACATATATCAAGTATACATAGCTAAAATCTCTAACTTTGTTTAGTAATATTATTAAAGCATTTGTTTACCTGAATTAGAAGAAGCTCATTACGGAAATTTGCAAATTAAATATTACGTGTTTATTTATTCAAATATTTTCACTAAACTATTTTCAAAGGATATTTTTTTTATAAATATATAAAATATATTTTATATATTTTATATATAAAAGTAAAAGAAAGATAAATATAAAATATAATTACAGATATAATTTCGAATAAATGGATATGATTTTAATGTCGTATTGAATATTTAAGGAACTATTTTTTATGTAGATATCTCATTCGAAATTTTAACTGAAAATAATATTAAATTGGCGATATAATTTAACTTTTCCTTTAAGCAGATAAAGCTAGAAGCATACACAATTTATGCTTATTTTGTTTTCGTACAAAACTTTTCATCGCGTTTTTGAGAGGGTAATATTATTATGTGAAAACTCAAATTTTTTTGTTAAATATTTATGAAAATAAAGAAAAACACATGCAAACATTTTTACTTCCAATACCCGACTACAGTAAGAAAAATAGTGATGTAAAGGGAAATTGTTGTATCTAATTTACCCCCTCTGTTCATAATTTATGATCTCCTGAGCCGAAAATGTGGTTTTTGCCAATTGGCCAGTGTTTCAGTGAGAGAAGAGGGATTTTCTGACTATCATATCTCTGAAACAAATATAGAGTTCGAAGAAACTTCAGAATTTTAACAGGTCTGTTGCGCAGATACTTTTGCCAACTTTTGATGAGAATAAGAAAACCTTAAGGGAAATGTATATCCGTATCTCAAAAATGGTTCCAACGATTTTCTTTTTTCAAAAATTTCATAAACTATCTGTTAGATAACCTTTCATATGTTCCTAAAGTTGGTTATCATAGGAAAGTTAATAGTCGCCCTGTATAAATAGCCCTTACTAAAATTTAAGGTTTTCTAAAACTTTTTTTATGGTTTTATCTAGGTTTTCAGGTATTTAAAAGGTTTCTTTGAAGTTTCGCTAAAAAATACTTCCTGAAAAGAAACCTCATCTAAGTTTTCTTCAGGTTTTATTCTTAAAACCTCCTGGAAACCTACGTGGTTTTAAGTTTTATAGAGGTTTCCCAAGGTTTCGAATAAATACATCGATGATAATAAGTTTCCCCATGGTATTTAGACAATACCTTCACTATGCCTACAACCAAAAACGTTTCTTAAAGGTTTTATTTTTAAAACTTTTTAAAACCTGCACTGTTTTAGGTCTTGTAGAGGTTTCAGATAAATACATCGATGATAATAAGTCTTCCTATGGTATTTAGTTAATACCTCCACTATACCTACAATCAAAAACGTTTTTCAAAGGTTTTATTTTTAAAACTTTTTAAAACCTGCACTGTTTTAGGTCTTGTAGAGGTTTCCCAAAGTTTCAGATAAATACATCGATGATAATAAGTCTTCCTATGGTATTTAGTTAATACCTCCACTATACCTACAATCAAAAACGTTTTTCAAAGGTTTTATTTTTAAAACTTTTTAAAACCTGCACTGTTTTAGGTCTTGTAGAGGTTTCCCAAGGTTTCAGATAAATACATCGATGATAATAAGTCTTCCTATGGTATTTAGTTAATACCTCCACTATACCTACAATCAAAAACGCCTTTTAAAGGTTTTTTTTTTAAAACTTTTTAAAACATGCACTGTTTTAGGTCTTGTAGAGGTTTCCCAAGGTTTCAGATAAATACATCGATGATAATAAGTCTTCCTATGGTATTTAGTTAATACCTCCACTATACCTACAATCAAAAACGTTTTTTAAAGGTTTTATTTTTAAAACTTTTTAAAACCTGCACTGTTTTAGGTCTTGTAGAGGTTTCCCAAGGTTTCAGATAAATACATCAATGATAATAAGTCTTCCTATGGTATTTAGTTAATACCTCTACTATACCTACAATCAAAAACGTTTTTTAAAGGTTTTATTTTTAAAACTTTTTAAAACCTGCACTGTTTTAGGTCTTGTAGAGGTTTCCCAAGGTTTCAGATAAATACATCGATGATAATAAGTCTTCCTATGGTATTTAGTTAATACCTCCACCATACCTACAATCAAAAACGTTTTTTAAAGGTTTTATTTTTAAAACTTTTTAAAACCTGCACTGTTTTAGGTCTTGTAGAGGTTTCCCAAGGTTTCAGATAAATACATCGATGATAATAAGTCTTCCTATGGTATTTAGTTAATACCTCCACTATACCTACAATCAAAAACGTTTTTTAAAGGTTTTATTTTTAAAACTTTTTAAAACCTGCACTGTTTTAGGTCTTGTAGAGGTTTCCCAAGGTTTCAGATAAATACATCGATGATAATAAGTCTTCCTATGGTATTTAGTTAATACCTCCACTATACCTACAATCAAAAACGTCTTTTAAAGGTTTTATTTTTAAAACTTTTTAAAACCTCCACTGTTTTAGGTCTTGTAGAGGTTTCCCAAGTTTTCAGATAAATACATCGATGATAATAAGTCTTCCTATGGTATTTAGATAATACCTCCACTATACCTACAATCAAAAACGTTTTTTAAATGTTTTACTTTAAAAACCTTTCGAAACCTGTACTGTTTTAGGTCTTATAGAGGTTTCCCAAGGTTTCAGATATATACATCGATGATAATAAGTCTTCTTATGGTATTTAGATAATACATCCACTATACCTACAATCAAAAACGTTTCTTAAAGTTTTTATTTTTAAAACTTTTTAAAACCTCCACTGTTTTAGGTCTTATAGAGATTTCCCAAAATTTCGGATAAATACTTCTATGATAATAAGTTTTTCCATGGTATTTAGAAATACCTCAATCAATACTGCTTTGTTAAATAAATCCTTGTCGAGTCATGTTCTTAGTCAGTCTAAAAACATGATCAAGGATTTATTTAACAAAACAGTTTGAAGAGTACTTTTTTGATATTTTAATTATTGGCAAGTGCTCGGATACTTTTGCTGGCGACTGTAATTCTTATGCATTACTGTTTAACCAGGGGAAAAAAAAAAAGCCTCGCAGCTGAATATTTTATTTTTCCAATCATCATTGCGAAGAGTTTAACATCCAGATGGTTTCAGTCTATAATATACCTTGTGTTTATCCTTTTCCTTAAAAGGAAAACGTGCATATCATTTATAAAAATAAATAAATAAATAAATAATATTTCAAATTTGCGTACCATTTTATATTAGATGTTATTATAAATCCATGGTGTATTTAAAGCTTTCAAATATACTAGATAATAACACTTTAAATTTGAATATATCCAAAACTAATCAATAAAATAATTTTTCATCATTTATTTATAGTACATACTAATATCATGGATACACGCTGTATATACTGATATCATGGATGCACACTGGGATGCATAATTGGAAAAATTACGCATACAGAAACTGCCATTTGGCTAAAAAATATAACTTTCTCAAATTAGCATAAAATTTCTCTAGCCCGAGACAACGCTAGGGGAGTTTCCCAGATCCCCTTGTTATATCTGTCCGCATTAAAATCTCGATTCTGAAACCTTCCGAAAAATTCTAATACAAACACTAGTTATTAAATTCAAGTCCTTGAAACAATTATTTAAGAAGTTTGTTGTTACGAAAAGACTGTAAGAATAAGAATGATTCATTGCTTTCTTTGTAATGCGTATGCAGAAAACATAGCTCAATATATATATATATATATATATATATATTCCTACTACAAATAATGCAAAAAACTTTTAATGAAAGTCATACATTTTTAAATGTTACTTAGAAAAATAAATAAATGAACACAAATTAAGCATAATTACGTCGATTAATAGTAACTAACATTCTATGACGTGATAATAATTTATAGAGACTATTAATAAATAATAATAATGAGTGAATAGTACCTGAACTACTGACTGGCCGCGGCAGCCTGGTCGGTAGAGGTCGAGTTCCAAATCAGAAGATTACCGGTTCGATACTCGAGCCGGTCGAAGACCTTCGCGTCGTGTACATTGATGCAGGCTGATGCACGTAAAATCCACCGTGGCCGCAATGTCCTCCGTGTTCTTATCCCAAATTATACCTCTGATGGTCATCGAAACAGGAAGCCATCCCCTCCGTGAAGTACAGCCGGCAGCAGAATTATTGAAGTGCTAGGAATAATTCCTGTTTAAAAGATGGGTACGTAATACTGTTCTGTCAAGTAAATATTTGTCGAGTCATGATCATAGTTTTATACTGTTTATAAAAAAGTAAGTTGATGATAAAAATTAGGAAAAAAAAAAACCATGAAAAATGTGGATGTGCGCTTCAATAATTTTGCTGCCAACTGTATCAATATTGTGATGGCATGTCTCCTACTGAGGGCTGAGTAGTTTTTACGTCGAACTAGTGCTAAGCTATGGTCAAGTTGATGCTTCATTTTCTTGAGATATCCTTTATTTTAAAGGCATTTTTCTAAGTTTTTAAAAGAATGTAGGAAGTTAATTATTTATCACTGATATTTTATTTTTAGTCCTCATTTATTAATAATGAAAAAATATATGCATAATTGGATAATTGTAGCAATTTTTAACGTTTCTCTATTATAAAGGTACTCTGATCTGGTCACTGTAGTCAAAGGGCGACGGTCGAAAACTCATCGTAAGCGATAAGCCATCACAATTTTGGTCTTTCACGGAGGGGATAGCTCCCCCGCTACTTTGAACCCCAGAGGTACAGTCGCCAGCAAAAGTATCCGACCACTAGCCAATAATTCCGATGTCAAAAAAGTGCACCTAATACTGTTTTGTTAAATAGATCCTCGTCGAATCATGTGCTTAGACTTACTCGACAAGGATTTATTTAACAAAGCAGTATTAAGCGTGCTTTTTTTTAGGCAGGGATTTTTGCTAGTGCTTGGATTCTTGGATACTTTTGCTGCCGACAGTATTTTGGATGAGAACATGGCACGTCTCTGGGCTAACCTTAGGATTACTTTATCGCCTAGTGTAGCACTAGTGCGACGTATAATCCATTCAACTAATGCCAACCCACCTAATGAATCTTCGAATAAAAATTGCGGTTTTCAAAATGGTATTATAACAGTGTAACTTATGATGACCAGATCAGAGTACCTTTATAATAGAGAAGCGTTAAAAATTGCTACAATTACACCCAATTATGAATGCATTTTCTCCTTCTTAATAAATGAGGACTAAAAATAAAATATCGATGATAAGTAATTAACTTCTTACATTCTTTTAATAATTTAGAAAAAAGTCTTCAAAATAAAAGCTGTCCCCAGAAAATGGGGACATTTGATCAGCATAGTTAACAGGACAGATATTATAATTTTTTCTTGCAGAATGCAAAAACGTACGAAGTCAGGATTTTTTCTCACTTCTTTGTACTTCAGAATGTCCCTCCTAAATGAAAAAAAAAAAAAAAAATGATGAAAATGGTATCATCAAACTATTTAGACTTTTATATCTTATTATCACAACAGTAAAAATTTCATTCTTCTTCGACTAAGTAGGTTTGGGCAATTTCAAAGATTGCAGAATTTTGGAGATTTCTAACACTGAAAAGTTTCTTCAGTCTTTTAGTTTCAAAAGATTTAGATATTCTACAATTTTTGAAATTGCATAACTCGATGAGCTTTGGCCTTAAAAGACGGTGACCAAATTTCTGGGGAGGATCTGCGGTAGCACAGTCCGTAGAATGCCTGGCTCGTAATTTGAAGAATACGCGTTCGGTACTTGAGCCTGCCAAAGACCTTTGTGTACAGTAATGGTGGCTGGTGCACGTAAAATCTGTCGTGTCGCAATATTCTCCATATTCCCATCAAAAATTATACCTCTGTGAGTCACTGAAGCGGAAGAGCCATCCCTTCTGTGTAGGATCAAAAGTGAGATGTCATGTCTCCGAACAACTAGGAGTGAGTCTCAGACCGTTGCCAATTGTCCATTGCGCAACACTAGTGCGACGTAAAATACATCCAACCAACCTTTATCTTAAAAGGAAAGCAATTTCTCTGATGTCATTAGTTTCAAACGTTTCAACCATTCAAATAATCTATCCGATTTGGTATCAGAGGTGGGCCCCTGGAGACACTAGGGGCCCCATGTAACATAAACTTGAATTTTTCAAATGGAAACCATATTTTTTCTTCACAGAATCGTTTAAGCGGAAAAATCTGTTTTAAAACATATAATGCCCTTTTTTATTTCTTAAACTAAGGGGGCCAGGGGCCCGATTCTTATGTGCAACTTAAGATCTGGAAACACAGAATTATGTTAAAAGGAAATCAATTTCAGTGATGTCATTGATTTCAAAAGTTTCGAACGTCCAAATAATCTATCCGATTTTTTATCACAGGTGGGGCCACAAGGAGCCCCGTGTAACATAAACTCGATTTTTTCAAATGGAAACTATACATTTTCTTCATAGAATCGTTTTAAGCGGAAATTTTTTTTCTAAAACAAAAAATGCCTTTTTTTATTTCTTAAACTAAGGGGGCCAGGGGCCAGATTCCTATGCGGAACTAAAGATCTGAAAGCTCGGAATTATGTTAAACGGAAAGCAATTTCACTGATAACATTGATTTCAGAAATTTTATGCATTGAAATAACCTATAAAATTCGGCATCAAAATTGAATTTCTGTTACATGGGCCCCTTATATTAAAAAGAAAAAACAATAGTTTTTTTTTTTTTTTTTTTAATTTCGCTTTACATGTTTCCGTGGAAAAAAAAAAAAAAAAAAGAATAGTTTGAACCATATCTTTCAGTGATATCATAAGAGACCCCTTCATTTTCAAGATGAAAAATATAATAATTATTAATAAAATTGTTTAAATGTTCTCATACAAATATTGATTGTTTTTCAAAGAATTTCAGCAGCATAGTTTGTAGCATTTGAAAAACAATGATGGCAACACAACACTCAAGATGGACGCTTCGGCGGGCGAGCAAAGTAAAACGTGCCTTTGGATTATTTTACTGTTTCTATCAAAGGTTTCAGTTATCAAGGTAAGTTAACATTTTTTATTTATATTTAATCAAATATTTTTGTTGCTTTGCACTGGTTAAAAGCGGATATTTCTATATTTTTTCCAAATAAGTAATATAAAGTATGTTTCATTATTTACAATACAGTTTTATTATTTGGAATATTAAAAACATGTTTTGCAATTAAGTTGATGTTTATAATAACCAACTGATAAGATCAGATCTGCAAATCCTTCTAATCCGTAATTGATTTTTTAATCTAAAAGAAATTTACATCTCATATTTGAAAAAAATTCACAATTTTACTTTTTATTACCATGTTTTTATTAACTTCGATTCTTGTTTGTTTGTTCGGTATCGGTACAAATCTTGCAATCTATTTTTAACTAATTTCCCTACTAGCTGGACATTTGGAACTTTCACAGTAACTCAGAATCCGGTGACAACACAATACTTCGATGTCAGATTTTTGAATTTTCGAATAGTTTTCTTTTAATTAAATAAAATAGGAAAATAATAAGTTCTTAATAGCAATAAAATAGCCATTAAAAAATTAGCTATAATTTAATTGTTGCCAAAAAAAAAAATGTACGTGTTCATTTTCTTTCAACATAAAAACAAATACATTTAATTAAACGTGAATGTGAAAAAAATTAAGTGCTAATGTACGATGTTAATATACGTTGTTCTAAAAGGAGTAATATTTTAAAACCAACTTTTTTTTTTTTTTTTTTTCACTGTTATTATTTCACTGAACTGATTCCGCATGTATAAATATTATTTTTTAGCCTCACGTATTTTATTAATGACTCATCAGAAAATTTAAAAACATGGTATATAAAAAGTTTTTTTTTTAATCTTATAATTATTTTTTATCAAACTTTTAGCATAATCATTACTTTGAAAAAACACAAATGGGTAGGTGGGGGGTAACATTCTTATATTTATTATTCTGCAATTCATACAGACTAGCACTGAAAATAAACCACTATTACATGAATGTTTAACAAAATTAATCAGCGATGAATATTATTTCCAGACTTTCAAAAATATTTTGTTTCATATTTTTTAAATATGTTTATTTACATTTTATAGGTACCTATTATTTGAATATGCTTAAATTATTTACCATCATATATGAATGTGATAGATTAGTTTTATAAATATTGAAGAAATGTTTATTCTAAAATTTATTAAAAATACTCTTTCCGTTTTGATGTCTATTTAATTAATAATAACTGACTTTGTATCTGCAAAAGAAAACTGTAAACAAAGGCAGTGATCTCTAATTTCCAAATTCCTATTATCTGCACAACCTCGGGACAAAACGTTTGAGGGAGTTGACTGTAAAACAAATGAAAAGTTTTTTGTTAGTTAAATACTGCACTTTATTTTTCAACTTAAAATATATAACTACAAACTGTGGATTTTTTTTTTTTTCTATCCTAGAGAGTTTTGCAGACAGTCATTGGGTACCGTACCGGCTTCGAGTTTATACAAAAAATTGTATATACTTTTAAAAAAAAGTGCAAATATTATGGCTAAAAAGGAATTGTAGTTTAGATTTGGCATTATATTTATACTTTGAGTTTATATAGTTCATAAATTTTAATTTTGAACATCTGTTTTGTCTTTTGGTTTGTTTTTTTCCAGTTGGAAGAAACCCAACTCTGTTTAATAGTTTACTTCTTTTATCAGTTCTTGCAGAAAACCGGCACAATCATAGGTGTCAACTTTTTAAAAAAATCTGGGGGGGCGAGTTTCAATGGAGCTATGTTCAAATAAGATTTAAAAAACTTTAGAATTTATATATATCGCATGTGATACCCCTCATGTGGGCCCCTCGCATGTGATACCAACAATACGGCTATTAAAATGCATTCTTTATAAAAAATTTAACTTTCTATAAAGGGAAAAACACAACTGATTTAATTGTGAAGCAATGAACAAAATAATGAAACAAATCTGTAGGCAAGAAAAAGAAATATTTAATCTGAACTGATATCAATCTTATCAAAAAGTAATAAGGAGAAATGCAATTTCCGTAACTTTAAATTAAAAAAATTCTAAAGGTGATAAATGACTGGATTGAACCTGGCTACTGAACTAATAAGTTCATTAATGAAAATAGAGACTAATTTCTTTTCATACATACATATGAAACTAGTATGTTGTGGCCACCACAAGACTTTCTTCTATATTTTCCTATATACATATTTAATCAGTAACAATATTTAAAAAAAAAAATTACGATTTTTTTTTCAAAGTTTTTTTTTTTGTTGTTAAAAGTAATACACATTCAATCAATAACAATATTTAAAAAAAAAAAATTTTTTTTTTTTTGCTAAAAGTAAAACAAATCGATAACTTTGTTTTAAATTATCACAGATTTATAGTTCAACCATTCATTTTAAAGGTATTGACGAGATCTTTCGAAAGATACCCATCTTCAAAATTTACTCCCCACCCCTTGGGGGTACTTCCCCCCCCCCAGGGGGGGGGGGAAGCAATGCCCCCACATGCACAAAAATTTTTTCCTAGTTAACTATTACTATTATCAATAACTCATATTAATTTTACAATCACAAGTTAAAAATAACTCTCATTATGTACATTTATACGAAATTTTGTCCTATATTGCCATGTTAAAAATTTAGAAAACATGAGATCACAAGGCCACCTGTTGAGCGATTGATCCCCAAATGTAATCAGCACCAGTTTATGTCAGGGACCAACTAAATACATAGTTTGGTTAAATTTTGTTAAAAAAAAAAAACAGAAAAAAAAAAAAAATTTTTTTTCTAAGTTTTTTTTTCATTAAAAGTAAAAAAAATCGATAACTTTGTTTTAAATTATCACAGATTTATGGTTCGACCATTCGTTTTAAAGGTATTGACGAGGCCTTTCGAAAGATACCCATCTTGAAACTTTGCCCCCCCCCCCCCCCAGTTGGGGGGAACTGATGCCCCCACATGCACAAAATTTTTTTCCTAGTTAACTATTACTATTAACTATTACCTAGTTAACTAATACCTATTAATTTTAGATATGCTGTTATAACTGTAGTGTGTATTCATTCTGAGATGTTCTTTTACTTTATATTTTAAATCTAAAATATTACTGTATTCTATTCATTTATCTGTTTGATATATAACATATACAGTACAGGATCTAATAACCGGCATCCCGATATCTAGAACGCTCGGCCGGAAAGCAAAATGCTAACCAAAACTTTTTAATTGTGGCATAATTTAGGAGTGAAAAGATGTACTGCTACTTACTTCTGAATAAAACTTGTATCTGTATATAAATTTTATTCTGTTACAAGTGTTATATTAAAAAAAAAAAAAAAATAGTTATAATTAAATGTTATTTAAGGTAATTGTGTTATTCTGAAGAAATATAGTGAGCAGAAAATTGCCCATTATCGTTCTTTCTTTTTTGTTTTTTAATAGCTTTGAGACTTTTGTTTCAATTGATCCATATTTTATTAAATATGGACAAGTAATAAGTACAAAATTTCCTTTTTAAAAAAAAAAAAAAAAAAAAAAAAACTGAGCTTAGGAAAATTCGGAAACTTTTTCCACATTAAAAATCGGTGAATCCGCCATTGTGATCAATGCAGTGTCAGTAAACAACAGATTATGAATGTTGCCAGATTCTGCAATTCTGTCGAGAGGCAGTAGAGGATTGTTTGAATGCTGATGAAAACACTCCTGTCAATCATCAGATGACTGACAGTGAGATTTGTGAAATGGTGACAGATATGTCTGAAAGTGATGATGATGATCAAGTTGAAATAGTTGAGAAAATTTCGAATGAGGAACTCATATTTTACACTGAGCAGCTCATTTCTGGGATGCAACAGAGAAGTTACTTCCATGAACAGCAAATTATGTCAGTGTACAAAATACAAGAGCAACTTGTACAAGAAACTCGTTATAAACAAAAAACTATTACAGAAATGTTCTCAAAATTGAAATATAAGGATTCTGCTCCCTGAATTTAAATTTTATACATGATTTATTTATTTTTCATTTATTAAATTGCAATTTAAATTATAATTGAAAATGTTTTATTTTGTGTAAGTACTAATTCATTAAATTAAATTTATAATTAATATATTTCTATACTATATCATTCATAACTGCTATTTTTTAAATTTTTTCATGCATTTTTCATACTGACAATAAAGTGTTCCAAACTACGGAAAAAACCCCTTATCTTATCCAGAATACTTCAGGCCCCAAGCTCTCTGGATAACGGATCCTATACTGTAGAACATTTTAAATATAAAAATGTAAAACAAATTAATAAGAATCAAAGATCTACTCTTCCTCAACTCTACAATTAATATGAAATATTAATTTTACCAATTAAGATGAACACTGCATATGCTTGGCCTTGTCATAGCTATATATATAACAATATACTGCAAATTAATTTTCTGCAACACATTCTTTTTTAATGTCTTTTAGGGGAATATATATATACACATGTACAGTTTACCTTTTTAATATTTTATTATTATTTTTGTCCACAAAACTTCATTAAAAATTGTGAACTTAATGCATTTCAATACTCAACTAAGAATATATTTAGAAGATTTTTAACCCTGTCAGCGTTAGCCATTTTTTGGTATATCTGTTTAATGATTTATAAAATTAATACTATGCACAGTATAAATATGAGAATTTAATATTGTATACTACACATGTTTATTAATCTTATTTTCTTGAAAAAAGCAACATATATTTCAAAATGTAGCTACATTAGCCTTTCATGCATGCTGGAAACAGACGGACTTAACACTTATAGGATTAAGTGCACATTTAATTGAACTTTTTATTTGTTTTTCTACATTTCTTTGAAAAAGATTTGCAAATGTATATTACATGAATTTTTTACTATTTCTCTTTCTTTTCTGAGTGAAACTTCTACTGAATATGAAGCATAACATGTTCCTTACAGTTCTAAAAATTCCAGATAATTTACGAAGAATTTTTTTTTCTAGATATTTGACAAAACTTGTAATTAAAAGAATGTCAAAATGTTTATTGGTAGATAGAGCATACAAGAAACATGGCTCTACTGGGGGAAAGAAAAATTATAGGATATTAAAAAAAGAAAAAAAAAATCCCTCTTAGATATCAATTAAAAACATAGGATATTTTAATAAATACCATTATGTATTTGTACAAAACATGCAAAGTGTTAAAAAAAAAAAAAAAACTATAGGTTATTTGATACCTACAAACCTGCAATGTTTCTTAAAGTACTTCAATGTGTTTCTGAGAAACTTATGCCTATGAAAAGAAACTAAAAAAAAACATTGGGGAGGTATTAAAAGAAAGCTTTGAAGGCTTTTCAAAATACCTAAATGATTCATGATATTTTATAAAAGCCTTTAAAGGTATTTGTGATAAACCTATATAGATATTAATGGAGGTTTTATTAAGGCTTTATTTTGTACCATTAAGTATTCGAGAATACCTTATTTTAATACCTCTAAAACCTATAAAATACCTGTGTAAAGAAACCTTTATAAAACCTTCAAAAAACATCAGAGAGGTATTTAAAAAAAAACTTTGTAGGTATATTGAAAATACCTACTTGAGTCATGGTATTTTATAAAAACCTTTTGGTTTTTATAAAAAACCTGCAATAACTTTCTGAAAAATACCTTAAGGTATTCATAAAAAACCTATGGAGGTATTAATAGAGTTTTTATTATGGCTTTATTTTGCACCATTAAAGCCTTGATAATACCTTATTTTAAATACCTCTGAAACCTGTAAAATACCTGTTGACAGAAACCTAAAGAAAACCTTCAGAAAACATTGGGAAGGTATTTAAAAAAAGCTTTGTAGGTATATTAAAAATACCTACATGAGTCATGGTATTTTATAAAAACCTTTTGGTATTTATAAAAAACCTGCAATAACTTTCTGAAAAATACCATAAGGTATTCGGGGAAAACCTATGGAGGTATTAATAGAGCTTTTATTATGGCTTTATTTTGCACCATTAAAGCCTTGATAATACCTTATTTTAAATACCTCTGAAAGCTGTAAAATACCTGTTAAAAGAAACCTAAAGAAAACCTTCAAAAAACATTGGGAAGGTATTTAAAAAAAGCTTTGTAGGTATATTAAAAATACCTACATGAGTCATGGTATTTTATAAAAACCTTTTGGTATTTATAAAAAACCTACAATAACTTTCTGAAAACACCATAAGGTATTCGTGAGAAACCTGTGGAGGTATTAATAGAACTTTTATTATGGCTTTATTTTGCACCATTAAAGCCTTGATAATACCTTATTTTAAATACCTCTAAAACCTGTAAAATACCTGTTTAAAGAAACCTAAAAAAAACTTAAATAAAACCTTAAAATTTTAGTAAGGGAGGTTAATTATTGACCCCGCAAACACATTGCTTAAAAAAACGGCTCTACTTATCTTTCTACAGATTTATGTTCTCAGGTACCTTTGAAATGAAGTTATATCATAAATAAATATGACCAAAACTTTATTTGCAACAATTTAATTTTTATTTGCATGAATTCAAAAAATAATTTCTTATAAATTTTGTAAAATTTTAATTGGTGTAAGAAAGATTTTAATGATAATTTTTAAAATAATAATTATAATAATTTTTTTTTAATATAAAAAAGAATAGAGTTTTCTAGCAAAATTAATTTTCATCATTTTATTTGTAGAGTATTTTTTTTCATTTGCACAATTTTTTTTAGTTTCATGTGATGATCATTTACATGCAATCCTGCGCCCATGGCTTATATCAACAAAAAGTAATCTCTGACATTTCCAAGAAACAATAAATGAAATTTTAAAAGTACAAGTTTTCAAACAACTGTAATAAAGTCTTTCATGATGCTTGTTAAAAATTACATGTTATAAAAGTAATTATTTTTCCAATCCTTTTAAATCAGTCGTTATAATTTTTTTTCACTGATATTTCCATCGTTGAAATCTGCCTGAGCTCTTAGCATATGATTAACTTTTAGAAATTATTTCGTATATGAACTTTGGTTACCTGTGAACAGATGAAAATACAAAGTTTTGGTTAAAATCGAAAAAATCGGGAGTAGGGAAGGCAGTCGCCATTTTGATAACGGCTCCAACTATTTTTTAACCACATTTCTTGCGACTATGGAAGCCTCTGCGCAAGTGTAGTCTCAACTAGGGTGCCTATATTACTTTTATCTAGACACCCTAGACTCAACTAGTCTACTGTTAAAATAGGGGAAATAACATTTTCGTCGAGAGAAAACAAGCGATAAGGGAACATCGAATCACTGGATGTTTACTAAATTTCAACCTGTCTCTGAACTTCGCATTACTCCAAGCTTTTGGACTCGTCCTCACTGTTAGGTATAGAAAACGTGGTTACACTATATTTTCTTTAAATTTGCTACATAAATCCTTTTTTCGATGTTCCGTCTGTTTTACTTGGTTACTATTAGAAAAGTGACAGGCATTCTGATTAAGTAGGTCAAATTTCGACCTCGTAAATTGGTGTTATAAAATAAATAAATAAATAAATAAATAAATAAAAGGAACAACCGTTTAATCTTCCTTTCTTTCATTTTTCCTCAAAAAACATTGTAACGCTTTGTAAACATTCCTTTATATGACCTTACGATATATGACTAACAGGAAAATTGTTAGGTGATGGATTTGTTATATTGGCCAGAATATATAAAATTGACCTATATCCTGCAAAACCCACCACTATAAACTCGCCAAGCAATCAGATAAATCAGTTACAGAGAAATATATATTACGATTTTAAATTATAAATAGGTCAATATTCTGATTTAACATTCTGAATATTATACTGACAGTTTTCTATGAAATTTGAAGGGTGATTTTGAAATTAAAACGAGAAATAAAAACCGAAAATATTTTTTCTATTTTATTTTTGTTTTCATTTTTAATTAATTAATTATTTACTTTTTAAGAAGGAGCATGTCTAATAGTTTATACATTTTTTGTTTCAAAATGAATAACATCTCATAAAATGTTTAATTTCATACAAAAGGTCATTTTTAACCCTTTCGGATTCAGTGCATCCGGTCTGGGACAAATTAATCATTCCCATTCTAAATGCTGAAAATAGACAGTAAACGAATTGAAAATTATTTTAGAGATGATTTTTAATCTACTTTGTCAATATTATGCACTAACATGTCGAAAATAAATATTTAATTTTTAGCAGCAGTATTTAACAATAGCAACAACAATAATAATAATAACTAGTACGCTACGCCCGCTTCGCTAGTCACTATTTTTAAATGAATCACTAAAGTTAATGAATTCTCAAAATTACATAAATTTTTATCATGCGAAAAATAAGAGAAAAAAAAATGCGACTGGAAAAAATGTCGCAACGGGTCCCCACTGCACTTGGCAGGGCTGCGCGCGCGCATTAATGCTCAACACTCTTAATGAATTACTATATTATGATTATCGTAAAGGAAAAACATAAATTAAAAAAAAGAAAAGTTTTCTCCCATCAGCGGAATAATCGGTTCGGGCCACCACTGCCTGCGGCAGCGCATACAGGCGCGCAAGGCTCGCATGCTCCTTCACCTACCGTCCCCGCCCCTCCTCATTATTTTAGACTTTAAAAAATACTCGCAGTCGTTCTCTCGGGCTTTTAAACCTAATAATACTAATTTCCAACATTTTATCTGAATTTCTTTATTTTTACCCCTGCGCCCGATCCCTTCCCGCCCTTCGTAATAATTCTGTACTTTCGAAAATATCCGCAATCGATTTAATGGGCCTCAAAAACTAACAACACTAATTTTCAGCATTCTAACTCTTATTTATATATTTTTGCCCTTTCAACTCTCCTTCCCGTCTATCCTAATAATTTTACAAATTCGGAAATATACGCAATCAATTTGTAGGTATCAAAAACCTCCATGTACCAATTTAATAACTTTACAAATTCGAAAATATACGCAATCGATTTGTAAGTATCAAAAACCGATATGTACCATTTTTGAACGACCTAACTCTGTTTTTATTTTTTGCCCCTCCGTTCCCTCCTCCCGCCCCTCCTAATAACTTTACAAATTCGAAAGTATCCGCAATCGACTTGTAAGTATCAAAATCCTCTATGTACCAATTTTGAACGGTCTAACTCTATTTAAATTTTTTTGCCCCTCCGCCACCCCCTTTTGACCCTCCTAATAACTTTACACTTTCGAAAATATCCTCATTCGACTTTCAGGCCTCTAAAACCTATCTGTACCAATTGAACGGTCTAACTATATTTCTATTTTTTTACCCCATAGCCCCCCTTTCCCGCTCACCTGGGACGAATTGCTAAAATTAAAGAAATTTGTTTTTATGTATTTATGGGAGCTATATTTTAGAGCAAAAATATCTTATATATATTTTATTTCTGTTTGCAATATATAAAGGATTATTTCAAATCACGTTTTGCCCCCTCTCCTCCCCTCTTGGGGGCTGAATTTCGAAAATTCCAGAAATTAGTTTTTAGGCATTTGTATTAGCTATATATTAGAGCAAAATTTTCACATATATCTGTTTTTCTGTTTGAGATATATAGGAGTATGTGAAACCACGTTTTGCGCATGTGAAATCACGTTTTGCTCCCGTTCCACCCTTGGGGACCGAACTTCAAAAATTCCAGAAATTGGTTTTTAGATAATTAAATTAGATATATTTTAAAGCAAAAATTTTACGGATATCTGTTGTTTTCTTTGAGTTATGAAGGTTTTTGTGAAATCACATTTTGCCCCCTACACCCCCTTGGGGGGCGAAGTTCGCAAAATGGCTTCTTGGGGGTGCTTACACTATATGTTCTATAATCTGACAAAGTTTCGAGTCAGTGGCTCCAGTAGATTTTGCTGTGCGTTGATGAGTCAGTGAGTGAGTGGAAGTACTCTTTTATATATATATATATAGATAATAAAACCTTATTGTGAACTTTGCTGCAATGGTCATTTCACCATAATTTCGAAGTTCATCTAATGCTCATAAAATTTAAATAATATTAATTATCTTTATAAAATGATATGTATGAACTGTTTCAAAGCTGATTAGAATGGTAATAAATACAATTTTCAAATTTAAAATTTAAGTAAACATTTATTACATGTTTTATCATTAAAAATGTCAAAAAAATTATTTGTTAAATTAAATTTAGATATACAGGAAGGTATGTGTTAAAATAATTGAAAAAATGAATATCACCATAATTTGAAATACCGAATTTAAAATATAGAATCTCGTAATGTAATATTTAAAAAATTTCAATGTATTAAAGAAATAATAAATTATAAAAGACTTTGTTACATCTTAAAATATCTAATTTCAGATTCGTATTCAAACTAATTTTCATATCCAGATAAAGAAGTATTAATTATAGAAGAGAATTCACATATCTGAAAGTAAGCGTTGAATTACCTTTTTTAATTAATATCTGAAAATCAGTAATTTATAAAAGGCTATTTTGTTTACTCTCTCCATTCCGCAGATTTTTCGTAAAAAGGCAACACTTCTACTGATTCTATAAACACAATATAGAAATTAGTTTTATGAATGCATATAATATGCAAACATTATTTTTGCTGTAAAAGCTCCCTAAGGTGTAATTTCTTATATATATAATCGAGTTCGTATACGCTTTTACGTTTTCCATATTTTACAATCTCAAATACAAGCCATTGTCTGTATGCTATGTTTAGCATTTAAATATTACTATTTCCATTTAGAATAGAAAATGTTCTTTTGCATAAAGTGACACAAGCATAAATCTTTCATACACAAGGGTCTCATATGATATTTAGAAGGCGAAATAAATATTTTTTATTTATATGAAACCAATAAAACTGAAAGTATTTCACTATATAATAGAACTTCTCTTACTCTTAATGTTGAAATGATATACATTTCGAAGGAATTTATTTTAAATATTTGTTTCCTTCATTTACTTTTAGACATATACAAAAGCGTACATAAGACACAATAGCACAGTAATATATAATTATAATATGATTAGGCATATGAATATTTATATATATGATACATACATATAATTAATAGAGGCAAACATTATTCAACATAGATTTTAACATAAATAAAATTATATCTGTATCTATATCTATAAACCTTTTACCTATCTGTCAACATGTTTACCCCCCTTCCCCCATCTCTCTCTGTATATATATGTAACAAGACCCGAAAAAACATACAGAAAATCGTCAAGGACTGCCCTCAATACAGAATGAAAACAATAATATATTTTATGCTTCATGTTCATGTCAATGATTTTTTTAAAATAAATAAATATACAAAGTCATGTTACTGCTGATGTTCATTATGAAAAGAATAATTAAATATTCAGTTTTCTTTTTCCTTTTTTTTTTGTTTTTTGTTTTCACATTCAATTGATAACAAGAACACCCATAACACGTATCAATGACAATATTTATCGATTAACACGTTCGCTGCCGGTTTCACGTGACTAAAATTTGAAATGACGTTTTTTTCCTTTAACCCGCCGAATGTGTTTGACGTGTTGCACAAGAGCGCTACATCGCCAGATGTTATAGGCTTTGTGTTTACCTTTGCTTGTTTGCGTCATGTGTTACGTCAATACGCTGTGTTACGTCAAACGTGTAAAAATTCATCTGCTCGTTACAAGCAAACTCTGGAGTTAATGAGTAATAAGTTAAATTTCCATAGCAAATAGTTTCGTTTGTACTGAGCAGATAAAATATCTCGCTGACGCCATCAATTCGGTTGCATATTGATGATACGTGTTTTATTAGAGAGAAAGTATTCTATTTTGAAATACCCTTCCATGGAGGATCAAATTTTTGATCGCATGTTTCCGGACCACTTCTAGGGCTGAGTCCCCTACCGTTGCCAATCGCCCATTGCGCAGCACTAGTGTGACGTAAAACCCAACCAACCATCTATTTTGAAATATGAATATTTGTGATGTTTGCGTTAGTACTGTTTGGCTGGTTGAATAGAGTTGGAATTTAAGAGGTACTTTTGAATTTAAGAGGTTGGTTTGCTGATTGTGTTTTACGTTACACTAGTGCTGCCCAATGGACAATTGGCGATGGTCTGGGTCTCACCCCTAGAGTTGTCCAGGGACATGCCATCACAATTTTGATCCTCCACGGAAGGGATGACTCTCTCGCTTCGTAGACACCCAGAGGTATAATTAATATGGGAACATGGAAAACATTGCGGGCACGACAGATTTTATGAGCACCAGCCACCATTAGTATACACAATGGTTTTTGGCAGGCTCGAGTACCGAACCCGCAATCTTCCAATTCCGAGCCCGGCGCTCTACCGACTGTGCAACCACGGTCCTGGAATTTAGAGGCATATTTTTGAATTTCATGCCAATACTGGTTGCTACAGTACAAAATTTTGTATACTTTTTAATTTCATGCATTTTGAGATAGGGGTATAGTGAACAGATCAGAGTATCATTATAATAGAGAATCGTTAAAATTTGCTATAATTATCCAGTTGCGGATTTATTTTTTCATTCCTAATGAATGAGGACTATAAATAAAATATTAATGATAAATAATTTACTTTATACAACTTTTGAAAACTTTTTAATTTAAAATTCCTAAGTAAAAAAGTATACTTCATACTTTTTTGTTAAATAAATCCTTGTCGAATCCTGTTCTTAGTCAGTGTAAGAACATGATTCGATAAGGATTTATTTAACAAAACCTTATGAAGTATACTTTTTTTACATAGGAATTTTTGCTAGTGTTCGGACACTTTTGTTACCGACTGTACTTATAGCTGTTAAATTATTGGAAATAAAAAAACTATCATCTAAACACTTATCATCAATTACTAAAGCAACACACTTTTCAGGGACATTTGGTGTGATTGTATAATCTAAGTTTTATTTTTGTATTTGTGATTAGTTATAAATTCGTAATTATTTTTTTTTCTTTTAATTCTATTTTATGAAAATTTTCCGTTTGTCCTATGTATTATTATTATTCGGATTTTTTTTTCAAGACGCGTTTTCTTTTTAGGTTAGATCGCCGAAAAGCTCGCTTTCGTATACCGCCGCTGTAAGGTTGCTATTCGGAACACGATGCGAAATGGCGCCGTCTTGGCGATTTTCGAAATTTCGCCAAGCGGCAGCCTAAAGTAAACTTGTACCTTTAAAGCAATACGTCACATCCCGCGCTGGCGCGGGATCGGCAGCGAACATGTTAAAAAAAAAAAAAAAAAAAAAAAAAAAAAAAAAATGAACACAGCTGGAAGTTTCCAAACTCATATTTTTTAATACTGTGATTCGCTTCATATAAAATTTAAAATACTTATACTTTTTAAACGACTTTATAATATGTTTTTATAATTTAAAATATCTTGTAGAATAAAATATTTCACGGAATAAGTTTGGCTTTTTACATTGTATCTCATGGAAAAGAACTTTGCCTTATTAAGTGGTTTTCTTTTTTATTTATTTAATATATGTATATATATAACAAAAATAAAGGTTTGCGACATGGATTTAATATTAGCATCCTTAAGTTTTGAACTACAAAAAATACAAACACCTAGTACTTTTCGCTGCCGTGACTCCGAAAATTCAAACCTAAAATCAAAATAGGGGATTGTATTTGAAAAATTTAAATTTAATACAAGTTCTGTGGTATAGACCATCCCAGGATAAATTACCTTCATTCTCTAAAACATCTCAAAATTCGCTGTCGAATGATATTTATCTCATTTCTCTACAACAATTGGTAAATAATAATAATAATAATAATAATAAATAAATAAATAAATAACATCTATATATATATATATCTATCTATATATATATATATATATATATACATAGAGAGAGAGAGAGAGAGAGAGAGAGATTTCAGTTGTAGTCTGACAGTAATAAATAAAATTCAGTTAAAAATATATATTAATAAATAAAATTCAGCTAAAACACAATTTATATTTGTATAAGAAATATTATCTGAATGTCCTACTTCATTCGACCTCATTGTAAAAGTAAAGAAAAATGTAAATACAGGGGTTTGTTTTGGGAAATATATTTCGGATTTGGTTAAATCGGGCAAACCGTGTGTTACCATTAAACACTAATTTTTCTGGAGACAAGAAAAATTTAAATTGAATTGTCCTTTTAAAATCTCCCTACACTGTAAAAAAATAGGCCTTGTTTGCTGCCAGAAATTCTCTGTAACTTGAAAAAATACGCGTAATTTACGAAAAAATTACTTCACTGTTTTTTTTTTTTTTTTTTTAATCCGATCGCCCAAGCAATTTCTGAAAAAAAATAGGTTACAGCTATATTTTATTGGACCACGGTTTATCAGCAATTGGTAATTATCCATAAAAAGATAATTCTGATCGATTTTTCATCTCAAAAAGCCTCTAATCGTAATATTGTTTTCTCAAAATCATACCAGAAGTTTCCTAGAAAATTGCCTTTTTTTTTTCAGGCGGAGTGCAGATTAATTATCCTGAAGGTATTAGTAATTCAGATCGAATTATCAATTTAAATACACATTTACTTTATTTATCAAAACTTTTTGAGAAAATTTAAAGAAAACGTTTTAAGTTTTGACCATGTTTTTTTTTTTTTTTTTTTTTTTTTTTTTCTGGGGGCAATTTAGTTTAGATTTTTATCTTAAAAATCTTGTAAGTTTTTACAAAAATCGTCCTGGTAGTTTACAAAAAAAAAAAAAACTGTCTGTCACATTTTGTCATGGTCTAGAGAGGGTTAACAGTGAATGCTAAATTTCTCATGACGATAGCGATATGTCAGACGAGTTCGTCACAGGGGAAAAAAATGGTTAATCTTAAATTTTTATAAAAATCGTTAGATGTATTTCATCGAAAATCAAATTTCGGGTATAATTTCCAATGGACGGTGTCTGTTTTAATAGTGAAAGAGGGAGGATATTATACTTTCCTAATTGGGAATAGTTGAAATGTGTGAGCCATCTAAAACATTTTTAACCCTTTGTCTGCATAAAAATTGTTAGATACATTTCGGAGAAAGCTAACTTTATGCCATAATTTGCAATGACGGTGTGGGGATTATCAATGAAAACTAAATTTTCCTAAAGATGAGAAAAGATCATATAAAATTGTCAACTCAAAAAAAAAAAAAAAAAAAAAAAAAAGTAACCTTATTTTAAACGTGTTAAAGTAAGTTTCTGCGGAACTGTTGCTAAAAATAAATATTAAAGTGTAATTTCCATAATTCCTTGCACAATAATTTTACTTTACAGAGAATGATATACATTTATTTGAATTTAGCTATATAATTTGCAAAGTGCTTTCATTGTTTTCTTGCAACAATTTTGCGATTCTGCAGATAATAAAGAAAAGATGAAAAACTGCAATGATTGTTAATTTTTCATTGATAAATGCATAGAAAATAATATGTGTGTTTTTGTGCCCGTCAATGTGTGGGCAAGAGACTGATAGAAGATCTACAAAAGACTGATAGAAGATCTACTGATAGAAGATCTTCACCTCTCACGATACACCCTAAAACCCGATTTCCAAAGGTTTCATTAGTTTTTCTTTAATTAATTAAATTTCTAAAATTTCTAAAATAATCGTCTCTGGAGGTATGAACTTAATAGTAATGAAAGTTCCTGTCACCCATTAGCTCAGTTGGTTAGAGAGAGTGAGACTAATGACGGTAAGGTCCTGGGTTCAATACTCGGCTAATCGCAGAGCTACAAAATTTTGTATAAAAGTATATTTTGACCTCCCCCTATGTACCTCGAATCCCAATTTTCAAATTTCTTGTTATTTATAATTATTATTATTATTATTATTATTATTATTTTGTCAGCTTACAGCATTGTCTGGTACTGTCGCTTGTTATCACAGGGTGAATATGATAATCTGTCCTGGAAATGTTTGTACGAAAAATGTAATTCTTGAATAATAGCAGTATCAGGTTTCATCCAGTTAGCGCCTAAATTAAAATGACCGGTTATGGCGCAAATGCTAGCAGTGGATATCTGGAACTGATATTGCTCAGTCGGGGAGACGTTCTCGAAAGCAACCGGGACCCGAAGCGAGATTTTATTTATAAGAGTTTTTTTATTTATAATGTCACTTAAAATATAGCGATTTATAATTTTTGAAAATTCTTTAAATACAGTTACTAGAGAATCCGGCAAAGCCTACTAGTAGGAAATAATAATATAGTTTAAAAAAAAAAAAGTTTTTTTATTATTATTTTTATTTATAATGTCATTTAAAATATTGCGATTTATAATTTTTGAAAATTCTTTACATACAGTTACTAGAGAATCCGGCAAAGCCTACTAGTAGGAAATAATAATATAGTTTAAAAAAAAAAAGTTTTTTATTTTTTTTATTTTTTTACTTATAATGTCATTTAAAATATAGCGATTTATAATTTTTGAAAATTCTTTAAATACAGTTACTAGAGAATCCGGCAAAACCTACTAGTAGGAAATAATAATATAGTTTAAAAAAAAAGTTTTTGTTTTTTATTTTTTTATTTATAATGTAATTTAAAATATAGCGATTTATAATTTTTGAAAATTCTTTAAATACAGTTACTAGAGAATCCGGCAAAGCCTACTAGTAGGAAATAATAATATAGTTTAAAAAAAAAAAATGTTTTTATTTTTTTTATTTTTTTTATATATAATGTCATTTAAAATATAGCGATTTATAATTTTTGAAAATTCTTTAAATATAGTTACTAGAGAATCTGGTAAAGAAAACTAGTAGGAAATAATAATATAGAAAAAATAAATAAAAATAAAAATAGAAACATAAATGAAAATCACCCACTTTCCCACACAAAAAAGCCTCAGTTTGTATAATATATATACATTTAAAGGATTTATAATTACAATAATAATTTTAAGGTGTGATTTTTATATTAATAGCAATACATGCATTTGGTTTCTGAAAAGAAAAAAAAAAAAAAAAGTTCAAAATATTTCATTCAATCGATATATCTCGATTTCTTTGTTGATATAAGAAAATAACAAAACAGAATTAAGTCGATATTCTTAGGTAAATATCACCTTCTTTAATCTATAAAAATTGAAATTTTTTGCAGGAGTATTCATCCCATTCTGCCTAAATATAGTTTTCTATTAAAAATTGCAAATTGTCTTTCTTTCTAAAAATAAATTTTTCAGACTGCAGCAAAGGCATAAAACATTTTTTTTAGAATATCTGAATGTTTATTTAAAGTTTTATCCCCTATATTTTTGACGTAAAATAAATTATTTTCACTGAAAATCTAATAACTTACATTCAGGTTATTTTGAAAAGTATTAATATGAATATCAAATAAGCAAATGCTCCAGGTGATATATTTTTACATAGCTTGTGCATTATTATCCGACATGGCTGAAAAATGCATTTTCATAATGTGCTTCACACTGAAAAAAAGTCGCATTTTCATAATGTGCTTCACACTGAAAAAAAGTCTGTAACTGGTATCTATAATCTAAATTGTGGCTCTAGAAAAAATAGTTCCGTGTCATCCTTATAAATTCTAGTCCCCTTGGAAAGCGAGTTCTATAAGCCCCTATTATAATTCTAGAGCGTTTGCATATATTCTCGAGGGCAAAGTTATTTAAGAATCTGCAAATAAATGAGACTACAAGAGGCGGGTTTCTACAACTATAATCTTAGTTCATTACCAAATTCTAGAAAATCAAGCGAGAATTTCTCGCAATATAAATGATTCAGAATATTTAGTGTATCCAGAATATTGTTTCACCATCTAGAAATGTGCACACTAAAAATTCTCGATAATTTCGTCTATTCAGTTTATTAGCGTGCCTTATGCGCAAAGCTCGGAAATCTATATTTCTAGTTAAAGGATTTAGAAAATGGCCACTTATTCATTCTAGAGAAAGGCGGTATATATTTTTTTTCTCAGTGCACGCATTTCATGGACATATTTTCATAAACATGCATTTTCATATTTAATTTCATATTTTTTTATATATACAAATATTGTACAACGATTCTTTATTTAGAATATAAAGCCAAATTATCTTTTTATGAACATTTCCAGAAAAGTTTGGCAAAAAATTATTTATGATGGCATGTATTTTGTTTATGATAATTTTGAAGAGTTAATTATTTGAACATATAAATTTTATCAGTAGTTGATTGTTCCATAATTCATTATTCAATTGATAAATGTAATCAAATTCATGTAAAGCAAAAAATAAACAGCAAATAATATACGTTCTCTTTTAATACACTATCAATAATTAGGTAAAACTGGTTTCCAGGTTTTTTAATTGCGTTCAAGATATCATTTAATGGGACTTGGCACCTTTGACGGCACTTCTGATATAGTTTCATATAAGAACTTATATTTCTACTTAATATTTATAAATTGAACTATATTAGGTTTATTCAATAAAATATAGATTCAGGCAACAAATCTTACAGTTTTTGATTTATTGTTTACAGATTTGAAATCTTTGAATTGCATTTTATCAGTTTTCCTTTTTCATGATTTTTTCATAAACTAAATTTAGTAATTATATATAAACTAAATTTAAAATTTTTTTAATAACTTTTAGAGTTTATATATGTATAAAAAAAAATAGTTATCAGTAGTAAAAGTAAGAAAATCTTTATTTTATTCTTAAAAGTGTGTAGAATTTTAAGGTAAAAAAAGAGAGAGAGATATCCTTTCAATACGCATTTTTTTTTTTAAGACAAAGATCATATCATAAAAGAGTCAAAATTACAGGAAGAGAGCTTTGCAGATGCAAATTATTCTTAGAAATTACATATTACAAGGAAATATGTTCTACAAATTTCGTTGTGGTCGTTTATGCAAATTTTGTAACTTTGAAAAAATCATGAAGGTTTGATTTAGAAAAAAAAAAAAAAAAAAAAAAAAAAAAACAAGAAAATTAAAATTCTATAGTGAAGACACGATCAAAGCACGCTGAAGCGATATGCATTTCCAAAACCTTTGTCTTAGCTGCATTGAATCCACACTTGAATTTTGCTGTACTTTCACATGCGCACATCACGTTGTTATTTTTACCTGTATTCATAAATATTCAATCAGGTTTCATAAAATTCTAGGCAGAAGAACGGTGTTTGAATTATAATACATTATTGCAGATTCATTATGTTTAGTAAAAATTTGAAATGCTTATTGTATTTAATTTCCAGTTTTGTTTAAATTTGAATGTTTTATTTTATTGTTTGTGGACTATATGAAACTTTAACTTTTACTTCTAAAATCTAGTATTTATAAGGCCTACAAAATTTCACAGAAATCAATAAAATCAATTAAAATATACAGGTAAAATCAATAGTTAAAACGAGTAAAATCTGCCAGTAATAAAAGCATTTTTACATATAATTTGACCTTTTACTTGAAAGAATTTTTTTTCTTAAATAATTTTAAAGGAAACTTTTTTAAATTAACGTTGAAAGTATGTGATATCATAAATCTTTCTTGTTTGACATTTTTATGCCCTCATTATCCACAAAAAGGTTTCACTTGTATCAGAATTCAGATTTGAAATATTGACAAAAAAAAAAAAAAAAAAAAAAAAACTTTTAGCCTTATTAATCTGTTTAAGAGTGTCAAATATCCAGAAATGAAGCATATATCTTTTATATATAAGGATTTCAACAGTTTTTTATGTTTGCTTATCTTTAACTGGATAACATTTCTAAAAAAAAAAAAAAAAAAAAAAAAAAGTAAAAAAATCTTAACGTTATATTCAGAAGTATACGCGTACTTCTGAAAATAATAATTGATTTCTAAATATTATAATTTTTAAATACTCAGATTTTTACTTCTGAGTATTTATAATTTTTATAACAAATTTTTCCTCAGTTTTTTTTTTTTTTTTTTTTTTTTCAGAACTTGTCACGTATATTTTCAGTGAATAAATATACTGAAAACAATTATGAAAGTGTTCTGGTATGAAGTCCCCCTTTAAAAACAGGACACTTGGCAACTATGTATTTGGTAAATCAATTGTTTAGGAATTTTTAATTACATTGCCTCTTCTAGTCGCCATATTAAATGAAATATTCTCGTAATACTAAAATTATATTTATAAATATGAATAACTTTTTTAAGTCTTAATATATGTTAATGATTAGGACTGTATATATTTTCTTTCTAAATATCAATTATTATAAAATAATGATTCTTTTTTTTTACTATTATTGTAAAAATTTTCATTTATTATAATATGGTCTTTTAGTGGTTTTGGAAAAAGTTGGACGCCCGACGAACTAGTCTAAACAACTCCATCATCTTATGCCGAGATGGCCTCTGCTTCTTGTTATCATCATTTCAGTTTCGATTGTTGGTATTCTTTATTTTACGTAGTTTTCAGTTCTTATATGAAATATACGTAATATTTCCTTACATTATATACATATATATATATTTCCAGGTTGCAATGAAAAGTCAGAAACTAGTGCAAAATCGAAAATATAGAATACAATCACAGCTTCTAAAACCTAAAAATAAAAAAAATAAATAAATAAAGAGTTCCAATTTGAACTGAAAAACAGATTTCAGCTGCTTGAAGATAATAGACGTCAAGGAATTCATGAAGAGTTTTATCAGTGTTGTTGATGAACCTGCTAAAAATGTTGCCGATTTGAAAAAGATAATCCTATTTAGAAAATCTCGGAAAAGTAACGGCAGCTTATTGGAAGAGAAGAAAATGAAATATAACAAGGAAAATGTTCTTGCAAGTAGAAAACACCAGCGAATTTAATTGGAATATGATCCAGCAAGTCAGTGAATTAAAAAAAAAAAAAAAAAAAAAAAAAAAAAAAAAAAAAGGTTTGAATAGTGCAAAAAAAAATTTGATGCTTGATAACAAAAATAATGCTAGCTTTGAAAACAAAAAGTGACTCGTAATCAAAAGCAAATTCTAAAGAAGACAGCAAATTTTTATTCAGAATTGTACAGTTAATCAGAATACGACAGTGGTTCATTTAACCCACTAAATGCAAATGACATTAAACAGCAATATTGAAAAAAGATACAGCTATGGGAATAAAATTATCGAAAAATTGAATAGCAACTGAAGACAACAAAATGACTGTGGATGTAATTAAAGAAGAGCGGATGAAAGCCATCCAATTTCTTACTGTACTATTACATAAATGCATAACGTTTCATGAGGTTTCAAAGGGTTTTGACTCTGTACCATCTCTAGCAGTTATGGAGGCATTAAATAATAGTAATATTATTCCAGGATATATTCATCCTATTGGAAACGTTTGTAAAGAAGCAGCAGCCGAATTAAAACTCCACAAAACGAGTAATACATTCAAAATCAGAAAAGATGTATGACAAGGCGACATAGTTTAACCTAAACTGTTCAACACATTACTTCAAGACGTTTCTAAGAAACTAAATTGAGAAAGGAGAGGCATATAAAACAAAAGATAGAGAATTTATAAATCATTTGAGATTTGCGGATGACAATGTACTGTTTTCTTCCTCATTTTAGGATTTACAAGAAATAGTTAAATAATTAAACAGAAAAGCAAGCACAGTAGATTGGAAATGAATTTAGCAATGCAAATTTATGACAAATTTCTTTGTTTCTCTGTTTCTCCACTGAACGTCACTGTAGGTATGGATGCATTAGAAACGGTATACAGTTATACTTATCTGTGGCAAGTCATTACGATGAAAGGTAACATAATGGAAGAAAATGACAAGAAAAAAACTTGTATGAAAAATATTAGGAAGAAATAGCGCTACATTCAAAAGTGATTTCCCAATTTGTCGTGAAAAGAAAAAATCCTGATCAGTGCATTTTGCTTGTATTAACTTATGAAATAGAAACTTGGACATTAACGTGTAAAATTATTCAAAAACTTTAATAAAGCCAGAGATGGATGGAGAGAAGTATGTTAATATTCATCCGAAGAGACCGAAAACAAAACACGTAGGTTAAGGAGCAACACTAAGTTACTGATGCCATTTGTAGAGTAAAGAAATTAAAATGATGCTGAGGTGGGTACTTTGTGAGAAGAAATGATAATGAATAACTAAAATCCTATTTTGAATACCGAGATATAAGAAAAGGCTAAGAACGAGACAACAGCTTCGTTGGAGGAATGAGATTATCAAGACTGAAGGAGAAGAATGGAGAAGATTTGCAGAAATCAGGGTATACTGGAATCCCGTAGTAGAGGCCTTAATACTTCTGTAAATCAGTAGATTAATATAAATTGAAATTGATGATATATATATATATATATACACAGTTCTGCCATAAGTTCTGTCCACTAAAATAAGATAACCATTACTTTTAATGTTCTGGAAATGACACTGCTATGTTTTCTAAAAGTATAAATTGTGTGTCAACGCTGAAAAAATTAACAGTATTTGTTAAACATTTGCATACTTAAGATAGAGTGAAGTAAAAAACAGACTCTATGTAATTGCTTTACACAAATGTGGAGAAAAACCGAAGGATATTTTCAACTTGCGAAAGCCGATGAGAATTTCAACGAAGTTTATCCAGCAAGCAGTTAAAAGGTATAATAAATCATCTTTTACCGACGATAGGTCACGAATTGGTCATCCTTGTACGAGCAGAACACCAGCAGCTGTTAAAGCCGTAAAGGAAAGGATTTACAGAAATCCGCTAAGTAAGTAAAAAAAAGTAAGACCAACGCAAAAGTTCTGTCACAGCGGCTCGCGGATAACAAACATCGGCAAATTCTTTTTTGGATGAAAAATTCTTCACTGTAGAGGAAACATTAAACATGCAAAATGACAGGGTATTAACTCAAAGTTGTCAAGAAGCTGAAAGAAAACTTCCAATCACCATTCTGCTTCAGTAATGGTTTGCTAGCGGTTTCGTATGAAGATGTAGCCAGACTACATTTTTTGTAAAAAAAATGCAAAAAAAAAAAAAAAAAAAAAAAAAAAAAAAAACATCAGCTAAAACTACCAAAGTGTCATCCTGGAACATGTTGTGAAAATTTAAGTAATAGTTTGTTCACTAGAAAGCACTGGATATTCCATAGCAGACTTCAGAACTAGCGTATAAGGCGTGAACGACCCAGTGATGGTGGGGAACAGCTTGACATAGTTCATTCGACCTGACCATTGGCCAGCAGGAAGTCCAGAATTGACTCCACTGAACTAATGTCTTTGGAACACTTTAGAGGCTAAGGCGTTTATTGAAATTTTGAGACATTAAAAGCAGATTTAGTGAAGACAGCAGTAGAAATTCCGATTGAAGTCGTGCGTTCCGCAATAGATGAGTGTCCGGAGCGTTAAAGGAAATATGTTAAGACAAAAGAGGGTCAGTTTGAATAGTTGTGTGTTTTTGTAACATATTATAAGTAATAAATAAAAAGTATGTAAAATTTAAATTCTGTTTCGTTTTTTATAACAACTAGACCTTTATAATTGCCGGACAGAACTTATGACAGAACTATGTATATATATATATGTGTGTGTGTGAAAATAGAAGGATAAAGTAAGATGATAAAAACTTATATATGATTATAAATAATAAACTTTTTTTTTTTTTTTTACCTATTTCAGTAATTGTTACGGAATGTGAAGAATATGTACAAAGTGCTATTTTAAAAATTATTTTTAATTGGTTAATTGGTAAATTTTAGGATTTTCTCAAATTTTTTGTTAAGATTAGTCCAATAATGAATATTAAAAGTTTTGAAATGTGAATCTGAATATATATATTTATATGCACCTTATAAAAATCTTTTATCGCAATCATGAGTCTAACACAATTATTCTAATAAGCTATAGAAAAGGGAATATACAAATTTTGCAAAACTGACTTTCTTATAAAATCAAAAATGCATGTTAAATTTTTTCTCTGTTTCAAAAATTTCTTGGTATTTCAAAAACATTGGCTGTACAAAAATATTCAATATTATGACTCAATATTGAACTGTGTCGTCTAGTTTCAAAACCGGCCAAATCCTTATAATTTAAACCCTAGTAGCACATAACGTTGTTATAACTAATTTTTCACTATTCAGATTTATTTGTAACGCTATAACAACGTAATGTGCTACCTGGGAAAGTACTTTTTCTTCAGTTTTTTAAGTTCTAAGTAAACGTTTCTACCATCTGGAAACAAGAAAACATGCCAAACCCGATCCGCCCTGTGTTGTTTAAATTTTAAAATCACAACTTGCGGCAAAACCGGTCAAACCCTAAGACTGGTGAGTTTCGAAACCGGTCATCTCCATAACCGCGAGATCACGATTCTGCTACACCCGACTTCAACACCACACTTGTTGATTAGGCTATTGTTATAATATTTTATCTCGCTTGTGACTGTTTTTATTAGAACACAAAGTTTCTAATAACTGAATTTCGTGTTTCCTTTGACTATGGAGACATTTGTAGAAGAAATATCTTTTAATCAATCAAAGAAGAGAAAAAATGGCCCTACGATGGGGAAATGGATAATGCCAAAGTTTAAAAGTAATGTACTATCCCTTTGAAATAGCATAATATTAATTGACAACATATTAGCGTCATAGTTTTTATATTATGATTAATTAATCATATGTTATTAAATTAATAATATACCTATGCTAATTCAGCATATTTTGGATCCATTTCATCTTCTTTGCTGCTGAATGCATATGTTTTTTCGTGCGCATATTTTAGACTTTTTCGTAGTTTTAAGCTTTTTAATGTAATTTGATTGTTTCTGGGATGAAAATTACCGACGTTTTTTAATATTGTCTTGTAATGTCAAACCATAGCTAAATTTTTGCCATTAAGATTGCATAAATACCATTTGTAGATTTTCTAACTGTTTTGTCATTCTTACATCAAAATCTAGTGCAATATGAAAAAGTAAGTTGTTGATAATGGTGCACCATGAGTTTTTGTTTTCTAAAGGTGGCAATCTCTCTTGAAATTGAAGGACAGATATCCACCCAGTTTAAAGCATCCTTCTGCTATAGTACGCTTTTGTTTTAGTCTTAAAGAATGGATTATGTACGTGCCTTAAACGTCCGTACAGTGAAACAAAATGTAACGTAGGTATTGTAAAGTATTCAAATACGTAACTCAAGAAAAATACTCAACCACTAAATAAAAAAAACATTAAATTTCATTTAAATTCTGTACTCGGAAAACACCGATGCATGTTGGAATGAATTAGCTCATTGAATTATTTCCTATGAACAAAGTTTATGTTGCCATCGATGATCAAGTTTGGGAATATTTAGACCGTGCCTCACTCCTCTATGTCCATCTAGCCTAGAGTTACCCTCTGTTAAGCAGTTTAATTTATCAAGCATTAAGGTGCTTGTCTACCTTTAAAAGGCGATTTTCGATCAAAAATCCGATTTTCTATTTTTGTTTTAATAATATTACAGCCTGACATGTTACTTTTTAATTTAGTTTGAATTTTGAGTTACAGAAACTTGAGTTACAGACATTTTAATATTAGTCACTCGCTAGTTTTTGAAACCGGAAGTGACCGTAATTGTTTGTTTATATTAATTTTTTACTCAATAAAAGCATCAAAATTTGTTACCGCATGTAAAATGAATTTTAAAAAGAAAAAAAGGAAATTTGAAATAAATCAGGAGCTTTTTAAATTATTTTTTATTTAATAGATAAAATCTGATTTTTATTTATGTTTTCTGCTTTTTCTGAATGTGAGATTTTTAACATGTTTCTTTACCGTAAAACGCCATAACTTCAAAAGTTATAATTGTAACATTATGAAACTTTGCAAAAATACTCTAAAGGAGTTTATTTAGATAATTTTCATCTACTGTTATTATATGTATATATATATATATATATATATATTTGGTCGTTGCAAAAGTTCGTGAGGACGCGGATCATTTTATTGACTCCAAAGACGAGAGCTTCTATCCCCGTGGTATACATTTGTTACCCGAAAAATGGTCAAAGGTTGTAGAAAGTAATGGAGAGTATTTTGATTAAAAATTGTCTTTTGATTTGATGTACTTTTGTGAAATGAAGCAATAAAAAACCGCACGAACTTTTGCAATGCTCTAATATATTTCATATTTTAGTTGTTACAAGTTGTGAATTGTCCGATATTTCACTGATTTTTCTGTGTGTAAAAACATTAACTTCTATAAAATTTTTAATAACATAGTTATGATTATAAAAAAAAAATGCGTCTGTATAGTAAGAAAGTTTTATTAATCATAATAAAATTTACAGTGTAAAAATATCTTCATTTAAATTTGATTTTTGATGTTTTGCAAAAGTGCTATTTTGTACCAAATTTTATGTATGTTTTGAGCCTAAAAATCAAAATATTTAAAAATATGTATATTTTTACATGTTATTCACAATTTTCAGCTATGTTTTATAATATAATCCACTTAAGTAGGCTTTTTTTTCAGATAATAACAATATATATATATATATATTCTTCCGAAGGCAGGCAGGGTGATGATATTTAATGATTATGTTTCAATAGTGAAATATTTTGTTTATTTATTTATATATATATATATATATATATATATATATATATCATGAATAAATCGCCTGTTTAGTTTAAATCTTACTGAATTCAATTTTTTTTAAATGATATTTTTAATATTCTTATACTATAAAAATATATGCTGTTCCGAAATATCATATTCCAATTCCTGTCGTTTTACAAATAATTTATCTTAATATAAACAATTCAACTTTTAAATTGAATTTAATAAGTACCGCTTTATATAAATAAATAGTTCCTGTAAGAAGAAATCTTAAACGCAAATATATAATTTATTTGAGGAATAGAAGTATTTAAAGCGTTAAAAAAAATAAATAAATAAAAATAAAAGATAATTTTAAAAGTTTTTTTTAATCTTAATTGTTATTTACATACATGGAGGTTGAGGTTGATTGGGTTTTTACATCGCACTTGTGTTACTCAGTGGCGAATAGGTGATGTACTGGAATTCGCGTCTAAGTGTGGTCCAGAGACATGCCGCAAAATGTTGATCTTCCACGAAAGGGATGGCTTCAGTGATCCCCAGAGGTGTAATTTGGATGGGAATATGGAGGATATTACGACCACATCATATTTTATGTTTACCAGTCACCATTAGAGTACAAGACGGTCGTCGGTCTGCTCGAACATTGAACCTGAAATCTTTCAATTACGAGTTCATCGCTCAACTGACAGGCTACCTCGGGATTTTTATGTAAATGAGAAAAGGGGTTTAAACAAAATATTTCTTAAAAAAACAAAATGGTCTAATATTTGTGTTTAATTATTCAACTAGAGAAAATATATATATAGTTATAATTCAATAAAACAAATTAATGAATGTGAAATTACAATCATTTCATAATTACATTAGCATATATAATATCGATATCATAAGTTTATTTTTAATACAAAAATTACAACAAAGAAAAATTAGCTTTTAATAATTATAAACTGAACACGTGTTGTTCTAAATCATAACAGTTAACATTGGATTACAACAATTAACATTTATTGAATTAAGTTTTAAATTTTTAAGTGGCAGCCACATAAAATAAAATGTCGCGTTAAGAATCATAATTCTGTCAAAAGCAAATTGATGAAAACACTATATTTTATCGAAAATAATGCTTCTTTGTGTAATCAAAGCACGGTATTTTAGATTGTCTCTCACATCTGATCAATGGAGTAATCTTTTCTCTCATATAAAGAATTCTTATATCTTTACAGTAATCTCTTCCCTTAAACCTTAGAAACAAAAAACAGCTTCATGTATTCCCATATCTAATTAGCTTTCCTTTGTGCAATAAATAGAAGGGATTTGTATCCAATCAGCTTTTTATAAATCGTCTTCGCGATATCACTTGACTTAAGTAACAGTATAATTTAAGAATAGAAATAACAATAAACTATTTATAAAAACGTTTACAATTAAAAAAAGATTATATTTAAACATTTATTCTTAAAATGTATTATATCCTGTAAAATGTATATATAAGAACAGATATATTTTAGTATATATAATTTTTGTAAAACATTAACCAAATATGTTAGCTAGTTTATTTATATATTTAAAGAAATATTTGAATTACAAACAGATAAACATAATGTGTGCAAATATACATTAAAATAATTTGTTTACTTACAAGCGTATGATATTAAATTATTTTAATTAATCAAACAGTAAGTGGATTATGAAATAAGTATTAAAAATCATAATTAAAAGCACAATATGCATTAAAATAAATGCAAAATAAAGTATTTAATGTTTGTAAAAGGTTTATTGTGGAGTAATCACTTTATGATCTGGCAGTTAAATGCAGCTACTAAGCCAAGAACTCTGTAACTTTGAGTGTGAATTGGATACAAGTTACTACTTGTCGCGAAGTTCATAACCCATTTAGTATATAGTAAGTTTATTATTTTTCGTTATCACAGTTGTAGTCTATGCTACAAGTCAAATGTGTGTATGTACTAATGAAGTATTACATACACACATATATACATAAAATAAAACGGCTTCTCGCGTTTAAACTGGTCATTATTAGCGATTTTCAGTAATACGACGTTTTCTGGAATTCTGCAGTCCGATACGTGACGGATTACTAAGATAATACTATGCATAATGCGATGTCTATACCTCTTTTTTTGGTTGATGCTTATTAAAAATAAATATTTGTTCAAAAATGAGTGTAGATTTTCAACGAATTAAGACATAAAAATTAAAAAAAAAGTAACCATTTTAAAAGACGTTAATCACTACACTTGTGTTCATAAGAAATATTATAATAATTTTTGCTAAAAAATTACTTTGAAAAATATAATTTTTTAATATTTATCAGAATTGATACTATAGCAGAACTTTCTTTCCCACTTTTTAAATTAGAAGTTTGTGCACTCTCTAAATCTTGATACAAATAATTAACTTTCTAGAATATAAAGACTATTTGAAAGTACTTGAAAGGTAAAAATGTTAAATTCATACTGTGCACGTGAAATAAAATGAAATATATGAAAGGCAGTAGGGATCTTTGAAAAAAATGATAGTACGAGAAATATTCACCATAATGTACTACGCATTTTTTCAAATCTGGTTTCATGTTGTGCGCTATATTAACCCACAACTAATTAGTTAATTTATATATCTTCTCTTTCAATTGCTTCAAAAGAATTTTTCGGTTTGTTGAAAGGTATACGACAAAAAAGTCGCTACAAAAAGTCATCCGAAAAATTTCCATTGGTGTTTGGATTTCGCGAACGAATGATGACTAAAAATACCAGCTGTTCTGGTAGTATCAATAATTTAATGGGGCCTCTTAACGACAATTAAACTTTAAACAGCTTCTTTAACGACCTCTAATTGCGAAACTTTAGGCAGTAAAAACATATTATTATTATTCATTTATTCATATATATATATATATATATATATATATATATACATTAGTGTCAGCTACGATATGTGTGAGCTTGCGATTTTTTAACGTAATACCGGCCGATAATATTTAAAAGGAAAAATAATTCCATTAATACATTATTTTTCTCTTAGAAATAATGCATCTACGTATATAATTACTAACGAATGATAAACTCGTTGTGTGATATATAATACAATTCGAAGATTTATGCAACTAAAACCAACAAAATATTTTAGCACAAAAAATTTAAACATACATAAATTGAGTCCTTAATCTCTGCAATAAATTCTAGGAAAGCTGTTATGGAAATCGAGCTTTTTGGTATTATATTTATAAATAAGTTAAAAGCATAAAAAAATTCTACAGAAAAATAAACTTTTTTCTACAGTTTCAAAAAAATAAATAAATAAATAATAATAATAGTAACAATAATAATAAAATGTCGATTTTTCTGTCAGTTATATGTATTCTAAATCATTAACTAGTAAGTTTAAGTATCGATACTATTAAAAATTTAATTTCAATAAAATAACCATATAAGGTTTTTAGTTTATGTTCCTTTTCAATCTGGGTTCAAATATTTTAAGAAAATAGATGGTTTACATTACCACTTATTAGAAGCAGCTACTTTAACTTGAAGTACACTTTCACAGACTTAGTCTCATGCACTTTCAAATGTATCTAAAGGTCAAATTAAACTCGCGTAAATATCATTTAAAACTGAAAACTTGGAGGAAAAGATACATTTCTCTTAAATATTTCAAAATATTAGTTATAAAGTTTAAGATTACTCAACTTATACAAATTATTTGAGAACATTTTTAGTGCATTTATAAAAGAGTAAATAAATCTTAAATTTTTGTGCATTATTTAATTTTTTGATTTAAAAATTGTTATCGGTTAGAAATCTTGATAAATACTCGTGCGTATGATTAAAAAAAAAAAAAAAAAAAAAAAAAAAGACTCCGAATACTAAAAAAAATAATATGTTCTGCATAAAGTTTGTAGTTACAGTAACATAAAATGTTAATATTTTCTTACACATTCTAACAGACTAATGTAAATATTAGTTTTTAACATATTGTAAGCAGAAATCTCATTTCAAAATAACTAAGTTTTCTTGTTTTACAAAAATAAAGTGAAAACAATAATTAATTTAAAAAAAAAAAAATTAGTAAAAATATCTCTTACTTTCTTACCTAAAGATGTGCAGTTTCTTATCTTTTAAAATAATCATACCTTTATCTATCTATCTATTTTTCTATCTACCTGTCTATCTATCTATCTATTTATCTCTCTCTCTCTCTCTCTCTCTCTCTCTTTATATACATATATATTCAGAATTAGAGTATCTGTTTAAATAAGAAGGGTAGAACTCTCAAGTCCCGGTATTTTTACTTCCATTACCCTACTACCGTAGGTAATGGAAGTATTGTATTCGGTCTGAAAATTCGATATCGGGTTTTCACCTGATTTACACGTTTTAAGGTCCCCTGAGTCCAAAAAAGTGGTTTTTGGCAATTGGTCAGTGTGTATGTATGTGTGTATGTATGTATGTATGTATGTATGTATGTATGTGGAGAATCTTCTGGCTATTATAGCTCAGAAACTAATAAAGATAGAGCTACGAAACTTTAGAATTGAAATACGTCTGGTGTACAGATGAAATTTCCAAATTTTGGTGAAAATTGAAAAACCGGAAGTGGGACATCGGAAACCGGAAGTGGGACCGTAAGTCCGTATCTCAAAAACGGCTCTAACGATTTTCTTCAAACTTGCTATATAAACACTCTATTAGATGTCCTTTCGAATGATATAGTTGGTTGGTTCAGGAAAATTGATAGGCGTCCCTTATAAATAGCTCAATTTCAGGCTTTGCAAAGGCGTTCCTTAAAAAACGGTTGTACGGATTTTTTTCAAACTCGCCATTTTAACTCACTTTTAAATATGCTTTTGTATGTAATTATTGTTTTCCTGTCAATAATTGAGTTTAACCGGAAGTGGGACATCGGAAACCGGAAGTGGGACCGTAAGTCCGTATCTCAAAAACGGCTCTAACGATTTTCTTCAAATTTGCTATATAAACACTCTATTAGATGTCCTTTCGAATGATATAGTTGGTTAGTTCAGGAAAATTGATAGGCGTCCTGTGTAAATAGCTCAATTTCAGGTCTCCCAAGGGCGTTCCTTTAAAAACAGCTGTACGGATTTTTTTCAAACTCGCCATATTAACTCACTTTTAAATATCCTTTTGTATGTAATTATTGTTTTCCGGTCAATAATTGATTTTTTTTTTTTAAGTTGGTATCTCAAAAACGGCTCTAACGATTTTCTCTTTAGTTCACTTTTATGTTTTCTGATCGCATTATCTCTCAAAAATGCATATAATATGTGTAATAGTGGGTAATGGAAGTCGTGTGGTTGTTTCACACCAGATTTTTTTTTTTTATTTTTTTTTTTTATTTTTTTTTTTTTATTTATTTATTTATTTTTTTTTTTGATTGAGCAACATTTTTTTGTCTATCCAGAATTTTTCATGAAAAATATCCCCATGAATAGTAACACAATTAAGAGCAGACGATTATCACTTATCACTTGCCTTTAGTACCGTCGATAAAAAATTATATAAAACACAAATCATTATCAAAAATTTATCTAAATGTAATAGAGAATTACTTCCGGTAAATTATTCATTTATTTTAATATATAAAATAAATAAAATAAGGTGGAATTTGAACACAAAACCGTCCTTTCTCAAGCCAAATTCACTACCATTGCTCCACGAGTTCTCTATAAGTGCTTCTCTATCGTTGGTTTTGAAAGAAATATCTAAAATATTAACGGTCAACTTATGGTGGGTTGTTGCGAATATTCAAGAAAATATTCGTAATGTCAAGGATAGGAGGAGTTCTGTCTTACACCATTAACTTTAACTCCCGGTTCAATGCAAAATCTAGAAAAGCGTCTAAAGGCAGGGTACAGCTTTCCAGCAAAATTGGGTACACTGTTTCCGCCATCTAGCGTCGAGGATTTCATGTAATTTTCGATTGGTTATTTTCACATAAAAATCTGAAAATAACTATACCGCTAGATGGCAGAAAAAACACGGCAAAATTTGCTGAAAATTTGAACCCCTTCTTTATAGGCTTTTAAAATTTTCATGTTCAACCGGGAGTTGAAGTTATTGGTGAATAACAGCCTTTGTCAATTTTGGGATCAAGGAGAAATTATCTCATCTCCACAAATTATTTCAGAATTAATAGTTTCCGAAGCTACCAATATAATTAAATATAGTAATTCAATTAATTCTAAAGATGCTGCTTTCCTTAAAAAAATATGGCATTTTCTAATACAACCACATACCTGATTTGAATTTCTTTTCAGTGGAATGTATGTCTCAATAGGTGTAAACAGCGAAAAGCGAAAGTTTTTTTTTTTTTTTTTTTAACGGTCCTGGATTCCTGTTACTGCTAGTCCAGCCTCTCCGATTTCTAATTCAAATGCTCTAAGAAACTTCTACAGTCATTCAAGGCCTCAATGTGGTTCCAGGTCACCCCCCCCCCAAAAAAAAAAAAAAAAAAAAAAAAATAATAATAATAATAATAATAATAATAAAAATAGCCGGCCAGGTGGTTCGGACGGTAGGGCCCTGCTTTCCGAATCTAATGGTCCCAGGTTCGAATCCTGGTGCGGGCATGGATGTTTGTGTCGTCTTATGTCTTCAAAATATTGTGTACTTGTATAATAAAAACTGGTAAACCCTTGTGGTGTGGATTTTTCGAGATATAAGCGGCCTTAGAGGCAAGCAATAAATCTCAGTACTCATCAAACCAAACCAAACCAAACCAAACCTAATAAAAATAAATAAATAAATAAATAACAATAATGATAATAATAATAATAATAAATATATAAAAACACCAACTAACTTCAAAATTGTAACTCCAGGCTGACTCCTTGTCGTTTGTCATCTGCCCTGTTACTGGTAGTATGCCTCTTCAACTCTATTCAATGAAATTTCCATAAAAGCGCCTCAACCGATGCAGTTTCCATGTTACTCCATGTTTCCTGTAAAGTTCCAACTAAATACAAGTTCCTTTACCTCCAGACTGTAAGTGGCTCCATGCAAAACTCAACTAAATTTCCGAACTTACGATTCCAGACTAATTTATCAAACTTAACTGTAACTGTTATATGTTTTTTTATTGGTATATAAATGAACTTTTGCTGCACTTGTAATCAAACATGGCTTGAAATTGTCCTGATGATGCCCTGATAAACAGGGCGAAAACTTTTAACAACATGAAATTTTGTAATTTTAAATGATTTTAATTAAATTTGTCTTTTTAAAAGAAACTAGTATGTTGTGGCCACCACAAGACTTTCTTCTATATTTTCCTATATACATATTCAATCAGTAACAATATTAAGAAAAAAAAAAAAATGCGATTTTTTTCTAATTTTTTTTTTTGTTAAAAGTAATACATATTCAACCAGTAACAATATTTAAAAAAAAAAAAAAAATACGATTTTTTTTCTATGTTTTTTTTTTTTTTTTTTTTTGTTAAAAGTAAAAAAAATCGATAACTTTGTTTTAAATTATCACAGATTTATAGTTCAACCATTCGTTTTAAAGCTATTGACGAGATCTTTCGAAAGATACCCATCTTGAAAATTTACCCCCCCGGGGGAGGGGGGGGGGGAACCGGTGCCCCCACATGCACAAAATTTTTTTCGTAGTTAACTACTACTATTATCAATAATTGATATTAATTTTACAATCACAAGTTTAAAATAACGCTCATTATGTACATTTATACGAAATTTTGTCCTATATTGCCATGTTAAAAATTTAGAAAAAATGCGATCACAGCGCCACCTGTTGAGCTATTGATCCCTAAATGTAATCAGGACCAGTTTATGTCGGGGACCAACTAAATACCAAGTTTGGTTAAGTTTCGTTAAAAAAAAAAAAAAAAAAAAAAAAAAAAAAAACGATTTTTTTCTAAGTTTTTTTTTTTTTGTTAAAAGTAAAAAAATCGATAACTTTGTTTCAAATTGTCACAGATTTATAGTTCAACCATTCGTTTTAAAGGTATTGACGAGATCTTTCGAAAGATACCCATCTTGAAAATTTACCCCCCCGGGGGGGAACCGGTGCCCCCACACGCACAAAATTTTTTTCTTAGTTAACTACTACTATTATCAATAATTCATATTAATTTTACAATCACAAGTTTAAAATAACGCTCATTATGTACATTTATACGAAATTTTGTCCTATGCTGCCATGTTAAAAGTTTACATAAAATGCGATCACAGCGCCATCTGCCGGGCGGTTGATCCCAAAATCTAATCAGACCCTTTCCATGTCAGGGTCCAACTATACACCAAGTTTGGTTCAATTTCATACATCGGTTCGTGAGATACGGTGTGACACACGAAATTTTGCGATCACACCGCCACCTGCCAGACGATTGATCCCCAAATCTAATCAGCACCATGCCCCGTCAGGTTCCAACTATATACCAAGTTTGGTTGAATTTCATTCATTAGTTCGTGAGATACGGTGAAAAATACGAAAATTTGTCCTATACTGCCATGTTAAAAATTTACATAAAATGCGATCACAGCGCCACCTGATGGGCTATTGATCCCAAAATCTAATCAGCACAATGCCCCGCCAGGGTCCAACTATATACCAAGTTTGGTTGAATTTCATTCATTGGTTCGTGAGATACGGTGAAAACACTAAACCACAGACAGACACACAGACAGACATTTTCTAAAAACTATCAATTCGTGTTCAGGACACCCCAAAACGTGTAGATCCGTCAAAAAACGGAGGTCGAAAATTTTCGCGAATCCAATACTTTCTCTATATTACATATAGAAGAAAGTAAAAATTGTATGTGTTTTAAAGTGTAATTTTCATCAAATTTGAGGTTTTTTACAATGACATGTGGTTTCTAAATATCTCTATATGAGATGCAATTTCATATAATTATCTTTTCGTCACCCTGCTTTAAAAAACGCTTGAGCACAGTATCCGCTTTAATTTGTTTAGTGGCTAATCCATGTCAGTTAATAGTCTTGCACGAAATATAATCTCGTGTAAGAGTTATTTGCTTCTCTGTCTTTTGTTATTAAGAATTGCATTAAATACCACCTATAGTAGCACTTAAAAGTGTTCTCTATAGGCTGTAGAACATTCGTTGTATTTAGAGAGAAAGCAGAAAGAAAGATGACACGTGGCATTGTCAAGAAAATAATTACCTCCCGATTTCAATTCCTAATATTTAGACAACTGCCCATTGGGCAGCACTAGTGCGACGTAAAACCCAATAAACCAACCTTCCTTTTATTCACATTAAATCCATTTGACCATTTCCATTATTTGGGCTGATATCCATATCTTCTTGTTATTACACAAAACAACTGAAATATTATTAGTATTGAGATTTTTAAAACACCTGGGATTTTAAACATTTTTAATTACTGGAGGTGTTCCATATCAAAGATCATATTTGCACGTAAATGTATGGTGAGTGTTTCACTGAACACTGTCTTTGGTCATTTTGCAATTCTTTTCCATATTTGGACGCGGTTTTGTTACCAATGAGGGAAAAAGCAGTTTTATTTTGACTATACTCGTATTACAAATATTGTTAAATTCGTAATCTGAATTCAAGTCCACCTGTTTTAGTTTCCACGCATATACAACATTTTCATTTACATCCTTGGACTCCACTAGTATTTTATTCTGCGCAATGCTGTGTCAAATTTTTAAACTATCCAAACATGCATTAATATGGTCATTTCCAAGAGATTTTGCTATGGAAACCGATCTTTCACTTTCAAGTAATGGTCCAGAAATATGCCTGTCTTTTGATCTTGCATTACTCAACCATTTCCACACTGCTTCCTTAATTTCGTCATTATCATTTTTGTACTTATTTTCTATTCATTTGATCGCTTCCTTGAACCTATTTTTCCATAATTTTATCTTCCTCCACTTTTTAAAATATTGTAAATCTACGTTTTTCTACACTTAGTTTGCGCTCTTATGTTTGCTTAGAACATTCCTTCCCCCTACAATTTTCCTTCATTCCACACTTTATCATTTAAAGATAGTGAGACATTATTAGATATAATATATTCATTAATAAATTTCATTAATAAATTCATTAATAATTTTTTCAAAAACAAATAAAAGAACTGAATTGTGGGATATTGAATTGTTAAATAAAATTTTCCCAGAAAAGAAAACAATTCAATCAAAACAAAACAAGTAACACAACCTTTTTATAAATTTCAGCTACTCAAGCAATGAACGAGGAGGATTACTCTAGTCTATAAACGTCGAGCATTTTTGCCCTCGACATTTTTTCTTCATTCCACATTTTATCATTTAACGATGATGAGGCATTATTAGATATAACAAATAACATATTCATTAAAAATATTCATTAATAAATCCATTAATATATTTTTTTCAATAACAAATAAAAGTATTGAATAGGAGATATTGAATTGTTAAACAAAATATTCCCAGAAAAGAAAATGTATTTAATCAAAACAAAACGAGTACACAATCTTTTTCTTTTTTTTTTTATTCCAGCTTCTCAAGCAATGAACAAGGAGAAATACTCTAGTCTATAAACTTAAAAAAGTGAAAAGATCTGCAAGGGATATAGACTCTAAGTGGGTGAAATAAAGGAACCCTGATACTGAAATAAATAATGAAATAATAATATTCTAGACATTCGAAACGGTAAATATCAAAACGATTGTATCAGCAAATATAATTCATAATATTTCGGGTGATATCTTACAAGCAAAATGCAGTGTAATTTTCAAAGAAACGACTATAAATAATGAATCAAAAAAAAAAAAAAAAATTGCAAATAACAAAAAAATGAATGTGAAACAAGGAGGGGGGAGATATATGTTGTTGAGCAAAAGCGTAAAGAGTCAGACAATGCACACTGCCGAAATTCTCGGTGATTTTATAGAAAAGATGCGTCTTTTTTTTTCGTGACATCTGGATATTTGTTTCCATATATCTCATTTTATTTGCAGTAAGTTACAAATGTTTAAAACACGCAAGAAAACCGATTTTTACACCAAAAACTATTTCAATTTGAAAACGTGAGTGTTGTTGTTCTGCCATTTTGTCCTTAAAAACTGAATTCTCAATAATTACTATTTTAAATAAATGTAAATACACGCAGTTGGTATACAAATTTGATAGAAACATTAGCGGCAGCATACAATTGATTGTGTCAAAACAGAGTTTGTATATAATGTATTTTTCATCTCACTTAAGAATTCTAACTACTCTTTATCATGTGTGAAAGATAGAATCTTAGTTTTCTTTTTAAAAGTCAGGGTGTATTTAAAAAGTAAAAAAAAAAAAGATTCCAAAGAAGGAATTTGCATTGGTTATTTCAAGCATATAATTGGAAAATAAAGGAACGGAAAAAATTGATGAGCTAACAAAAATTATTAGAAAAAAAACTTTGAAACTGTACAAGCTATTGGTATAAATTATAAGTTACAAAAACGTGATTTACAAATTACATTTAGAAAAGGCACTTTTTCAGAAAAGAACAATGCCAGAATCCTTTTATGTAACCATTGGGGAAACAATGTTTATGGGGTAATTCGACCCACTGAATAAGAATCTGCCTGTTGTCAAAGAGAAATTTGAACCGGATGTCCAGTATTATTTACTAATTATTACCAGGTTACTGCCAGAATATGATATTTCTAGTTCAAGCGCAGTGAAAGGGGTGAAAAAAGCGCTCGTGAAAATAACAATTTTGTAATTTTGAAAGTAATAATGGAGTTAGACATCTCACATTCGGTATTTAATCTACTTCTAATGTGTATTTTTCATTATTAGAGGTTTTTAAATATTCGAAAAGAAAAAAAGAGGCGAAATGATTAACAAAACAAAATTACGTTTTTTTTCAAATTTTCATGCTTAAGTTTTACACATTTTACTGTTAATACGTCCAATTGACCTAGTGTAATAACGTAAATAAAATCAAAATAAATGTTATAACATTTTAGAATGAAGTCACTTTCAGAAAAAAAATAAAAAAAAGAAAAAAAAAAAAAGAAAAGAAAAAGAAAACCTCTGAAATTAGTGCTATCGTCTTTTAAGATGACGCTATTACGCAAAGTCATTAAATTGGATATGAATACCGATTGGACATGAACATAATATAATCAAGGTTTAGTATATTCTTAGAACAACAATTTTTTTTAAGAATGCTGGCATTCCAGAGATATGTTTTACGAATGAGTTATTTAAAAAATATTTCAGTTGCATTAAACGATAACTGTTCATATTTTTGTGGCTTATACAAAATATACGAATAAAAAATAAATAACTAAATAAAAAATAAAAAAAATAATTATTATTACAAAATTGATTCTTTTAAATAGTGACTTGCAAAGTTGGCAAAGTCAGCAGGAGTGCTGATAAAGTTTTAAATAGTGTCCGAAAGATTATAGATAGAATAATGATGTTTGATTCAGAATTTCTTACTGCTGGTGAATTTTATTTAGCATATGTTAGAAATATTTAGTGTACTTAAATAATAATATTTAGATAAATTTTATTATTTTATTTTATTGCTTGACAGTTGTACAAAGTTTTCAAATTCACTTTTACAGATGTTTATTTTTATTTATTTCTTTATTTTTAAATAAATTTAGTATATTTATAAAGCAAATACATTTTAAAGAGAATCGATGAAGTCTGTTTAACACGATTGGTAAAAATAAAAGCTGAAACGACAAATTCTGCCAGCAATACAAAAATATTATGATTAATTACACGCTTTTACTTGAAAGAATACTTTGTCTTCTTCAATACTTTTAAAGAAAACATTTAACAACTGAACGTTGAAAGGATGAAATATCATAAATCTTTCTCGGTTGACAATTTTATGCCCTCATTATCCGTAAAAAAGGTTTCACTTACACCAGAATTCGAATTTCATATATTGACAAATGAAACATTTAGAAGAATTAATCTATTTACAAGTGTCAAAATTCCAAAAGTGAAGCATAAATACTTTATATGTAAGAATTCCAAAAATAATATTTGTATTTGTCTATTTTCTGTTGTATTATAATATTTTCAAAAATATATCTAAATGTCATATCCAGAATTACACATACTTGTAAATATTTAAATTGGATTATTGGATTATTTAAGAATTTAAAATGAAATTTCAGCTTCCATTCGACTTATAAAACGAAATATTACCATAATTTTAAAATTGATATTTCTTGCACTGTTGAAATATTATTTACACATGTACAGACAGTGGAAAAATAAAAAATAAAAAATAAAAAAAAATAAAATGCAACATTTGACATTTTCCCCCTTGCTAATTGATGTAGGAAAATGTAATAGGTATTATTCGACGGGGAAATATGTATACTATGAGACATTTCAGTGAAATTTAGCAGTGGGGGACGTCTCCATATTAAAACGCGAACAGACTTTGAATTTTTTAATGGTAATAAGGCCTCAATTTAATTTTACATTCCAATTCCTCTGGTCGCGGCAATACGAAAAAATATATTGATTGTATATTTGACTAATATTTTTATGAAGTTAAATAGTTCAAATTTTAAAAGTTCATGCCACAATTTCTTTTTTTTTCCAAAAAAATAAATGGAAAATGTTTAAATTTAAGGAAAGAAATAGAAATTTATGAAAGTAAACAAACTTTGTGACATAAATTTGACTATTAAAAAATTATTAAAATTATAAAAACGATATATCGAAAAATTCTATAAGTCATGGGTTATAAGTGGTATAACTTCAAAACTGCTTAAAAAAAATTCTAAAAGTTGATGACTAAATAAAATTATTATTATAACGAAAAGAAATGTAACATGTTCTGGAATGGTACTTACAACTTTACGTAACTAGATTCTCTAAACTGAAGAGTAAAACAACAGCCAAGCAGCAAAAGAGAGGAAAGATTTATCGAAAACTTCAATATTAAATGTATATCTATTTATGTAAAAAAAAAAAAAAAACTTGCAAGCATCATTTTAAAATAATTAAAAAAAAATTGAGAAAAATCTTGCTAAAAAAAGTCTTGTCGTACTAAATTAAATTTTGTTTTATGAAGAATTTTTACACCTATTACTTAGAAAACAAAAATAGGCTTCCGGATTTATATATATATATATTTTATTTATTTATCATCTAGTAATGTATTTTACCATTTTTATTAAATTCAGACCAATTTTTAAAGATGATAATTCCGCTATTATAATTTATTTATTTTTACTTTATTTATTTTTCTTTTTTTATAAAAAATTTCTAGAAAGAAAAATGACTTTTTTTTTTCTTTTCATGTATGATCTTAATTTTATTTTTCTTGATTTTCGAATAACCCCCGAACACTATTTCTGTTATACGTCTATAAATATACCAAAGAAAAAGTTAGCAAACTGTATACCACGCTGCCAGGATCTCATAAATGCAAATATGCTGTTAAAATAGGATGATACCGATGAAAATATCAAATCTGGGGCTCATTTAATAAGTAAATGACTTCTAATTCAAATTTTCTCATCATTTTTGAAAAGCATACTTAAATTCCTGTTGAAGGATATCTGTTGGGTTTTCCTGCGTCAATTTATAAAAAAATAACACCGAGTGTTGCATTTTTTTCCACGACTGTACAATAAAAAAGCATAATATGGCACAATTAAAACATATAATACACACACACACACACACACACATATATATATATATATATATATACATCATTAAAAAAATGTTGAAATGTTAAAATACATTTTAACTTCTTAACCCTTCAATGCATGATTTTTTTATATTTTTACCTTTTTCTTCATGGTCAAGGCCTAAATAAATATGGAAAAATATTTAAAAAAAATATTTAAAATTTTTTATTGATTATTTTTTTATATTTTTAGGTTTGATGACTATATGCATCAAACCTAAAAAAAAAAAAAAGAAATCAAAATTTCTGTGGTTAAATCTTAACACGGAAATTAAAAATGCATACCTTCAGTTATATAGAGTAAAAATTAATATCGAATTTATGAATTATACAAAGCTAGCTTGATGATGAGAAGAAAAAAACAATTCTCAGCTGCAATTCTGAGCTCTTTGTTTGTTCTATGCTGCCATGTACTGGAGAAAAGAGCAGTCAAACATTTATATGGATATATTAATATAAAAATCAGCGCAGTAAACCATCTATTTTGTAATTCTTTCAATGCTAGATTCAGTAAAAATTGGTATGATTCATAAATGCATCATCATGCACTAAAGGGTTACTTTATATTTCTTAAGAATTTCTCTTTCATATTAGTAGTTAGGTTAGTTAAATAATAAACGTTAAATGGATTTTAAACTTGAATCGTCAGTATGTTTATTCTAGCATTTATCCAACATATGCTGTTTAAAACTAATTGTGATGTTTAACAATTGTTTTGTAACAAAAAGATGACAACAACTTATAAAAATTTTAAAAAGTTGATTGTACTTCAAAATGTAATTCAAAACTGTGATTTGATTTTTTTAATGCATATTTATTTTTATTTTTTTTACTTTTAACATTTTGAAAATATTCAATATCAAGTGTCTTAACATTGTGTCCCTTGTGAAATACTTCAATTGTGTGCAAATTTAGATATATCACATCACACTTTATTTAGGCCTTGACTTTTGTATCCAAATAAATGAGTCTTTCTTCCAGAAATAACTTTATTCTTGAATATGGCACAATACACTGCATATGGTCGTAGCAAATATAATGCAGAAATTAAAAACGTAAGATGTATTTCCCACCGAGACTATTTAAAATTTTTGTCTTACACTTACCGGTCTGCAACTTAACTCTTAAAGACATCTTCCGCAAGCTAATTATTCCTTCTTTAAACTGCTGAGCTACTAGCTCCATCTCTTAGCAAACTGGACAATCAGGTAATTTCATTACAATATGCATAACATTTCTCTTCATATTAATGAAAGTTTTAAATGGAAATGTTTGAATAATATTAAATAAGAAAATTTTGTGAAGTTAAATTTTGTTACAAATATTCTAAAAACTGTAATAGTAAATTGTATTTTATAAACTTAATTTTGTTGTATGACATACATTTGTATTTTGCAGCTGAAAAGAAATTTTGTGAACAAACATAAAAAAAAAAGAAAGAAAGAAAGAAATTATACATAGCTGCCAAGTTTTTTAATTTATTCCGGAATGATGCTAGCCCCGCCCTTTTTTTCACACCGTAATATTTGTAGAAAAAAATTCTTCATTATTTAACTACGATTAAACATGAAAAATATTACTCTAAATATATTCCGGTGGGAAAAAAGGGCTGGGCTAACAACATTTAGGAATAAATTAAAAAACTTGGCAGCTATGATTATAGAGAATTGTTTTGAAACACACTTATAAAGCAAGACTCTTCATAATAAGAAATCGCAAGACATTACTGCTTTGATACTTAAACTGATATCAAGGAAACATTGTGCTTAATTATTTCGATCAAAAAAACTGTTGTACATCTCTAAAACTTAGGTAATTGTAACCAAATTTGTAAGCACCATAAACCCGCATAACTCATCATACGACATTTTCTGTGCCAGACTTTGGTTCCATATTAATATAATTAATTATGCTATTTAAAAATTCAACCGGAAATGTGTTAATTTTGTAGCTATTAGTACTTGATACTACAAAAGGAATTGTTGAATTCATTTAAAAAATAATTAACACTTTTAATCCTATGATTTAAAAAATTGATTTATATATATTTTTTAACTATGATATGTGACATATTTTTAAAATACGACTTTCACAGTCGATTATTTATATATTTACGGACAGATTTATAAGTATAAAACTATATACACGCAACTCTGTAATTTGGAAGCAAAACTATTACACTTTTTGTCCTTTATTTGATGAAGTTACTAATAAAGCAAAAATGCCTTCTTTCATAATAATCCACCTGTGTACTTTAATAAGTGTATCCCAGTGTCTTTTCTTTCACAATAATTTCATTTATAAAAAATTTCATTTAAAAATCCATAGTATTTTCAACACTGTTGAAAATGGTTTATTAGAAATGAGCTAACTTGTCTCAAAATAGCTCCGAAACAATATATACCTAAATTTGAAAAGCCATATACTTATGTTTGAGTATATTGACATGTTTAAAAATGGGGTTGACCAATAAGAATCCCAATATCCCCATGTTTCACATGTCCATATAAACAAAAATGAGTACATAGGTTTTCAAATTGAAGTATCTATTGTTTCGGGGCTATTTTCAGATTGTTTTTCTTATTTTTAAGAAACCATTTTTAACAGTGAAATTAAAATTTGTGTCTATTCAAGAACAAAATATTTTTAATTTTTAAAGTTGTTGATTTGCATATGTAATAGATAAGTTAAAACAGAGAAAATAACACGTCCGATTTTTCTAACTCATGTAGAGAATAAATTAATCTTCCGGTACCATGTAACTTTCCTCTTATGTATTCTCTCGAACTCTAGTAGGCATTTTCAGAATTGAAGTAGGAAACAAAAATTAATATGGAATATATATTTGAGCTGATTGATCAAATTTGTTTTTACATACAGCTCTATTATAAATTATGTTTTTATGTTTAAAAAGAGTTTTTGAAATAGAGTTTATAAAATATCTTATCTTTATATGTGTTGTTTTATGAATAATTTTTTTCATTATAAAAATATATATAAAAATTTTAAATTTATATCAATAAATCTGATTAAAAAAAAATGAATATTTAATATTAAAAAACGCTTAAACAAATGCGTTTAAAACGTCTCTTTTTTAAAACGCTAAAAAAAATAGCTGATAACTTGATTATTAAATGATTACATTAAGTTTTGGTATTTATTTGTTTATAAAACATAAATACACGTATGTAAAGGAATCGTTTTCTTGTGAAATAAGATTGCGCAGCACCAGTGTGTACAACCCAATCAACCAACCTTCTTGTGACACAAGAATCAAAATATTTATCTTAAAATTTAGTATTCTTCAAAAAAAAAAAAAAAAAAAAAAAAAAAAAAAAAAAACTTTCAAATCTTTCTATAAACCCAAAATATCTACATTGATTTTATTTACTCAAACTGAGAAAATAAAATTTAGTTAAAATTAACAAAACAAAATAATAAATGAAAAATATATATTATTAAAAATGTTTATTACCACATTTTAAATTTAAAATAACTGCTTCATAAATATGATTTTATTACAGATAAATAACTTTTTTTTTAAATGATTAGAAATTAAGCATACTTTGTTCTATATCGTTTGTAGAGAGATATCTCTAATCTGTACAATCAGAAACATTGCTTTTTTCCATTTTAAATTTTTTGAACACCAAAGTATGTTATACTGTCTGGCACCTTTGATCAATGGAGCAATCTCTTCGCTTGTATAAAGAATACTTAAATCTTTACAGTAATCTTTTTTCCATAAGCATTACACATATACAACAGCTTCGTGTATTCCCACATCTAATTATAACTTCTTTTTGTGCAATAAATAGAAGGGATTTTTATCAACCAGCTTCTTTTCAACATTCATCACAATATCACATGAACTTAATATGTGACAGTACAATTTTTAAAATATAGAAAACAATAATCCTTACATTAGTGCATTTACAGTTAAAGCGAGGAAACTATTATTAAAAGTAATAATCAAAAATATAAAATAAAAATAAACGCCTTTAAAATAACTATTTAAGCATTATGTAAGCCACTTTTCACTCTGCCCTTTTTTTTTCTGTGTGGCGATGAAAAACAAAAAAGATAATAGATTTATGTTCTTAAATAAACGAAATATGTATTAAAAAAACAAACAATTTAATATTTAGCATTTTTGAAAAAGTGAAAACCTACTGAATTATTCGGTTTATAAATTGCCATCTTAATGAAATACTCTTAAACATTGGATATATAAAGAGCAGATATTTTCTCATTTTTTGCGGTGAAAATTGTGTTACCACAATATTTAGTAAACAAATCGAGCTAGATATATAGTTTTCACGAGCACAATACAGTTGTGGACATAATTATAAGTTCAATTATACTTTGGCAATTTAGTAATCGAAAATAAATGTAAATAGATACAACATCCACATGGCGTAATTTAAGATATTTTTTAAGAGCATTCAACATCGATATTTTATTCTTCTCCTTTTAAAATATGAAGTAAAAAAATCTGGAGTGACTCCACTCGACTTTCCGAACACTGAGTAATTAACAGCTTTGTAGATAAAGTAAAGAAAGAGGAGTTGTTAAACAAATAAAAGAGAGAAAACCATAACAGAGTGTTTTAGTTGTTTTCTCTATATATTACACGATGTTTTATTTAACGCTACTGAACTTTGAGCCCATAGATCCTAATGATAAAGAATATTTCGTTGTGTCCCTGTAAAAATCTATAAATGCTAGATTCACCAAAATGCTTATAGTTAGTGCAACAGTGATTTATAATATTCATATAAATTTTCAGCTCAATTGAATAACGCATTTAGATGCTATCGCACTTTTAAAAATTGGGTCCCATAGGCCATATTGATAAAGAAATTTCTTTGTGTCCCTGTAAAAAAACTGTAAGTGCTAAATCCACCAAAATTTATACAGTTCGTGCAACTGTGACCTATAACACGTGTACAAATTTTTTGTACAGATTAAATAAGCGTTTAGACGCTATCGTACTTTTAAAAATTTAGCCCCATAGGCCATAACGATAAAGAATTTTTCTTTGTGACCCTGTAAAAAAACTGTAAGTGCCAGATCCTCCAAACTCTATACAGATTGCGTAACTGTGACCTATAATATGTGTATAAATTTTTTGCTCAACTGAATAAGGCGTTTAGATGGTATTGCACTTTTAAGATTTTGGTTCCATAGACCATAATGATAAAGAATTTTTTTTTGTGTCCCTGTAAAAAAACTATAAGTGCTAGATTCACCAAAATCTATAGGATTCGTACTATGATGACTTACAATATACGCAAAAACTTTCAGCTTATTTGAACAAAGCGTTTAGACGCTAGCGTGTTCACTCACAGACATACACACACACACACACATACATACATACACACACACACATACATACGTCATCGTAAAAATAGTGAAAACAGACTCAGGGGACCTCGAAACGTATAGAAACATCAAAATCTCGAGTTCGGATTTTTGACATGATTACAATACTCTCCTCACTATAGTGTTCGGAAAGTAAAAATGGATAAGTAGCTGGACATAATTATAAGTTCAGAGAAAGCTTCATCTTAATAACTTGAATAAAATGATAAATTAGAAACTAATATGGCATTCTTTGTGTTTAATAACTTCAAAAACAGGTTCTGACATCGATGTGATGAAATTTTACAAGATAACTAATGAAAATTCGATCCAGATTTCTCGAATTTTGCCCTTTAGTTCTCCTACAGACTAACATTGTTTTTCATACGCACAATCAGTTCTCATACACATCCGATATGGTTAAAGCCTCTACCAAATTCTGATCATTGTCATAATTGTATCTGTTTATATTCACACCCTGAATTTATCACCTTTGAGGATGTGTAAGGCAGCATTGCAAGGCAGTAGAATAAAGTCATGCCTCATAAGTTACTCAGTTGGTTCAGTGTGGGTAATTAATGCAGTTTCTAATGATTCTACATGTTTATCCGAATCTTGTGAAAATCCACGCAAGAAGCAAGACTTACCTTTATATGAATTCCCTCTCCATATCATAACTTTTCCTCCACCAAAGTTTCTTGAATATTTAATTTGTTTTTGTTTTCTTAGGTCATGCCAATAATAATTTCTCTCAACAGGACCATATACATTTAATATCTTTTCATCGGCGGATATATTGATTTCCGTTCTTCTTTATAATTTATGTACATTTGTGAGGTAGTAGTATATTAGCGTAATGCTACAATTAAAATTCACACTTCGCGAGTAAAACATGAATACGAAAAATTTAGGATCCAGTTGATCAATAGAGTTAGTTCCTATAATGAACGAAATTGTAATATGTTAATTTTATAAAGTATTTTGGAAATTGATGGATATAAAAGGATAAGGAAGATTGCTTTTGAGGGTTAGTTGGAAGGAGAGTAAGGGAGTGAGTTAGTTGGAAGGAGAGTAAGAGAGTTAGTTGGAGTGAGTTAGTTGGAAGGAGAGTAAGGGAGTTAGTTAGTTGGAGAGAGAGAGGATGGTAGTGAGTTAGTTAGAGGAATGGTAGCCGATTAGAAGGTAGGCTGTTAAGTTAGCTGCTTAGAGTAGTATATTAGATGATGGCTGTCGAGTAGTACCGTGGTATAGGGAATCCTCCCGAGTACGAAAGACTAGTAGCAGCAGTAAAAGCTAATGAATTTAAATCAAGTAGTTGAGAGTAATTGTGGTTATCTATTGATAGTTAAAGTATTTGTGAAGGCTGCCGATTTAAACTTATAAAGATATTAATTGAAGTCCAAAGCCCACCTTTTTCTATAAAGCTCAAATAAAAGCTCATTTGTTTTATTAAATCTGACTTTGTCTTCTCTTCATAGTTTGCTTAAGTATTTCAGTTTCAGCTTAAATCTAAAGTTAAGTAAGTAAGATTCAAGTTTCATGCTCATAAATTAATTAAGCTAACCTAAGTTCATATTTAAGATCTAGTGAGGTCTAAGACCTAGGAGTTAAGATCTAAAATAGAGAATCATGGCCCACTCTTATTCTCTACACTTGCGCCCAAATCAAGTCGACCCCCCCCCCCCCGAGCAAGTATTTTTGACGGCACCACGAGTGTGCTTCAATTTTTTGAGGAGCTTGAATATTTTTTTAACTTTTATAACATTGATCGATCCAAAAAATATGCTTGGTTAGCATTTTCCTTAAAAGGAGAACCGAGACAGTTGCATAAGTTAATAGCCTGCCATTCACTTGGACCAAATCCAACTTATCAGGATCTAAAAAGCAGAGTAATCGACCTCTTTGCCACTCAGTGTGACAGACTAAGATTAGAACATGATTGTTCACTCCCCCCTCACGATCGTCAGTGGGAAGCAATAGTAAAGCCAGTGGAAAAACCACAAGAAGTTATTAAGTCACAGGAAGCAAGCTCTATTAGTTTAAACCAACCTAAAACTGGCGATGAAAACTGTATTTCTGGTGACAAAAGTCAAATAAAAGTTAATGAAAACAAGCAAACTACGCCTTTAACCAGCACTACAGACAAATCTACCTCTGTTTTTCAGCCTTTGGCTACGGATGAAAAATCCGATAAAATATCTAGCGTAGCGACGGCGGTTGAAAAGGAAAATAATGAATCCCGTGCTTTAAATGAAACGAATGTTCAGCTAAATTCTACTATTCAACCTTCGTCTATTCATCATTCGCATTTCAATGCTGAACCGGTTCAATCCGAGAATTTATCTAATATTGCAACGGAGGGTGTAAAGGAAATTAAAATATCTGTGGTTGCTGCGGAAACCGTTAAACTAACCAAAAGTGTAAAATCAGTAAATGATTCGGCTAATCCTTGTAACTCGCCTTTAGCTGTCAGCTTTGAATCTATACAGCCGACAAAGCCAGTTATTTCTAATGAGACATTGCACGTAAATTGTCAAAATGACACGCCGCTTAAAGTAAACAAAAAAGATGGTATTTTAACGAATGTAATTTCGAAAAGGCAATTGATCTCTTGTGAGGTTTCAACACCATCTACCAGCCCTGCATTCGACAGTATGGAGCGAAAGCAACACCCTCCTAGAACTGTAGACAGTGACAAGGTACCGGGCTCGAGTCCATCCCAGAAAAGTGCCTCTCCGATGCCGGACTCCGCTCTACAAGCTACCAGCGCTGAAAGTTCAACAGCAACTCCACAGGATAGTCTGACCCGCATCTCTGATTTAACTGATATCAAGGAATCAATCTGTCAGGTGCTATGGTTAATTATTTTTTCCATTGTAAAGTGCATTTCTATCACAGCAGTTATAAAATCTAGGACATGTATTAAAGCCATTTGGACTTTCAATCATTATCTGAAAGAGATGAACTTTCTAAAAAATCAAAAGTCAAAATTTAAACTTCTAGCATGAACTTTCAATTTCGGAAATTTCATGTATCATTTACATGTCATAATTTTTTTTCTGTATATAATATATGCATGTATGTACGTTAATGTTTTTTTTATTCCTAGCCAACACCGGCGGTATTTGGTAAAAAACCTTTTTGAGCATTTGCATATAAATTCCCCCCCCCTTTCGTTTTGTGAATAATCTATATGTATGTACTTAAATGTTTTCTGTTTTAGCCAGCACCTGCAGTGATTAGGGCGATAAATTTTCTTACCTTTTTGTATATAAATTTTCTCTAGTTTTTGACATGATGTATATGTATATACTCTAATGCTTTTCTATTTCCTAGCCAACAACGGTAGTTTTGAAAAAACTTTTTCAAAAATTTGTATATATTCATTATCTATATTTCTCTAAATGTCTTATAAATTGTATACAATGAAATTTTATAAGTGTATAAACATTTTTCTCTATAGTTTTGTAAATGATCTATAAGTATGTACGTGAATCTTTTATTTCCCATCCACCAACTGCAGTTTTGAAAACTTTTTGAAATCTTTTATATCCTTATCTATGTTTTTCTAAATGTCGTAAATTGTATAAAATGAATATTTCTTATTTTTAAACTCTTAAATTTTCACTAAGAGTTCTATGTATGTATATATTAATATGGGGTTAAAAGAATTTTTTTTAAGCTATTTTTCATGTAAATTCGCGTTTAACAATTAACCTTAATACACTAACAATTTTGTTTTTTCCGTATGCAAATAGCTAGCTGAAATATTGCTTATCTATAAAATTATGTCATTTATCTATATAAAAGTGTAGTTCACGTCTATTTTTGATATATACGTTAAAAAGAGTTTTAATTTTAGAAATTCTGGGGTCCAGTTGCTTATCCTGACTCTTAATCCGAAGAACAATCTGTTTCCTTCACCTGTTACTTTTTGAAATGAAGACGTTAAATCTGAAAATCCACGCTGATTTCTACAAATGTTACTTTTGATGCTAAAGGAGGTAATTTTTGGACGTTTGCCAAAGACTTTGGATCTCTGAATTAGAAGAAGCTAGCGTTTTTCTTTTCTGAAGTAAAAGATGATTTTTTGGAAGCGTGCCAGCAGTGGATTCACATTTTAGAGATAAATCTACTAGAAAACTGCAAATCTTTTTTTGATAAACACCTGAAATAAAGACTCTTTTTTTTCCTATCATTTTACACAAGTTAAATTGAATGATAAATGATCGCACTTTTGTATTTAAGCGATCCTTTTGTACTAAAATTTTTTTAATTAATGAAATTTTTTTCCTTTCCATGTAAGGAAAGTTGATCTGTAATTCCCCTATTGTAATACGTTGGACTTATTATCAGTACAAACGGTTTTCCGGTGTAAATCAACTTAGCATAATAAGAAACATTTTTTAAAAAGCTCAAGCTAAGTGTCCGGTTTTTTGGCCCTGTACTCTTAATTTTTTTTTCTTATTACATCTTAAAAGCAAATAGTTATTCTTGGGCAGTTTAATTTAAGTTTTCCCCCCTCTTTTTTTTTCTCTAAAGTCTTATACAGTTTAATTTTAGCAGTAAGTAACTGCGGCTATTTTTCAATTAACATAGCATTGTTTTAAATTAACTTTAAAATTTTCACGGGTAAAAACCCGTTGGGGATTTTTACGTAAAAATTTTTATTTCGCGGAGGAACTGTGAGGTAGTAGTATATTAGCGTAATGCTACAATTAAAATTCACACTTTGCGAGTAAAACATGAATACGAAGAATTTAGGATTAAGTTGATCAATAGAGTTAGTTCCATAATGAACGAAATTGTAATATGTTAATTTTATAAAGTATTTTGGAAATTGATGGATATAAAAGGAGAAGGAAGATTGCTTTTGAGGGTTAGTTGGAAGGAGAGTAAGGGAGTGAGTTAGTTGGAAGGAGAGTAAGACAGTTAGTTGGAGTGAGTTAGTTGGAAGGAGAGTAAGGGAGTTAGTTGGAGAGAGAGAATGGTAGTGAGTTAGTTAGAGGAATGGTAGCCGATTAGAAGGTAGGCTGTTGAGTTAGCTGCTTAGAGTAGTGTATTAGATGATGGCTGTCGAGTTGTACCGTGGTATAGGGAATCCTCCCGAGTACGAAAGACTAGTAGCAGCAGTAAAAGCTAATGAATTTAAATCAAGTAGTTGAGAGTAATTGTGGTTATCTATTGATAGTTAAAGTATTTGTGAAGGCTGCCCATTTAAACTTATAAAGATATTAATTATAATTAAAGTCCAACGCCCACCTTTTTCTATTAAGCTCAATAAAAGCTCATTTGTTTTATTAACTCTGACTTTGTCTTCTCTTCATAGTTTACTTAAGTATTTCAGTTTCAGCTTCAATCTAAAGTTAAATAAGCAAGATTTAAGTTTCATGCTCATAAATTAATTAAGCTAACCTAAGTTCATATTTAAGATCTAGTGAGGTCTAAGACCTAGGAGATAAGATCTGCAATTGAGAATACGGCATCCGCTTATTATCTACACATTTTTTATGAGTTCTAATCTCTCTCTTTTTTTTATGATTAGCTTTCAACTTTAATTTAACTTTCTTTTTCATCCATATTATAATTTTTTCGTTGTGGAGAATTCTTCTAACAAGTGTTGGAGTGAAAGGGTATTGTAGTGAGAAGGTTATTTCGTTTGAATTTAGCATTTCGTTTCTTGTTTTTCTCGAAATCAACCTTTCTTTGACGTTGCGTTATGACGTGTTTCCTTTCAAGTCATTTTAATGTGTTACATTTTTCCCTTTTTTTGACAGAATCTTTAATAACAGATAGAGATCGCCTTGCCTTCTTTCCTACTTGCCTTTGTGAAAATCCCATCTTTCTGAATGCATAAATTTGAATTTGTTCTCTGTCAGATAGCAATCTTTCTTTAGACTTATTGAATTTGATTTTGAAAGAACAAATATCCGCATATTAGAATATATATCAACTGATGCACAAGTACATTAATTAAACATCATTTTTAGTGCAGTTTTAATAATGTATCAGGACTATTTTTTTTAATGAACTTATAATTATATCTGTTGAATATATACAGAATTTTTTCTATAACTTCTTTATTGACATTTCCTTTGAAAGAAATCTCGATACTTGTCTTAAATGCTTCTTAATTTAGATTCAGAGGAAGTGGGAAATACTTTATGACAAATGCAATTATGTAAACTATAGTTTTACAACATATTGGATGTGAACTTATAATTACATCTAATACTGCAAATGGAATGACACTACAACTTTTCGGTTCATTTTTGTAACAATATCATGTTGTATAATAGAGTTATAAGCATTTATTTATGAACTTGTAAATAATTCCTTTTTTTTTTTTTTTCTTTTTTGTAATAGGCACTATTTACAAAGAAATTTAACGCCAATTTCAGATGAATTGAATAAACAAAGACTTTAGAAATAATATACCCAGTCGGAAATAAAATAAAATAAAATAAAATATGGACATTTGTAGATTTTTTATTTTTCTCCTGCGCATTTAGGAAAAATAATATATATGTGTAGAACATAGTTCTTTATACAAATGTACAAGCTGCTACACTCTAAAAGTTCTGTACGTTGCTGCGTAGTACAGTAAAATAGCGCATCAGCTTGAAATAACACTGATATACGCGAACATTATGACTTTTGTGTGGAAAATATTGCTTGTATATAAATTTATCTCGAATTTTAGAAAAACACATTTCATCCTTCGACACTAGTCCGGTTTTAAGCTAGCTGTAGAATCAAAGAGCTAGTTTCTATCTTTATGGCATTTAACGATTAGTGAACCTAACGACTGGCAAATGTCTGCAACAACAGAGAGATTGCGTAGAAATATCATTTGCTATCTATTTGTCATATTGCATTGTAACGCACATCTCAATAAAGTGTTCTTTTTTTACCTACATTGTTTGAGTGTAACTTAATTTTTTAACACCTTTAGCAAATGGAATGCATGACTCATTAATTTTTGTAATGCAAACCGTAAAATACCATTCAAGTCCCCCTCCCACCAATCTCCAAGAAAAATCAAAATGTATTTGATCTATGAGGCGAATAAACTGTAAAAATACGCAGGAATGTAGAAAAAGACATATATGTAATACCGCAAATTTAACATATAACATTCGCTATTTTAGGAAAAATTATCTTCTTATTCATGCATTTACTAAAATCATTATAGATAATTTTCAATAGTTATTGCATAAAAATGTAAATTTGATACCTCTTAATAATTTTTTTCTTAAAATAATAATAATAATAATTAAATAATAGTAATAATAATGATAATAATGGTAATAATAATGTTAAAGCGGTTTTATAAAATACACTTTCTACAAAATGTTTGAAATTGTTTTTAATTTATAATTATTAAATACTTTAACATAATTACTTTACAGTTTTCATATTTTTGAAAGCTAATAAATTTTTACCACATATAAAATAAAATTTGTTCTGAGCAATTAAATATACAAAAGATCAAGCAATCACCACACAAAACACAATAAACCACATTCTTCCACAAAGAAATCAATAAAGCAACCTATTTGGTAAAATAAGCAATTTCTATGGCATTGCAAAAATCTTGTCTTAAAGCCCTAGAAACAAAGAATAGCTTCATGTATTCCCAAATCTAATTAGTTTCTCTTTCCTGCAATAAATAGAAGAGATTTGTATCCAATCATGTAAATTTTTCATAACGCATTCATATCTATAAAGAAAGCACTATAAATGTTTTCATGGGAAAAAATATTTTTTTTTAATCGTAAATTCAATTCTGGAAATATCTAGAACTTGTTTTTTTATTTATGTAAGCTTTTGCAATTGAAGACAAAATACTGTTGTTTAACCCTAACAATCATAGGTACTCCTGAAGAAATTATGAATTTTATTTTGAGTTATTTCATAGTCATGAATTTTCATTGTTTCACTGTCTTTCACTATGAAATTAAATTATAGTTTGAATTTAATTTGAGTTTTTATGTTTGTATTTTAAATTTTCAATAGTTATTTTTATACTCTGATTCTTGGTTCCTTCTCATTGCCGTGATGAAATATGATACATATATCTATATGTGTGTGTATGTGTATTTATATACTTAAAGGATATTTTTAAAAAGGATAAAAAAGGCAAATTTACCTGAAGACTATATTTTTGTCTGTTCAATGCAAATGAAAATTTAATAGAAATGAATGATATGCAAATAGTATATTAATGTAAATATACAGTTTAAAATTATGTTTTACTGTATTTATACTTAATGTATTTTTAAGTTAAATAAATTCTCAACTAATATTTATACTTCATGAAAATTTATTTTTGCCTGATCTTAACGTTTGCATTATGGTTAACTACTGATTACTACCGCTAATATTAAATTTATATTTTGTATATTTCAATATTTATTTTCAAATCCTAACATAAATGACGGAGCACTTTCGATTTTAATGTTTTGTTAAATATCTAGAAAAATAATAGACGAATTATCGTACTCGGTGCTGTTATAGCTCGTTTGTTTCAGTAAAAAGTCTCTCGCGCAGAGTGAAAAGGGACAGGTAAAAAATTTAAAAAATCCCTTTTCAGCAAGCCTAAAGGCAAATGTAGATTCATTTACATTAATGTTACAAAAGTAAAGAAATTTTACATATGTATTAACACATACTCATCCAATGGCTTTTTTCCCACACATTGCATTATGTCTTATAACACATTCCAAGTTGTTTAAAATTAAATAAAAATTAGTCCATTTATCGTGCTCACAACTTAACATGGGAAAAAGCGTTATATATATAAACTTTTGAATGGAGGGTGATTTTAGGTTCCAGTGGTCATGATTGGTGAAGATATTAAGAATTTTTACAAAATTCGTTTCGTGAGAAACGTTTCAATATGTAGAGTTCCTATAACGAACATTAACATTAACATTAACATTAGTTAACATTGAAAAATTTGGGCACCACTGAATTTCAATGTTAATTGTTACGAATTTAGTAAATTTTATGATTTGGCGAGAATTTGGTGATGAAACTTGCGACTTAGCAATGCAATTTGTCATTTGACTGCAAAAGTTGATAGTTGATGAAGACATTTTTGACTTGGTGACGAAATTCATTATTTGACAACAAAATTCGGCGAGCTTCGCAATGGAGAATGGCAGCTTTGGCGTCATTATATTTTCTTTCCACGTGTAAACCTCATATCTCTTCACAGACCAATATCTTGTTCCCACAAGATAAAAAGTCAAAAAAAAGCTGTAACGTATTACTCTTAATTTCAATCATAAGTTTTAAATTCTTGCCTAAACCACAAAAGATACTTTTATTAAGACTAACGTATTATTTAAATTATACATTTTTATATGATTAATTAAACCGGTTACCATAGCTTTTATGTTTCCAGTGATCTTTTTTCTTAACGTCTGCACGTGACGTGAGCATCATATTAGAAATTTAAGCAATTAAAATTATAGAAAAAATCAGCTTCATCAGAGTTGACAAAAATTCACTTTTTTACTTGCAACTTTTAAGCAGTTGAAGCATCGAAAAATTTTAAATACAAAAATTGTTCTTAAGGGTATAGCAGTAATTCGCCTGATTTGAAGCTTTTTCCTTTTTTCCACAATTAAAGAAATTATCGTCAAATGCAAATTTTCACCCCTTTGATCTGGATACCTCATCTACGAATTCGACCAATATTTTTACTGTCCTGACAACAGATCCAGAGCTGGTTAAATTTAAATAAAAGTTAGTCCAGTTATCGTGTTCACAACTTAACATGGAAAAAAGCGTTATACATACATACATATATATATATATGTGTGTGTGTGTGTGCATATATATATATATATATATATATATATATAATTTTGAACGAAGGATGGTTTTAGATTCTAGGGGTCATGATTAGTGAAGATATGTAGATATTTAACAGATGCCTTGCAATGAAAGCCATTGCAATAGGTAGATTTCCTATAATGAATATATACTAAATTTTTTTTTTAGGATCTCCCACTAATAATAATTGAAATGCGTTGTTTCTAAAGCATAAGAGGATGGGCGTGTTTTAAATATATGTGCACACTTGTATCTAAATAGCACTATTCATTATATATGAAAGACTCTATATTAAAAAGATGTTACGTTTTTATGATAGCCAGCGTGGTATTCAACCAAATTTCAAAGCCATATTTTGTTAAGTTGACTTAAGACATTAAAATAATAAAAAAATAAATAAATTGTGAGGCTTTTTACTAAATAAATTTTAACTGCGCATACGCAAGCAATAATGAATTAAATTTATTTTGCATAATTGATTCGTCAGATGGCATTGAGCTACTTAGATGAAACTTCAATCAATTATTATGAAAATTCAAATGATATCTTCGGTAGAATGAACTATAATTTCAATTTCTTAAGGGAAAAAAAACTATAAAACTATAAAATTGTTTACCGAAATTCTTATTTTAATTCAATCAATGGTAATATATTATCTGTTGATTGTAAATATATGTGGATAAAACATACTTACCTCTCCCCCATATTTTAGCAAGAACCAACTCTCGAAAAATCGCACAGATTGCTGCTTCCCAAGTTTATTGGTCAACTACCGATGATTTTCTCAGAGAGAGAGAGAGAAGAAAAAAAGGGGAGAATCTCAAAATTTTAAGATAAAACAATAAAGAAAAAACGCTCATTTATGAGTGTGGGAAAAAAAGAAAATTTTGCAGACAATGGTTAAATATTAGATTTAAAAAAATCTAGATTGGGTATTGGATATTAAACAGCACGGCGAACAAGGCTACGATCTCTGAACTTGTTGGCAGGGCTTCCTATTACCAGAATTTGCTTCGTAAGGCGGTGTTTCAGGCCAGCCTTCATCGCAACTTTAAATGAAAAACAAAGAAAAAAAATTCAGATAGAAATAAAACAAACCCCACAAAATGACTCGGAAAACCGTGAGTATGTGATTGCTGAAATGCTTGCTGCTTCACGAGATTATTACTAAAACTTTAACATTTCTTTAAATTTAAATTGGTCTCAAATTGATATTCAGAAGCATAACTCTCTAATTTTTTATTGTCTTACGGATAAATAAAAGTGTATATAGAAACACTGTTTCAAGATTTTTTTTTCTAAGAAAAAAATAGTTAAATGTAGCTTATGTTGTTCTATATTTTTTTTAAATAATAAAGAGGGGGGGGGGGGAGAAGTTAATTACATCCATTATTGAAGGTATACTGTATAGCTAAAATTTATCGCAACATTTATTAATTATAACGTTTGTATAAATTCACTACAATGCCAGTTTATGCTAATTTCAAAGAGAAATATTTATAAAACGAATTATTATGGTTCAATTATCTTTTGAAACGATTAACTAGTTTAAGAATTGCTTTTACAGAGTTGCCAATATTTTAATTTATTCCGGAGAATTTTTAGCCTCGCCTTTATTCCTCACCATTTTTTTTCAAAGAGTATATTTTTATTATTTTATTATAGTTATATGTTGGTAAGAAACGTTCTAAAAATAAAATTGTGCGAAATAAAGGTGGGGCTAAAAATGATCCGGAATAAATTACAATGTTGGCAACTGCGATTTTAGTATCATTTATACCGTTTGCAGGATAAATATATTTATTAAAACTCACTCAAAATTATTAATATATATATTTTTTTTTTAATATAAAATTATAAAGTTAAATATAAATATATATAAAAAGTAAAAATAAAAAATATTTTGAGGCTTTAAAAACACGAAAATATAATAAAAAACTAAAATAGAACTTTGCACTATATATATTATAAAATAATAATAATAATAAAGATAATTCATTTGATTTATATTTATAATAATTAATAAAACAAAAAATTGCTTTTTATTTATTTAAAGATTATAACATTCACAAATTGAAATAAGCAAAATTACTTCAAAACATTTTAATAAATAGTACTGAATGTTTTTTTTTTTTTTTTTTTTCTTTTTTTTTTTTTTTAATTATTTAATTTTTTGTTATTACTTTATAGGTATTTTAAAAATTACTGAGTTATCTTTTAAAGTTTTCGACTCTTACAACCAAATGTTTTATTAAGCGCAGTTCAGATGTCTGACATATTTCATTAATCAGCTCTATTAAGAAATATTTTGATATCACTTAAGCCAGACTTTCCCTTTAGTCAGAAGACAAGTGTAATCTTAAGAATAAATCATCTTCGTATGACCTCTTGCATCTTTGTAATCTGAGCATCTTCTTCACTAATTGCAAGCAATAAATTTTCTGAACTCTTCAATAAGATTTAAAGAAGTAGAGCTGAAAGATTTTATGTCGAAAGAGAGAAAATTATACTGCGTATCGGGGCAACATAAAACTTTCTGAAAGAGCATGCAAATGAATTTATTAATATATATATATATATGTATATAATTATATTTTACACAAACATAATATTACTTTTCATTAAAAATATTTTTTTAATTAAATTATTATACAAAAATTTTATTTACGTAACATTAACAAATCTACTAAAAATAGATTATTAAAAATATTTAATCTACTTCAAGAATTTTTTAACTTAAGCAAACAGCTTACACAAAATAGTTTACTCGAAAAGTTAGAAGGCATTTTAACATAAAATACATTGTATTTTTAAATATTCATGCATCTAAATGATTAGATTGTAAACTAAAGTACAAAAACATTAAATAAAAATTATTATAAAGAATAATAATAAACATCAAGCCAAATAAATAACATTATATATAAATAATAAAATATTCAAATGTTGCACATATGTGAATGCAGCGATTATATTTCATACGTAGAAAGTGTATTTCATATATTAGAAAGAAATTAGTATAATTCAAAAATAAATTATGCTTAAAATATCACTAATTTTTTACTTATAATAATTAATAAAATATATAATATTACTATTACATGGTTTAAATTTTATTTCATCCCCACATTGCAATAAGCAAAATTATTGAAAATATATTTATCACACAGAAAATGCGTTTCAATAATTGTCAATTATTCAAAAAATTGCTAAAATATATTTTACAGTTTTTAATGTTTAAAATATAACGTTTCAATATCCACAATTCAAATATCTAACATGCTTCATTAATCAGTTATACTAAGAAATATTTTGTAATCCCTTAAGCTAGAGTTTTCTTTTAGTCAGAAAACAAATGTATTATTAAGAACACATCATCTTTGGATGAACTTTTGCATCATTATAATCTGAACATTTTTTCCCCACTAATTACAAGTACTAAATTTTCTTAACTACTCACTGAGACGTTAAGTTGTACAGCTTAACGATTTTAAGTTAAAATAAAGAAAATTATGTTGCGTACTGGGTTAACATTATTACATCTAAACTAGTATATAATTATGCTATGCATTAACAAATTCTAATACTATTTCAGGATATATACACCTTATTGGAAACGTTTAAAAAGAAGCAACAGCCAAATTAAATTCCACAAAATGAGCAACTCATTCTAAATCTGAAAGTGTATAAGACAAGGCGACGCAATTTAAACTAAAGGTTAAATGGAGTACTTCAAGAAGGTTCTAAGAAATAAATTGGGAAAAGAAAAAAAAAAAAAAAAAAAAAAAAAAAAATATATGAAGGATAATCTATAAATCGTTTGAGATTTCGAGATGATATAGTACTGATTTCTTCTTCATTTGAGGATTTGTTAGAAATGCTTTAAGAATTAAACAAAGAAAAGAAGCTCGTTGAATTGAAAATGAACCCCCGTAAAACAAAAAAACAAAGAACAAAAAATCTGTCAAATTACTTTGTTTTTCCACTGAAGTTCACTGTTGATATGGGTGAATAAAAAAATTGGGTTACACGTACTTGGGACAAGTTATTACGATAAACGGAAACATCATGTAAGAAATTAACAACACAGTTAATATTGCATGGAGAGCATTCGGAAGAAATAGCGCTATATTCAAATACGACTTCCGGAGTTTTTTAAATAGAAAGGTTTTTGATAAGTTATTTTCTCTGTATTATGTTATGCTTCAGAAAATTGGAGATTAACGTTTAAAATTATATAAAAGCTTCAAACAACCCAGAGAAGCATGGATAAATATGCAAGTTAGGATTCACCCGAATTGACAGCAAGAGAAATACGTGAATTTGGGAGTAAATCAAAGTAAATAAGTTAAAATGGAGCTGGGCAGGGCAACTTGTCAGAAGAAATTATGAGAGATGGACCATCAAAGTTCTATTTTGGATACCGAGAAATAAGAAATGACTGAGAAAAAGAAAACACTATCGTTTAAGATATGAAATTATCAAGTTTTGGGGAACAGAATGGAGAATAATTCCAGGGAACAGGGCAGACTGGTAATCACAGAGGAGAGGCTTTCATCCTGAAGTGAACTGATAAAGTTTGAAATCGATGATGATGATGATGATATTATGAATTTACATATGTTTAAATGGTGTTTTACGCATATTGATCACACATATTGATAAAAATATTTCATTAAAGTTAATTATTATACAATCTTATTTTATTAATGTAGCTTTTATAAATCTATTAATGCTATGTTATTAAAAAAATTTATATATTTATTTATTTATTTTATTTCATGTATTCTTAAATTTAATCCTACAACTTATACAAACAAGTATTTTCACAAATAATGTTTTGTGTAATAGATTAAGAGATAGGTAATTATGAATGACGGAATTCCTTATGAATTGATTATACGTACGTATACAATACTTCGAATTTTACTTTTCTGTTACTTACATTCATGGTTTTTGTGATGGAGCTTTTTTAATCGGATTACTAATATTTATAGTCAGTAACGCAACCACAAATTCAAGTAATGTTCAGTAACTTCGAGGATTTCCTTTTTATGTTATGTTTTATGATTAATATTCAATATCTATAAAATAAATCTTTTTTAAGTCGGTTTGTTCATGTTATTTACCTAATAGTGCTTTGTGATTTAAATTTACGTTATTGAGTAAAAAATTTAGCAATTTGACAAAAAGAGAAAGACGATTTTTCTTTTCTGATTATATTATTTAAAACAAATCTCTTTATTTTTCAGAAAAGAAATTGTAGTGTTTGTTTTATGCAAATAATAACTAATCATTTTAAATAATTATTGGAAAAAACAAAACTAGATATTCTCATTTTATTTTAAAACTTGGAAATCATTAAACTAAGATTATGTAATATTTTTATTTACTATAAATCTTACACGTTTTTGGAAAATATTTTTTTAAATTGGTTTATTTTGTGTAAAGAAGGATTATTAATTTTAAATAATTAGAGAAAACAAAGTTAGATATTTTCCCATTTCAATAAAATGAAGCATTTTAATCAAATTAAATATATTTCACCGTAAATTGAATTTTGATTCTGTAAAATTTATGATGGTAAATAGTTCTTACGGGAAAACAGTATTTGTATAAAAATAATAATTAAGAAAACAATAACTAATAAAATAATAATAACTTGATACAAATTTTACTAATATGTATGTTTTAAATATTATTTGCTCTGTTTATCTGTTATGAATATAATATCAAGATACAAAGTTTTATTTTATTTCAATCTCAATTTTATCTAAATCCAACCAATAATTATGTAATATTTCCAACAAAAATATCAGTAACTTTAATCGAAGTGCAAGCATAATTGATGAATAAATTCATTACAAACAAGGTAAATAAACTGAAAAATCACTGAATTAAAATCGATTTCAGGACGAAAAACAAAGGAAGATTAATATGTTGTTGTCATTACAAATTTTTTCTTTTGTTATACACATTCACATTGCAAATAATTTATTTAAATTTTATTTATTAAAATTATTTTTCACGATGAATGCAAACGGTTTTTATCTTGAAAAATGAAGAAAGAATAAAAATAAATATAAAAATAAAAATGTGCCCTACAGACATATTTCCACAGATACATGATAAAACCAATTGTTTTAAAGGTATTAACGTGTTCTTTTAAGATATATTCACATTAGGACTTTATGACTCCCAGGAGTATCTCCCACCCAAGAGAGCAGTAATGCTTCTAAAGCCACTTGCCAATCTATATATCCTAAAATGTACACAACTGAAAAATCTAAATTTTTGTGCAACAGTGACTTATCAAAATACCTAACATTTTTTTCACTTAATTGGGTCAAATATTTAAACGACATCATGTTTGCTTACACACACACTTACAATAGCGTCAAAATTTCAAAATTGAATTCTGGAAGTCTCGGAATATATTTGCACAACTATATCTCGCAGTGGAATCTTCTCATTACTACTATGGTTTTATTACAACGTATTTATTCAAAAAGAAAAAAAAATCCTCATTATGCCAATCCTATTTTGAAGTATTCAGGATTCGGTCAAATTTTACCTATACAGCGTTTCTCTTTTAGATTTTATTATGGGATTTTTTCCCCCTCAAGAGGCAGAAAAGAAAAAGAATTATATAATCTGTACGCAACACACATATTTTGAAATTCCTCTTCTTAATAACACAGTCTACAAAAATAATATTAGCAAAATTTGATTTGATAATTTTAGTTGATACATATGTCTTGGTGTACGGGAACTGGAAGTGAAGCCAGTTTTTTTTTCTCTATCACGTATAGATTTTTGTCAATATAGGGTGTCTGCCGACACAATTTTTTCGTTTTCGGTAATTTATAGTATGTTTCCATGACACACTATAAAAATTACCGTATAATTATATTGGTGAAAAAGTTACAAAAGAAATTCTGTCGGAATACACCCTGTATTGACAAAAAATTATACGTGATAGAGGAAAACTAACTTTAGTTTCGATTTCAGAACACCAAGAAACATAAGGATCAGCCGAAATTATCAAATAAAAATTTTAGTTCTAGATTTGTGTAACCTTATTGGAATACTTTTTTAGATATTTGATTTTGTTTTCTCTTAAGCACTGAGAAGTACAGGATAATAAATTTCTCGTGTTTGATTACGAGATATCGTTTCAGTTTGTTGAAAGGGGAAAGGGAATTAAAAAAAAAAAAAAAAAAAAAAAAAAAAAAAAAAAAACTTATCTTTCATGTATATTGTAAAACGCCTCATAATGAAATTTTTCTCTACTTTTCTAAAGTTCTGATTCATATTTAGATACATTTATGCTCCTTACTTGCACATATTGTACTCAACATATGAAATAATAGTTTATAGTGCGTACGTGTTTATAAAAAATAATCTTTCCCAATGTGTCACATACAAGATTTAATGTTTTTTTTACAGCGTTAAATACAAAGTGTTTAATGTTTTTTAATTTTTTTTTAATTTAATTTAATTTAATTTTTATTATTATTATTATTATTATTTTTTTTTTTTTTTTTTTTGCGTCAACTAAGCTATCAAAAAATTACAAAATATATGTGTCTTTCATTCTAAAAGTGAATTATATCCTTAGAAATTGATTTTGAAATAACGAGCTTTTTTCAAATTTATGCGTAGGAAAATAAGTCAAGATTATGTAGATTTTTGTATTTAATACATGTTTTAGTTATAAGAATTTATAAATTATATTAAAAATAGTTTGAAGGAGCTTAGAAACTTTATTTTTATATTGAATATTTAGAAGTTTTAGTTTTCTAAAAAAAAAAGAAAAGAAAAGAAACACGTAATGCCTTTTATGAGATTTTAATGCAATTATTGGAGTTTTTTCTTTTTTATAATGAAAGATGTGACAAAATGTGATACAATTAAGTAAAATGCATATATTTTAAAAAAAATTATATATGGTGTTACATAGCTTTTACAATGAACCGTCCATATCTCCATTCATTTAGTGCTTATGTTTTAGAAGAAAATGACTCGAAATAATCTATTTCTAGATATCACGAAAGTTTCTGGTAAAATTAAATGTATTAAAAGAGGGGTTCGAGAATATTCTCTTTTCGATGTTACTAAAAGCATACTTCATTTGAAATTTAAAAAGCATTTAGACACAGTTGGTGTATAAAAAGAATACAGAAAATTTAATGAAAATAACCATTCACATACTAAACACAAACAGATTTTTTGATTCAAAAAATAATAAATATAATATGGGGTGAATTAGAGAGTGATAGTGTTTTACTTACTAGTACTATACTGTGGGCAATTGGTGACGCTCTCGGTCACACCTCTAGAATAGGCTGATCATATGTCCTCGAATCTCAAGGACAGTCCTCGAACACTACCTTCGTCCCCAAAAAATTACAACATATTTTGGGACGCCGATTATAAAGTTATTAATGTTTTATTATAATAATTTATTATATGTATAATAAATAAGCTGAAATAAGTTCTTTTATGCGCTTTCTACATAAAAATTACTAAAATTTTACAATTTAAGGTGATATAATTATATATTTATTTTTTGCCCTCGAATTTCAAGAGCACCACCAACTTTGTTCCCAAATTCAATGAAAAAAAATACGGTCACTCTACTCTAAGCGTGGTCTGGAAACATGACATCACAGTATTGATCCTCTAATTTGTAATGTAGATAAAGTTTGTTACTAAGAAATTAAAACTTTACTATTTATTTTTCTATGCTCATTATACTGCTTCGTATTTAAACTAGTATGTTTTGGCCTACACAAAACTTTCTTCTACATGTTCCTATTTTAATTACACAAAATAAGTAATTTAAAAAAATACTTTTTATAAAACATACTTTTTATGTTGAATGCAACGATTTCCATCTCAGAAAAGTAAAAAATCTTAAATAGTAACGAATTGTTAGCAATTCGTTTACATATGAAAATATTTTATACTCTTCGTTATTACTATAATAATAATAATATCCTCAATAATAGAATAATCTTCATTATGTAAAAATTTATAAAATTTTATCCTATATTATTATATTAAAAATTATGGAAAAAAAAAAAAAAAAAAACGGAACGACAATGTCGCTTGCTGAACGAAATGCACCGGAATTTGATAGATACCTATATGTCTCAACGTGCAACAAAATACACTACTTTATGTACCTAAACATGCCTATAAAAAATGTCGATAAAAAAAAAAAAAAAAAAAAAAAAAAATTCTTTTTACTAAGAAATTTTTTTTACTTTATTTTTTCGTTTAAAAAGCATTGACGAGTTTTTTGGAAAAATAATCATTTTGAAAAATATCACCTCCCACCGAAGGGTATTTCTAATCTACATGTGAAATTATTTTCCGATAATGATTTTTTCATAGACCACTCAAGCTATTCGTTTCAATGTGCAGATAAATAAATGTTAGAAAAACATGCCCAATAGCTATAAAATCTTGCATATTTGATAAATCAGGAAAATTTTTCTGAGATTAAGAGATATAGATTTACGTGTTCTTTTGAAAAATGTTCATTTTGAAATACTTCACCTCCTCCTCAGGATACTTACAACCTATAAGAAAATTATTTTCCGATAATAACTTTTTCATAGGCCACTCAGGCCTTTTTTTTTCATTATAATTTTTTCATAAGCCACTCAGGCCTACTTTTTTTTTTCAATGTACAGGTAAATAAATGCTAGAAAAAATAAGTCCAATAGCTATAACGTTTTGCATACTTGATAAATGAGGAATTTTTTTCTCGGATTAAGATATATAGATTTGACAAATTCTTTTAAACAATAAACATTTTGAAAAAAATTTACCTTTCCCGAAGGGTACTTCCTACCTGCAAAGGAAATTATGTTCAGATAATAATTTTTTCATAGACCACTCAGGTCATACTTTTCAATGCACAGATAAATTGAAAAGAATATGGAAAATGGAATGATGGAAAATTTGTCAGTGTAAATCAGATTTTTTCCCCCTCCGCATTAACAGAAATTGATATTGTTGTAATTTTTGGAAAGTGGAAATAAAAAATTCAATAAATAATTAAAAGCCACGTGCGAAATAACTATTTAAAAGAGTAAAATCCGCTGTAAAAGGCACGTTAAAAATATTTAAAAGAATTTTAAAAAGTTAAAAAACAGTTAGACAACATGTTTCGCGCTTATTTACTAGCACATCATCAGGTCTCGTCAGTTAATGAAAGCCATCGAGCTTTATCTTGTTGTTCTAAGAAAGGCTGCCATAGGGTTGCTAAGTCTTTACTCTGATTCTCGTTGATGCATTTATCGCCAAATTTCCAAATCATGATCTTTTCGTATATGTCTAATGTGTATTCGGTGTGGGGGGTTGCTAGAATTTTACTTTCCTCCCACTTTGGCTGGGCTTCTTTATTGTCGAGTAAAAGTTGCTTTAATGCCGTGTTTCCGTACAATGATTTACAATGGTTAAATCATTGTACGGAAACACGGCATTAAAGCAACTTTTACTCGACAATAAAGAAGCCCAGCCAAAGTGGGAGGAAAGTAAAATTCTAGCAACCCCCCACACCGAATACACATTAGACATATACGAAAAGATCATGATTTGGAAATTTGGCGATAAATGCATCAACGAGAATCAGAGTAAAGACTTAGCAACCCTATGGCAGCCTTTCTTAGAACAACAAGATAAAGCTCGATGGCTTTCATTAACTGACGAGACCTGATGATGTGCTAGTAAATAAGCGCGAAACATGTTGTCTAACTGTTTTTTAACTTTTTAAAATTCTTTTAAATATTTTTAACGTGCCTTTTACAGCGGATTTTACTCTTTTAAATAAAAAATTCAATTTAATTATGTGTGTGTTATCATGTATATTATATAGTACAAGTCCATATCCCACTAAAAATAAGAAGGTAAAATTATATTTTACACATAAATAATTTCTCGTATAACGGGACATACTAATAGTAAAACTATCAGTAATTTGAATAGCGATTGGCTGAATACTGTTTTAAAAAACATGAAAGAAAATTATGCATTAGTTATACAATGAAACATATTTTTCAGTGTTACTGGACAATTATAGATCTATTTCGTGAAAACTGAAAAATAATAATTTCTTATAATTATTTATGATTACTCATGTATAAAGCAAATCCATGTTATCATAAAAAAATGAAAAATAATAATAATTAAAATTATAATAATAACAAATCGTCGCTCAGAAATTGTGTATTTATTATATTTTATTATCTAGTGTTGTCAATTGTACAATAATTATCGTATACAAATTGCCAAGCCTCCGATTTCAGCCAGAAATTTTCAACAATAAATTTCACATTTTGTCAACATGTATTATCCTACGGTTGACATCGTTGCATTAATATAAAAGGAAAAAAAAAAAAAAAAAAACCTTTTTCTTTTCTTTTTCTTTTTTTATTTTATTTTCTTTCTTTTCTTTCTTTTTTTTTCTTTTATTATTATTATTATTATTATTGTAAAATAAGTTATGAATATCATAAGTGATTAATTTAAAGTGTCCCGAAAAATTTTTATCCTATATTCTGAGATATGATGGAAAATTTGTCAGTGTAAATTGGCAGTGTTATGAAGGTTTATTTATTTATATTCATTTATTTTTGTGAACGTATACAAAGTTTAGACAATATGTATGGATGAAAATAATAATAATAATAATAATAATAATAATAATAATAATATTTTTATGTATGTATTTATTTATTTATTATCAAATAAAAGTATAAAAATATTCTTTTGAAGCTCTTTAATGCATTCTTAAAACCAGAATATATTTACGAATTTCTTAATAATAGTCGATATTTCTATGTAACTTCATTTAGATAGGATTAATCTGGTTTTAAAATGATAATTTCGCTCGTTTCTTCTCTGATTCGCCATTAAAATAGCTATTTTTTCTTTTAAAAATCCGTTAAAATGCTTCTCCAGGACAGAACATTCCTCGGCGACAAATTTGTCGCCATGTTGGCGATTTTATCTCCTCTTGGCGACTTTGGAGAAGAAACCCTTACTATTGATGTATTGATTATCTAAGTTCTAACTCTATTATTATGTAAGTTACTGGAAAATTCTAGATTTATAGGAAGCTATATAAGGGATCGCGTTCCGAGAATTGAAATCAGCTTTTGCCAAGTTATTGCGAAATAAAGATCTCAGCTTGACCGAGCCTCTACAATTAAATACAGCGTGTGTTATGTATGATATTCTTATTGTACAGTTTATACTGGGATTTTTATGTTGTCAGCTAATATTTAAACTGAGTTTCGTGGTGTGCCGTTGATACTTGGTTGACAGACAAGCAGTCTTCTGGAATATTCCGTTAATAAATTTTAAACTTATGAAAGACCTGGCATTCATTCACGGCGAATTCACTAACCCTAAATACGCAACAATACATATTTCTGCTCTTTCTTTTTATATGCAAATCGTTACAAAAGCAGTGTATAGTGAAAGCTACAGAAAAGCATTATATCGTTTGCTTTTCCTTTAAAATAAAGAAAAAAATATATATAAATTCTAAGAGTTTATTTCTCTTTTAATTTAAGACAATGATTTTCTTATGTTGTCATTGTGCAGACAAAATAAACTGAATGTTAATCGATAGAGTGATTAGTGCAATTTTTAAAGGGTATAAATTATCCAAACAACACCATTTTTCTTTCTTGTACATTGTTGGTGCCGTGTATTCTAAATGGGGAAAAAAAAAAGAACTTTAAGTTTTTTGTTTCTTGAATGTTAAGAAACAAAGGAGTTATATTTAGTTTTACGCCTTTTTATAAGCATTAACATTAAATATAATAAACGATTAATGAAACTATATAACAGAGTTAGAGAAATAATATTTTGAGATAAACATTTCTCTATAAAACTATTTTAAAAATTACTGTTAGATTAAAAAGTGAAGAATTGTTTTAAAAAACGAAACCACTGGTTTGGTTTTAATAATACAGAAATTGCTATGAATATAACTGTATTGCCATTCATAAATATTAAAATATATTAGGTTGAGTCAAAGATTTGTCTTTATTTTAAGATAATTTATTAAACATAAAATTATAAAATGTACAACAAAATTCCATTTACATATTCTTCGTCACTTTCAATATTCTTTTTCTAGCTTGGAAATTCTACTGGTATTTTTTTTAAAGAGGTATTTGGAGAATAGTTTGTCGATGCGTTATCGGAGGTAGTTCTCGTTGTTAAAAGGCCGTCCGCGTGTCAAATACTATACCCTAGCAGCACAAAATGTTCCAGAAACGTAACAATCATATAACATTGAAACATTATAAATATTTTAGAAACGTTTAAAAACGTTCAGATTGCTTTCCGATTAGTTTCAAAAACGTAGAAATGTCCGCAATCGTAACAAATATCAGATACGTAATAGAAATGTTACAATCACTAAATAGAAAGAAAATCAAAAATGGCGAATGTTTCATAAAGGTATCAAAGAGCATACTTAAATGTATTACGTTTTTGAAAGATTGTAAGCTTTTTGCAACATAACTGACACATTCTGTGCTGTATGGTAGCGATCATAAGAAGAGATATTCTGAAGGTGATATGTCGGGGGTATGTGCTGCTTGAGTGAAAAGTTCCCAGACCAACTCGCTAATTTTTTCACGCAGTTAGCTCGAAATGTACGGTCTTGCACTCGAGCTGGATAAAAATATTTTGTTAGGTGTTGCTCTTGAATCAACAACTCAATAGATTGAAATTCGTCCTCGATGAAGAAGCTCATAATGGACAACTCATTTCGACATAATATATATATAATAATAATAATTATTATTATTATTATTGATTACGAAATTGGTAAGCCGTTCTCTTACCAAGCTGATGTGGTCTGAGCCATTCACTGCTGGATTATTTGTTGCCGTACATTACCTTCCTCACATTACAGTTAGGAATTCGGTGCCATCCATTCTGGGTGAACAATTTCTGCTGCGGTTGACTAAGTGATTTTCGCTTATTTCCCGCATTTCATTAAGCTCGTGCGGTGCCGTTACACCAAGCTTATTCTTCTTAAAAATATTTTTAAAGGTGATGATTGATAGCTGGGATAGAAGTTCCATGCTCTTTCATTATCTTTTGCGTTCTTTGAGTCAAACCGGCTTCAATTGCACCGTGTAAGGTTGTTCAATCCATTATTTATTGTTGTCTATATAGTGCCTTTTATCGTAGAGTTGCGTATCTCTAGAACGATACTTTGCATATCCACGTCTGTATGTTCTTTCATTTACAGACTTCTTACCGAATACTGCAGAGACATTAAGACTTGTTTCAGTTTCGTTGTGGTGGTTGGTGAACTCGTGGAAAGTCACATTGCAGATTTTTCCATGATATCTGCTGTTTACATAATTGATTATTTTTTAAAAGATAAATAATTAGGTGGAAAATAAAAAAAAACACAGCAAATGAATACATCATTTTGATTAGCATAAAATAAGCCTGTAAAACATACATAAAATATAGCATAAAAATTTAAGTAAAATTTTTATTTGTACGCAATCAAAGAATGGACAAACCTTTAGACTCAGTCTGATATTTAAAGACATACGAGTTAAAAAATTCAATTGTTCATATGATAACATATTATTAAGCTTATTGAGAGGAATTTGCGATTAAAAATATTTACTTGAATATTTACAGAGTAGTTAAACGAAAATTTAAATCGAGGAATTTTTACAAAAGATTGCAATCGTTCGGTGAAAAGCTAGATATTTTATGCTTCTTACAATTTGAATAAAGGATGAAGGACTTTATCTAAGGACTTTAATTATAAATATATTTATCTATGGACTTTATAAATGGACTTTATCTAAGCTGAATAGAGAATGAAATTATATGCCTTCTTGGAAGTAAAATGAAGAAACTACGACAAACTTTCAGTTATTGACAGCATAGGTCTATGGGATGTTATAGGACTTATATTTTTCGAGGAAGACTTCAAACCAAAAATCTGTTTTCTGATTATTCTCGGTTTATTTAATCATCGAAAATATATATGACAGTTTTTTTTTTAATAGTGGTGATATGTCTGATTTAAAATTTCTAAATTTTCACAATTTTGCATAAAATGTTTACCCAGAAAAAAAAATGTATTTTGTTTACAATTATGATAAAATAATGAAAATGTACATGATTAAAAGAATAGAAGCGTTCTAAATGAAAAATTTGGATCCTTTTGAAATAAAATAAATTTCATTATAATGATGTGATCAAAATGTATAGGAGTGATGAAATGAGAGAAGCAAAACACCTAAATTTTATGATAAAAATATATTAAACCGCCGTGAAAGTATAAATTTCCCTCCAAATGTGTAAAATTGTAGTTTTTGAAAGACCGCTGTTTGGGATTATTTAATATATATATATATATATTAATTGAATTAAGGAATTAAGAGCAGCGGACACATAGAGCCAGATTCAAGCGTAGAAATAAGAGAATGTAGCATATCATATCAAGTTTATAGAAAGCTTGTTTGATATATTTGTTGAATGTTTTTCAAAACCTGTAATGCCGTAATGACATTAGGTTGCAAGTCATTATCCCACTCATGTGTTTCTTGACGAACATTTTTATGAATTGTTTCATATAAATGGAAACGACATTAATAATAATAATAATAATTTTTATTCACTCTTTTTAAACTTTCTAGAAATTAGTAATACAAATATCACGACAATCAGAGACAAATATAAAACATTCATTTTCGAGTAGCAATGTCGCGATCTTTTTTATCATATTTCTGCTTTTAAGCACCAGAATCCTATTGTTTGTTGAAATATTTTTCATATCAGAATTATCAAATCCAAGTTTTAGCACATATAATAATGCCTTTCAAGTAGAAATTATTTTAAAAAAGCATCTCTTTTAACTTGAATACGTTGTTATTGTTAAACAATGTATTACTAACAACTCCAGATATATAATATCTTTGAAAGTTACTTGACAAATTTCAAATGGTGTAGAATGTCGTTAAATAATGTCTTTTATATTTGAGCGAGGATCATTTTTCACCAGTTCTCTGATTTAATCGTCATGTTCATAATTAATAAGTAAAAAACTTATGTGAAAAAGATCTGAATAAAACACGAACCTTTATCAGCCGAACAAATCAGGCACAAGTGATGCAAATAAAGTGACATCGCGCAAAACTAATTTAAACGATGATTCAAATAACTTTTATTTAGAAAATATTTTTTTTTCTTCGGTATTTTTCAATCCATGTTACAAATATCCAACAGGAAGAACAAGCAGTAGATAATATTGCTAACCCATAAAATATCCAGTCGTATGCACCTACTTGATCTCGGAAATAACCTGCAAATATAAATTATTTATTAGAACAAGAATGTAATAAATTAAAATGTTGTAATGACACACTAAAAAATGGTACTTATTTATAAGAAAAATCAAGGTCAGTTCTCCCAAACGTTCTAATCTTGTTTCTGGAAGAGTTATGGCAATATACTTTGGTGATACTTCTATCTTGTCTCTATATTTGGGCCACAAAAAAGTGGTTTTGAATTTAGTTAAATTATGTTGCTTTAGAAAAGTAACTTCTGGGTCACTTACTTTACTATTTCGCAAACTTTGACCGACGAAAACCGCATTTTTTTAAAACAAACTCTCCAGTTTTTAATTTATATAGGTTGAAATTTTTCTTCTTTTTCTTCTTCAACATACCTTACAATCATTTCTTTTCTCAGATTTTCTAGATCCAAATAATGGACAATTGATGATAATCGAAAATCGATCCCTAGGTGTGTGACGGTGACATGACTTTAAAATTCTGATCCTTCGAGCAGGAAATGGTTCTAATGACTGTAAATCCCACAAAGATATTATTTTACCCAGTGAGGTGTGATTGCAAAGGATGTAAATCAGGAATTCTATTATATACAAAGTGTTTGGAACAAGTGTAACCCCATGTGCAGTATTTCTGGTGTAAGTGTAACCATGGGTGGCAAGCCGAACGCTTAAAGGAATAGAACAAATATAAAATTATATTCAGAACTATAAAAATTTATTTCTTTACAAATATTGTATATATAAAAGTAACAAACCACTTTAAAAAACCCGTAGATACAATATTTTTATTAAAAACGACACAAAGCTTTTCGCCATTATAACAATAGCATCATCAGGTGTAATTGCGTTACATAGAACTAGCAATATATAAACAAGAGAAGTTCAAACGGTTTAAAGTTACGGTTACAATAAAAAAAAATTTAAAGTTACGGTTATAATATATTTTTTTTTTCATTTCAATATCATTTTCAGTATTTATTTTTTTTTCTTTCTCTATGATCACAACGTGTGCCATAAAAAAAAAAAAAAAATACTGAAAATGATATTGAAATGAAAAAAAAAAAAAAAAACATATTGTAACCGTAACTTCAAATTTTTTTTTTTATTGTAACCGTAACTTTAAACCGTTTGAACTTCTCTTGTTTATATATTGCTAGTTCTATGTAACGCAATTACACCTGATGATGCTATTGCTATAATGGCGAAAAGCATTGTGTCGTTTTTAATAAAAATATTGCATCTACGTGTTTTTTAAAGTGGTTTGTTACTTTTTATATATTATATATACACGTGAAATGTTTTCTAATTTTAAACTTTTAATAGTTTATAATCTTAAAATATTGTATAATTTTCTTTACAAACAGAGCAATGGCAAAATTTTAAAGTTTATTCTAAAAACTGTTTTTTTAAAACAACTTTTTTTTTTTTTTTTTTTTTTTTTTTTTTTTTTTTTGAACTCTGTCGTATAGTGTAAAGGTAAGCAGAGATAATCATTTTCTCAAACGTTTCATATTATCACTGTTTCATAATTGATTTTGTTTCCTAAATCTACAGTGGGCAGCAAAATTATTGAAGCACTACCAATAATTTCTACTTTAAAAGATGGGCACCTAATACTGTTTTGTTAAGTAAATATTTGTCGAGTCATGATTTTAGCCTTAAACTGTTTATAAAAAAGTAAGTTGATGATAAAAATTAGCGATCAAACTAAAAAATATATATATGTTAAGTGTCAATGTGTTCTTGTATAATTTTATTGCCGACTATAAATATAACAAAATACATTTAAACAAACAGATACGTTGACTATTGGATCGAAATTTCAATTCTCATTTCAGTAATTAGCCGATGTTAAATTATTTTCATGGCTACATTTATAATATTTTACCCTATTTTATTTCTAAAACTAGCAGGCATTGCCTGCTTTGCTGGTCACTATTTTGAAAGGATTTTTTGTATATATATATATATATAGCTTTATAAACAAATAATCTGGTGTGTCACACACACGACTGTTTCTTACCCTGAAATTTAATACTATAAATACAGATTGTAGAATAAGGAGTAAAATAACGAGTACTGTTATGTAAATTTATGTTATAAAAATTCAAATTAGGCTTCCGAACAGCTTTTTTTGACAATTAATTTTGCATGAGAGGGATACCACCCCACTCAAACCCCCGTTTCATTATTCTAAATACATTTATATAGAATTCAAATCCGTTATTAACTTAGAAAGTTCCTTTGAAATTATCCAGAAAACTTTCACACGCAGTATTACTTAAAAATTATCAATCTTGACCAAATTTTCCACTTAACAAACGTATTAACTTTAAAATACAACATTTGAATCGGATGAAACTATTTGTTTTTAATTTACTTTAAGAGACATACACAAAAATCAAGCGTTAAAAATTTGACTTGGATATTCAGGAAGCCTCGAAACGTGTAAATATGCAAAAAAAAAAAAAAAAAAAAAAGCGATACATATTCAATTTAAAAACTACATTATTTACCATATTGCTATTAGGAATTTCTATTCCTGAGCAGCTTTCCTGGACATGGTAAAATAGTATAGTAAAGCACTTTCAATAACAATAAAAAATATTGTTATGGCAGCCCTATATATCTTCTGAAGATTATGTACATACCACATGGTTCACTTAAATATAATCCAATATTAATAAAACACGGCACAACCTGAAATACACTTTCATCAATTTTCAAGCATTGTCGCACTATAATCTACTTCTTTTGTGTAGCCCTGTAAGCGAACAGCGATAGATTTCCATACCATATTCTACATGAAAGATGTTTTTACGCATATAAAAAAAAATTATATTCGTTTCATTTAGATTTCATTTGTGCAGTCTATATATGTTAAACTCTACTTACCTGAAATTTCTTCCAGCGACGTAATGTATTTGAATTCTCTTGGCATTACACAAAAGCTCGTTTCGACTCCCCGCTGCTTACAGCAGCGTTTTGCCCGTTCACAGGATATCAGGTGTGTGTCCCTATTACCTGCGACACTTCCTTACCAGTGGGTTTCCATTTTGGTACTTATCAGACAGCAGTTTCGAAACGGACAGTATCGAAAAAATCTGGTGTGTAACAACCACACGACTTCCATTAAACACTATTACGCGTGTTATATGCATTTTTTGGAGATATTATATGCATTTTTTTCCCAGTAAGAGAAATGTCATACACGTATAAAGACATATAAAACAGAGTTTACATAGCAAGTTAAAAAATAAAGGGGGAAAATTAGATAGAATTATTTTTTTAAACACCAATTTCCCAGATCTAAAACGGAACTATCTAATCTGGATGGTCGTTTATATTCCTGTAATAACCACTTAATACATGAGAAAGGGCATCTAAAATGGATTAATGATACAATTTTCAAGAAAATCGTTAGAATCATTTTTGAGATACCAACTTTTACCAAAACTTGGTGTACTCAATTATTGACCAGGAAACAATAGTTACATACAAAAGAATATTGTTAAGGGAGTTAATACAGCGAGTTTGAAAAAAATCCGTACAGCCGTTTTTAAAGGAACGCACTTGCGAGACCTGAAATTTAACTATTTACACAGGATACCTATCAATTTTCCTGATCTAACCAACTACATCATTCGAAAGGGCATGTAATATAATGTTTATGTGGCAACTTTGAAGAAAATCATTTGAGCCGCTTTTGAAATACGGACTTACGGTCCCATTACCGGTTTCCAGTGACCCACTTCCGGTTTTTCCAATTTTTACCGAAATTTGAAACATTCATCTGCACACCAGACCTGTATCAACTGTGAAGTTTCGTAATTCTATCTTTATTAGTTTCGGAGATTTTATAGCTAGAAAATTCACACATACACATATACATACAAACATACGCACATACCCACACACATACACACACACACACACACACACACGCACTGACCAATTGCTGAAAACTAATTTTTTGGACTCTGGAGGCCTTATAACTTGTAAATCAGGTGACAATTCTACATCGAATTTTTTGACCGAATACAATACTTCCATTACCTACAGTAGTAGGTTAATGGAAGTAAACATTAAAGTAGCCCATTTATATTTGAAGCCCAATTACATATGAAAAACACTATATGCACTGTATATAATATTTATTTTCACATTATTTCCTATATTTGTTTGATTAATTCAATCGACCGAAAAATGATAAAAATTTCACGCCAAGTATAATATTACAATATGCTATGAAAGCTACGTCTATCGTATGAATCTGCTAATTTTTTGTTTATATATATATATATTTTATGACCAGATAATAGTGGATGGTATACATAAAAATAAAAAAGTAAATATATAAATAAGATATGTAAGCCTGATCATGATACAGCCTTATTGATGCTCACCTTGGCGACTTTTGAATTTTTGTCGTCATTTTAGACAAAAATACATAATTTATGCGATTATTGTTTCTTTTTCTTTCTTTCTTTCCTTTTTTTTCAATATTTTATAATTTATTTATATTTTTGAATTGCTACTTTGTTTAATGTAGCTGTCGCAAAAGTAGAGTCTTTGGCGAAACATGTCCGATCTATTTCAATATTAAATAGAAAAAAATAAAAAATGCCCCGGATTATCAACAAGTAAAGCTCTTTAATATGAAGTTTAATTAGCTTTAATTCCAAGTGTATTATCCGTGCCAAAAACATACTATAAAAAAATCTAAATTTGTGGTATATTAAAAAGGTTATGACACAAAATTCGAAAGAAACATGCTGGATTTTTATTATTATTATTTAATTTTTGTGTTATAATGACGTCATCTTGTCATATGCATAAACAAATTCATTATTTGATAATTTTAATTATTCGTGTGAAAATATAAATTCTGTCGAAAAAAAATAATAAATAAACGAATAATAATTTTTTTGCAACAAATAAAACATTAAAAGTCTTATTTTGAAGCCATTACAAATTAATTATTTTCATACTTTAATTAATTTTAAAAGGGCTTCGAGATGCATCAGAAGAGGTCAATACAAATTTTCTCGCAAATTTGTGTAGCTCTGCGATAAGCCGTTTGCCAAAAAGTTACGTTATTTGCAAAAGGTATGTTATTTGTACACATATCTTATTTTATTATATATAGAGAGAGAGGGAGATTTAAAAAAAAAAAAAAAAAAAAAAAAAAAAAAAAAAAACTCGAAATCAATTTATTAAGTTAAAATAAAATGATGTGAATGGATACTTGTATGAAGATTTAATTGTAAGAAAAAAATGAGTTTAATTTTATACTTACCAATTAATGGTGGTACTGCTAAGCAAAGTGGTCCAGATAAAAAATGACTAGACGCAATGGCCACAGTCTGTTTATCATGTTCGATGAACTGAGCTATTATAACTGGAAAAATAACAATAAGACCTGCTTTTGGCAGTCCATACAAGGTTACAAAAGTTGCTAACGAAATGAAATTATTAGATAAAGCAATAGCAGCAGCAAGGAGAGCTTGGGACGCAAAACATGTGGCGGCAAATGTTGGTGTCGTCATATATCCATGATCCGTTATCCAACCTAAACCAAGAAGGCCTATTATCTCACCAACTGAGAACAGCATCAGGATGTATTTATCGTAAGATTCCTCTATATGTAAATCTCTAGAAAAATCCACAATAATTGTAACTATGAACACAAATGAAGAAGTATAAATTGCATTTGTAACAGCTATTAAAACAAACATAGGATCAAAAATGACACCAAAAGAGTCTAGGACAAATAATCTTTTAGTTTTTGAGAATGAAATTTTTTTGTTTATTTCTACCTTAGTTTTGACTCCGGATTTGTCAGATTTATTTGAAATTTTCAATGAATTTTGATGTGTATTTTTAAAAATTTCTTTAGAATTCTCTTCATCATCACAAAAGCTACGATTGAAGTAACTAAAGTTTGAGAATTGTTGATTCGTGCGTTTTGACAAAGGTGTTTCAGGGCCTTCGAAATCACATGCAGAATTTGAAACCTTATTTAGACATTCTGTTTTAATAGGATCTTTATGGAAACTACAGTTTTGATAAGACTTGCTAGGGAAAAGTTCTGATTTTTCGTCTTTTTTACTTTCAAAAGCAGTATTATTTGTTACGTAATCTGCAGATATATTTTCTTTTATTTTTTGTTTATATTGTACACTTAAAGGAGAATAATCTTTATGAAATATATCATCTTTCATTGAACTATTATCTGAATTAATATTTATTGGTGATATACTAGAGGTTTCTCCTTCAAGCAATTCAGGATCCATTTCCTCAATTCCTTTGTTCTTTTCCGTAATCTGCAATGGTTCTGAAAGGTTGATATTCTCAGAATAACTAGATAGTAACGTATGAGTCGATAATCTTTCTATTCTTTTTTCGTATGTTTTATCAGTAATATTTTTAATGGAGTTCATTTGATTTATTAGTACATTACTAATGATAGAATTTTGATTTTGCACTGTGTCAGGACTATCATATTTTTTTTCAAGTACACATAAATGTTCCTGTGTTTTCGATCTGATATTTTTTCTTTCATTTTTTTCTTCGTTATATGAAGTTATTTTTTGTGATTTAAAGAAAGGTTTTCTTAATAGCAAAGCAGCTGGAATACAGTTTAAAATGAATCCTGATAAAAAAAGAAATGTCTGAGAAAGGCCATATTTATACAAGAAAATATCTACTATTGGAGGCAGAATAAAGGATCCCAGACACGCTCCAAAGAAAGAAATTCCTGAAGCGGTTGCTCGATGTTTGTCAAAATACTGATTTATGGATATCGGTAGAAGAATATTTCCAAGACCAAATCCAAGACCTAAAGAAAAATAAAATTGTTAATACTTAAAATAAGTTTTACTTTTTAACTTTTTAAATTCAATTTTACTACGGGATGTGGTAGATTTTCGATTGCTCAGAAATATTTTAGGCTAACTACAAATTGTTAAAAAAGTCTTTTTTTTTTTTTTTTTTATCCCTCCTCCCATAAAAATTAAGAAATTAGAACAGCAATACAGTATAAAAATAATTCCAATATGTGAGTTAAATATATATATATATATATATATTAGGTCTTTGCATAAATTCGTGCGGCTTTTTATTGCTTCATTTAATAAAAATACATGAAATCAAATGACAATTTTTAATCAAAATACTCTCCATTACTTTCAACAACCTTTGCCCATTTTTCGGGTAACAAATGTATAACACGGCCATAGAAGCTCTCGTCTTTGGAGGCAATAAAATGATCCGCGTCCGCACGAACTTTTGCAACAACCTAATATAAATATTTAATCAAATTGTTTATTAAACTTCTAGAAGAAATATTAACAGTGGAAAAAGATCATAATTAATAATATATACAGTAAAGCAGGTGTATTTGTATGATATATATTTTCAAAACATAACGGTTGCGATTTGTCATATGGATCTGATGTTATTTAAAACTTAAATCAATTTATCAATGAAATTTCAAGCTTAAAATAAGTGTATACCGTAGAAATTTAGAGCATTTCAATATAATGATTACAAAATGACAAAAAATATAAAAATCTATTGTTCAATTATTCATAGAAAAAATGCAGTTAATTTATTATTTAAAAATTTTGGTTTCTTGAGACCAATACTTTGCTATTCTTCTGTTATTGGAGAATCTACTGGATATTATAAAGATGTTACGTTCTCTTATGAATAACTAGTAAAGCATATTGTTTTGGATAAAAATTTCGAAATTGAATTATGGTAAATTTACACGTTTTGAGGTTCTCTGAATCAGAAACTCAAGTCTTTAGTAATTGGTCTCTATATATGCTGTCTTTTTGTATGTCTGTCTGTTTATACTCTTATCAACATAATTTAGAAGAAATATTTGGAAGAAGTCTAAACTCATTATTATTAACCTGTGGATTATACGGATGTTATACAATGTTTTTCGTTGAAATCGGACAAATTATTCCTCTACAGTAGACCAGGCTTAGAGAACTTACTTTATGCTGATCAGATTTAAATTTGGTACTAAAATAATTCAAGAATCAATAAAGTTCAATTTCCAAAACTCACATTGCTTGTTTAATTTTGAATAACTTTTTAATATTAACTCATATGATTTGGAAACTCTTTTATTCAATATCCACCACTAAATTTTAAATGTAATAGTTTCCGAATCACTTCGAAACTAGCACGTCTTTCTCAAATCGGCTCTTTATGAAAGAATGCTATTAGGCCTCCTTGGGCATGCGTGAGACTAGTCTATTATTTTCACACGGGGGTGTAGATGGATTGACTTGCATGTCTTCTACAGCGAAGCCATGAACCTATAAAGAGATGTAACTTCATGAGCGAAGCGAACTCGGAAACTAACTGTGGAATGTGGAAATCCGGTTGATGTATGCATACCGCGGATTAAGAATTTTTAATCCGTTCTGACTGTGCTAAGAGAGATAGCTTAATTTGCTTTGATAATATAACTAAAACTTCTTTAATTCTGAATCTTTGTTATAGCTTGCTGCACCTGCACTTTGGATTTTTTTTTTTTTTTTTTTTTTTTTTTTTTTATTGACAGCAACAAACGTTGTTACTTTTTAATCACATAAATATTTAGAAAATTACAAGATTAACTGATTTATTATTGAAACTTCAATAAAATATTGTGGATAATCGTTTCAAATAATGATCCTGATAATATTTACATTTAAAAACTTATGAATAAATGCCGCGTGTATTTTAAATATAAGTATATACAGTAATTTTATTTTAATATAAGAATTTTTTAAATAAATAAGGAGTGTATATGAAGATTTAATTTTTTTTCTTAAGTACATATTTTAAAGATAATTATTAATTAAAGCATATTTATTATTTAAAGCATAGGAATTTCAAAACTCTGAATCAGTGTAAGTGGACACCAGATTAATAAGAATTTAGGAACATTTTAAACTTATTATAATATAAACTAGCAAGCCAGGCTGCAGCTAGAAAAAATGTTTGGGGGGGGGGGGGGGGTGAAGCTTTAGTACAGAATATTGAGTATTAAAAATGACATATAACTCAAAATTTTCACAAATCTTCAAAAATACCCTTCCCTTCCCTGGTTTATAGCCTTGCTACTTACATTAAAATTACCTGTGTGTATTCAAGTCAGTTTGTTTTATCAGTATTGTTGTATAGAAAGGGGGGGGGGCTGAGATCAACTAAATTTTGTATACATGTGTATCATTACAAAATCTGATTCGGTATTTTTTCTGTTTGAGGACTGATATTTCACAATCTAGCAAGTTTATTTCATGGATCTGTAATAAACTGTCTAATTATGTCTAAAACATTTAACTAAAGTAAAAGCAATTACAAAAAAGTAATTAAAATTATTATAATAAATTTTTAGAATGTAACAATAATAATGTATATATTAATAGATTCAAACCAAATGAATTTACAAATTTTTATTATAATTTTTTTTAATTACAGATTTCTTCTTTATGAATTTTGTAAAGGACAAGGCCATACCCAAGGGAGGGGGGGGACACCTTTGAAATTCTATAGATTGTCGAAAATTATAGTTATTCTTTATTTTTAACACTCCTTATTATGTTCTAAAGCCTGAACCCTCCTCTGACATTTTTTTTCTAGCTATGGCCTTGGTGAGTAAGATCTTGAATGGTTTAGTCCTGAGATAGCACTAGTCTTAATTCTTGCCATGTGTGTGATTTACCAAACTGCATGGCATCTATGAAGCACAAACAGAAAAGTTTCTTTGTATATGAAACCTGATTTTGAATTTTGCTTTTGAATTATTTTATGTTTTCCAAAACCTGTGAAAGTGATGTCATGGTAAAGACAATATGTATATTTTCACATGTAGAAAATTAATATGAAAAAACATTGTGAAATTGGCATCATTTTAAGTTTTTTTCATATCTTAAAACGATAATTATTAAAAATTACGATTTGATAAATTCTTAATAATTTATCACATCTTAGGATTTTATCAAACCTGTGGGAAATGACATCATGGTTTTGAGGCAATATATATTTTCTTGTGAAAATGAATGTAAAAGAATATTTTGTGAAATTGACATCACATACCAAAAAAAAAAAAAAAAAAGTATGTGTTTCTGTTTATTTTTAAATAATTGAAATTATAGCTATAATAAAGAATTTATTTTACTAATAATATCTGTATTTCACACAGTAATTGACCTCAGTTTTGAATTCAATATACCAGGTTGAATCTGCCAGCAAGTGTTAGTTTGTATGGTCAAATTTTTTATGGGATGCGAACAGGCTGGTGGTGTTCACCAGAGGGGGGGGGGTGTTTGTCATAGGCAATTGCGATTATAAGTTTGCTGTATTAGAAAATTTTCTGATCTATGTACAATTTGTTTGGTAGTATTTGCAGCAATCAGATTTGTTTAAAGCAACATATTGTACACACACCCCAAGTACGAGTTTACTATGGTCGAATATTCCGGAGGTCACTAATTTGAAAAAATGATTAACTAACTGCTTAAAAAAGTGGATATTTTTAAAAGCGTAAAACATATTAGGAGGATCAAGAAAGGGGGGGGGGGCAAAGGTACTAAAATGTGAAAATAATGTATCGAAAATTGGTATTATTAGGCTTTTAAAACCAGACAAATCATATGTCACTCACATTTCCTACGAATATTTTGGAGAAAAACATGGAAAACCAAGAACGTCTTCAATCTTTTACATTTTGCAGATTTTTGAATTCCGATAGTCAGGTTACATTTTCTCCTAAGATTTTTTAAACGTTATTCAGATTGGAATTATTCAACTTTCAGAGAAAACCACGGTAAAATCAAACACAAATCCTTTTATAACAATGTTTACATTACTTTTGTATCTCAGCTTCTATTTAACAAAATTTCATAAATAGCATATTATTTCAAAACTTATTTGAATTGGAATTGAAGATTAGATGTCAAAAAACTGTTAGAAGGCAGCTCTTTAATTTTGTAAAATTTCAATAACTCCAATTCTAATTATGTTTGAATTCCTTTTTCATCATTCCAAAATTATTTAAAAATACTTTTATTGCAGACTTTTAAACTGCCTTAGTCGTAATCGAAACAGTAACGAGCTGCAACCAAACTAACCGCGAAAGAAAAACAAACTCATTGCGGCTCTTCCTCCTCTCATTTTCTGCGGTACCACCTGCACGTATAATAAACTCGCCGGTTCCGTAGAGAGCCGATTTGAGAAAGACGCGCTAGTCACTTCGAAGATTAATTGTCTATTAATATATATCAAATATTACTTCTTAAAACTATTGGTAGTTATTGAATAAAATCCCAGCAAAATCTGTCAACACTGTTTATATGCAAAAACAGTGCAGTTGTAATAAGTTGTTTCAATCATAAATTATACTGTTTGAGATTTTTAATTTTAATTTCAAATAATTTCAAGATCAAAGGAAATTTTATATACCATGTTTTGAAATTTTCTGTCGAATCATATAAATTTGACAATTCTATGCATTAATAAATACTTAAAAAAAAATTTTGATGAATTATCCCATCGACTTGAAAGAAAATGACCAAATGCTTAATAAAGAGAGCAATTACAAGACATTTTCATATATTTGTTAATTGAATAAAAGTATTAAAACAATGCACTGGCATCGTGTTCTGACCTATTCTAAGAGTTTCAAATGTCTAACTAGTCGGGAAGTTATAGCTATAGTACTATATAAGCACTTTATCAATGTTTATAAAACTTTTAAAGTGATAACGACGTCAATTTTTGTGAGATGCATAATTTAATTTTTTACTATTTTTTATTGTTCACGTTTAAGTATATGTATTTATATATATATATATATATTTTTGGCAACAATTCAATTATAGCTAATATTTAAATGGCTAATTTTAAAGTTATTGGGAGGTTATTATTTTCATATTTTAATCGATTAAAAGAAATAATAAAAAATTCGAAAATCGGGCTCTGGGGTATTGCGGCAACATCGTGTTCTGGGCTATTCTAAAAGCTTTAAATGTCTAGCTAGTCAAGAAATTATTTTAAAATCGATTGCAGGATTTGTACTGGACAAACAAACAAGCAAGAAAGAGAGTTAATAAATCATCATCATCAACTTCAGGGATTAGACATAGTGCCTGTTCCAGCTTCATTGTTCAGTCCACCGCTTTCTCGGTCGTCCTCGATCTCTCCTGCCCTTTGGGGAGTAGTCGAGGGCAGCTCTGGGGAACCGTGTTTCCGGCATACGCTGTACATGGTCTTTCCATTTAGTACGATATTCTTGTATTCTATCACATAAGTTGAAGATCTTTAACTCCTTCCTGATGTCTTCATTCCGAATCTTGTCGAAAATTGTGCAGCCTTTTATAGGTCTCAAATGTCGCATTTCTGTTGCTTGGATTCTCGATAGATCTCGGCTCCCCAAGGTCCATGTCTCTGAACCATAAAGTAAGACGGGTGTGGCCATGACCCTATAGAATTTATGTTGTGTTTCTTTTCGTGTCTTCTTCCTGTGGGTCTTTCTCAAAGTTCCACAGATGTATTGGAATTTGTGCAATTTCTGCTGTACCTCGTTTTCGTATTCATAAGTGAGATCGCAACCTAGATAGGTAAAGTGTGATACTTGTTCTATGACTTCATTTTCAATGACAATTTTTGTACGAATAGGGTCTTTCCCTTTGAAAGCCATATATTTGGGTTTTTTTTTATCGAGATTTTCATTCCATAGTCTTGATAAATTTTGTGTAGGCTATACGTTGATCTCTGTAGATCGTCTTCACATTCCTGAATGATAACCTGGTCATCCGCGAACACTAGCGTGTTGATGCACATGTCTACTTTTAGCTTAATTCTTGGGGCGGCTGAAGTTTTCCATGCTCGGATGATGTCGTCTATGTAGAGATTAAACAGAAGAGTTAATAAAAACGTGGTAAAAAGAATGAGGCTCAGTTATCTTCATAAGCAAAAATAATTAAAATGATTTCTTGTGGTTAAAAAAAATACATAATTAAGTAACTATTCATAATACATTTTTATGAGAAAACAATTATCCGATTACACAGACCTGAGAAACTGAAGTTTTTGAAAAATGCAACAGAAGTTTTCGCTGATTTTTAAGTTAATTCGCTTGCGGATTTCTAAAATGTTCTCCATTTTTTCCATCATGTCAGGATTTTTCGTAAGATTGATATCGATATTTTTTCTAAAATCCTATTTGAAAACTAATTCTCTCGAACAATTTTGCATGTAGGGGAGCGTGGGGCGGGATGTAACAGTTTTTGGAAAATTAAGTATATTTTGAAATGTATTTACGTTTTCCTGTTTATAATTGCTGTTTTCTATAGCATACATATTCATCTATCATATTCATTAAAAAAAAAAAAAAAAAAAAAAAAAAACTTTCGTTGACTTTGCTAATTTTAGCACAAAAATTATTTTTTTTAAATAAATTGCCTGTTACAATTTGCCCCGGGTTTGGGGCAAATTGTAACGGATACAAAGGGAACCCTAACAATAAAAACGGCAATATTTCAAAATGTTTTTTATTATCAAACATTTATTAATTCATTAAAAAAGGCAATTAATAACTAATATTAAATAATAACCTTATTGGTATAGTAATAATGAATTATATCAAATGGATTATAGTAAAATAAAGAGAAAATTAAAGATAAAATCAACATTGAAGTCAATCTTAGTCAGAGTTGAAATTAATTCAAACAAATGATATTTTGTTCCCTCTCATGCCTTTAATGTGTGCTCACATTTTACAAATTAAGCATTATACCCATTCTTCTGCCACAGAGTAGGTTTAGCAGAGCTCGAATTCTCCGCCCTTTTTTCAGGACACTATCATTAATGAGGAATTTCTGCTTTTTTTTTCTACCATTATTTTTATACAATATTCTCTAATTGGTGATTAAATTGTGTTTATAATTCGGGATTAAATAATCACGGCACTGTATTTCATTTCAGAAAGTTTCCTGAAAATGGGCAGAAACTTCAGGCTCTGGTGTAAGCATCTGCAGAAGCCACTCCTCTAACATGTTACAACTTGCCCCATCGTATGATTTTGGATATTTTGTTCATTTATAAAAATATATAACGATTTATACAAAAAATTAAACATGCATTTTATAACTCGACACACAGACTAAATAAATAGCTATAAACATTTCAAAAAGTATAAATTAACATACTTTTACTCAAAATTTACGAAATATTTTTTTTTTTCACTAACTAGCTAAAATGAAGCACGTGTACAGAACTTCTCATTAACCATTTTTGAGGAGCACCGATTATGCTTACATTATAAAGCGCGTCCTAAGAATTATGATTATAAAAATATTTAATCACAAATGTTGCAAACTATTTCGTAATTTGCGTGTTACTTATTACCGCTGTGACAACTAGCCCCACGCTCCCCTACTATCTCGCAACAATAGTTTTTATCCATTCTTGGTAAAGCAAATTTATTTTTCCTCAAAATATTTATATTTATGAATTTAAATGAATGAAAACCACTGTTGGCAGATCGAACGAGCCGCTTGTGGTTGAGAGAATAACCATGAGATTCCTTGAATTTAAAATTTTTACATCAAACTATGGTGTAGTTTCTAGAAGAAAATCACCAACCTACACTTTTTTTTTTTTTTTTTTTTTATGAAGGCAACTTACACAAAATAATCGACTTACAAAGAGGAGCAAATATTATGTATGTATTAAAAATCGAATTAAAATTGATATTTTCAAGTAATCATGACGTGATAGAAAATTTTCTTTATATATATATATATATATATATATATTTTTTTTCATTGCTGGCATGTGTTATTATATTTTTTTAAATAATTTCCTAAACTGGATTCCTAGAATCATTCTAAATTTAATTGATCATGTGAGATTTACATAAATGTACCAATGCTCCCTTCTTATAAATATAAAAAGAAAGCATGTTTTTTTAAAAAAAAAAAAAAAAAAAAAAAAAAAAAAAACCTAAATTTAGTAAGATATTTCAAGATGTAATAAATTTGTTTTTCAAATATATTCCTCCGAGTGGTATATCTTATTTACTAATGTATTAGCCAGATACAGTCAATGACCATTTCGTTTGTATTAAAAAAATTTATATTGTTATTGGGATAACCAATGTCTTTCAAAAATGATTAGACCAAACGTTGAAAAAGATAAGAAAAAAAAAAAAAAAAAAAAAAAACATGATTGAATAATATTTAAACAAAAATCATTTTATGATTACAAATTGATTTGTTTCAGAAAGTTCCGTTTATTGAAAATTCTAATATCTTTATGGATAAAATGGTAATAGATGAAATTAAATTTCTCTCTGAATAAAAATGTTGAATGAAGTATTATATAAAAATACCTTTTTGACAAATTCAGAATATTACTTGTATATTTTTTAAAGATTTTCGTCGATTTATACAATTTATATTTAAAATTATTGGGAAAATACATTCTTAATCTAAAGTTGTAATCTGTATGGATGAAAAAGAAAAAAAAAACTTTGTGTAAACAATATTCAATAAATTCTAACAATATTCAATGAATATAAAATCAATTCTTAGAGCATTTGTATGTATTATTTATTAAAATTGAAGGAATTTATTATGTGATAATACTTTTCATAAGCTTCTTCCAAGTGGCATATAACGAATTTAGGATTTAGGAACTACCATTTAATTAAAAAAATAAATTTACTTTTTTAAAGATCACTATTTAACTAAAAATAAATAATTAGTAACGATGATGAAGATTTCATTTTATAGACATGGTTCGTACGGCCACGCCTTTTTTCAAGGACTCTCCCACCAATAACTTTATACAATTTATTTCCTTTCGAGTTTTAAGCCTTTCTAATATCAAAAATTACTATATAATTTTATTGGTGCAGAAAATCAAGAAAATTCAAGGACTGTACGAACTATGATAGAAAACCTTCTTAACATTTTATTATAATAAATTGCATAACAGCCAATTTAATATTCCCAATTCATTTAAAATTAAACTGTCATAAAGTATTTATGATGCCAGTAAGCTGTCTTGACTGATTTCAATTAAAGTAGAATTTCTTACATTATCAAATTAAACATATTATACAATTAAACATACACATATATATATCTATATAGCTCATTATATAATGAACTAAAAAGCAAAGTAATGGCAGTATATTATTTGAATATAATTAGGCTAAAATAATGTTAAAAAATGCTTTACATACCAAAAAGAACGCCCCAGAGAATTGTTATAATACTAATATTTTCAGCAAAAAAGCAGAGGCATGCACCTATAGCTCCTATTAAGGCACCAAATGTAGTGACAGATCTGACTCCAAATTTATTTCCTAAATATCCCACTAAAGGTCCTAAAGTAGATTATCAAAATTGAAGTAAAATATTTGAAATTGTTATATATGTTTTTTAATCATATTAAACTTTTATCATAATAAATGCCGTAAAAATAGTTTACTATAAATAAATATATGTTCATATTATATATACATATACATATATATATCTTAATATATATAAATCTCGTGTCACAATGTTTGTCCTCAATGGACTCCTAAACCACTTAACCGATTATAATAAAATTCGCACACCATGTGCAGTTCGATCCAACTTGAGAGATAGGATAGTTTAAATCTCAAATTATAGTCGCAATTTTAATTTATTGCTAATTATTTGTCTGTTATTATTTGACAGTCACAATTATCTGTTAACTCCAAATGATTCTAACAGATGTCGATACCTTTCGACTGGGTTGAAATGAAAGCTGAAATATATTTGGTGCTGCCATCTACACAAAGAATCTTCAACTTTTTAACCTATTAATAAATTTCGTATAATTCAATTATTTCCACTTTTTAAATTTTTGGTGTTAGCATAGCCGGCCACGTGTTACTTAGACTGAAGTGTAAATTGAATTCATATTATAATGAAGATAATACAGTGAAATTAATCCTGTTTTTTACTTATTTGTGCTTCATTGATCAAAACTTTATAATTTAATATTGATCAAAACTTTATAATTTAATATATATATATATATATATATCTTTGTATATAAAATTTATTATGTTTGTCCGCGATGAAATCCTAAACTAATGAGCCGATTTTAATGAAATTTGGACACTGTGTGCAATTTGGTCCAACTTGAGAGATAGGATAGTTTTTATTGCAAAATTCGCCTCCCAAAAGGGGGGGGGGGAGGGGCCAAAACGTGATTTCACAAACAAACAAACAAACAACAACAACCAAAAAAAAAAAAAAAAAAAAAATATAGAAATGCAGATAGACTGTTCAAAATTGGTATAGAGAGGTTTTAGAGGCCTGCAAATCGAATGAGGATATTTTCGAAAGTGTAAAGTTATTAGGAGGGGCGGGTAAGGGGGCGGAGGGGCAAAAAAATAAAAATAGAGTTACATCGCTAAAAATTGGTACATAGAAGTTTTTGATACGTACAAATCGATTGCAGATATTTTCGAATTTGTAAAATTATTAAGAGGAGCGGGAAAGGGGGGGGGGGCAGAGGAGCAAAATATAAAAATGGAGTTAGATCATTCAAAATTGGTGCATAGAATTTTTGATACCAACAAATCGATTGCGGATATTTTCGAATTTGTAAATTTATTAGGAGGGGCGGGAAGGGGGGCAGAGGGGCAAAAAATAAAAATATAGTTAGATCGTTCAAATTGGTGCATACAGGTTTTTGACACCTACAAATAAACTGTAGATATTTTCGAATTTGTAAAATTATTTAGAATAGTGGGAGGGGGGAGGGCAAAGGGGCAAAATAATAGAAATAAGAGTTAGAACTTTGAAAATTAGTATTATTAAGTTTTAAGGCCCGATAAATCGATTGCGGATATTTTCGAAAGTATAGAGTTATTAAGAAGGGCGGGAACGGTGGATGAAGAAACGGTGCGCATGTTTTGCACAGGTATACACTGCCGCAGGCAGTGGGGGTCCGAACAGATTATTCCACCAATGAGAGAAGATTTTTTTGTATTTTATATCATTTTCCTTTCGATAATATATGGATTCATTATGAGTGTCGAACATTTTTCCCGATCAGATTTTTTTTTTCTCTTTTTTTTTCACATGTTAAAAATTAATGCAATTTTGAGAATTCTTTAATTATAGTGAATCATTTAAAAATAGGGACCAGCGAAGCGGGCTAAGTCTGCTAAGATCAAGGATGTTATCAAGGATGGTCTTTATTCGTAAATAATAATTTTAATATATTGAATATTTTACTACATTATAATTCAACGTATAACATAGCCACAGCAACGCGTGGCCGGGTCTGCTAGTATATATATATATATGTATACATACATACATACATATATATATATATATATATAATCCATTTGATAATAATAGAAAAGAATGAGAACGAAGAATAGTCAGTCACGTAAATCACCACAGAAACATACACAGGCCAGACAAAGTAACTAGTTATCATAAATTGATTTAATTTTTAAAATTAATAATATTACTTACTTTAATTTATTAGACTACAATACCTGATAAATATAGCATAGGACCGTGTATTTTTATGCTGAGAAAAAGAAGGATTATTTTAGGATAGTATTTTAAAGGGAAATGATAGAACTTTTAATTATGAAAAGAACCTTTTTTTATTTTGAGATGAGCAAAATAATTTCGGTACAAACATATATATATATATATATATATATATATATATATATATATACATATATATGTTTGTGTGGGCGTGTGTAATGAATAGGATATTTTGAAACGTAATTAAAACATTAAAAGGCTTTAGAATGACCTTTGTGTAAATATCTGTAACACAATATAATAATAACAATAAAAAAAAAAAAAAAACTACAATGGAACTGATAAATGGAAAAAATCTGAAATGCTCAAATAGCTGTTTACAGTCTAAATCGAAGTTTCTTCGTCAGTGCTTCTTGTCAGTGAACCATTAATTGGATTTTTTTTTTCTTTTAACTCTCATATTATTCTATTGCACCTTTTTTTTTTTTTTTTTTTTTGATACGTTTGATATGTTATTTTTAAAAAAATGCTTCAATTTCAGTAACATTCCAAACATTTCGAGCATTTTATCGACCAACATTTTTTTTATTTTTTTTTCTAACATTTATATTTTCATCCGTTTGATGTCGCCACATATTTTTCTGCTAGATGTTGCTACCTTAATTCTGGTAATTGATTTTTTAAATAGTTGTAATATTTTTTTCTTACACAATTAGTACGGACAAAGATTCTCCAAGATTGACCTGAAACAGCTGTCTCCATTTAAAAAAAATATCCCTTATTTATGGAAAGTATTCGAAGTTATTTATCTGAAGTTTTAAGTGTTAATTATTACTTTTGCAAGTACTGAAAACTTATTAATACAAATAAATAGTGATAAAGGAAGTAGAAGAAGAAATTTCACTGTTAGAAATATGAAATTTTCTAATTTCGCATTTATGTTCTATAAAGAGTGTATTGAAAATAATTTATATAATGTTTTAAATATATATATATATATATATATATATATATATATAAAAAAGAAGAAGAACTTTTAGCAAAAATTGTTTAAGATACTATTTTGGTTACTATAAATGTTATAAAATGAAAAGTGTTGTAATAATTTAAGAAAAATGTCAAATGGCTTGTTTTAAACAAGCTTGTTTTGAACATTTATACACTAAAAAATAAAAAATAAACAAATAAAAATAAATGCAACAATTTATTTTAAATTCTCAGTAGGTAGTATTTATTCAACGTTATTAAAAATGTTAGACAAACCTGATGTATTTCTTAAGAATAAGGCGAATGTGTAGGGAAATGAGGCCTCCTTTCTTCCGACATTAAATCTTGGGACAGATGCTACGAAGAGCACCCCTGACAGTCTTGCAATACCAAACATTATCGCATTTATAAAGCAACAAGCCAGAGCTATTAACCAACTCTTCACGCTGTCTGGTCCGTCCCTCTTCATTTTTGAGTCTTCTCTGAAAAGAATTTATAATTATTTTTATGTAACAAGTATTTGAATACAATGGCATATTTTACGCGTTCAAAATTTATACTAGCAAGCTTTGCCCGCTTCGCTGGGCACTATATTTAAATGATTTCTTTGTAACTGAATATCTTTCGATTGGCGACTATTTTCGTCAGAGCTTTAGTATGGGACCTCCTTGGCAATACAATACATGTTTTGAACTTCTCGAATCTGTACAACAAAACTGATATTAAAACAAATATCTTGGAAAACAGTCCAATAGCAGATGTTAATTCTTCGAATATTCTGGAAACAATTGAAGCTGTTACTCGTACAGTATAAGTCATTATTCGATGAATGTTCTGGAACAGTCCAAAAAATAGTCACTTGTTCCACAGGAGTAAAGCAAATCAAATCAAATACTAGCAGACCCGGCCACGCGTTGCTGTGGCTATGTTATACGTTGAATTATAATGTAGTAAAATATTCAATATATTAAAATTATTATTTACGAATAAAGACCATCCTTGATAACATCCTTGATCTTAGCAGACTTAGCCCGCTTCGCTGGTCCCTATTTTTAAATGATTCACTATAATTAAAGAATTCTCAAAATTGCATTAATTTTTAACATGTGAAAAAAAAAGAGAAAAAAAAAAAATCTGATCGGGAAAAATGTTCGACACTCATAATGAATCCATATATTATCGAAAGGAAAATGATATAAAATACAAAAAAATCTTCTCTCATTGGTGGAATAATCTGTTCGGACCCCCACTGCCTGCGGCAGTGTATACCTGCGCAAACCATGCGCACCGTTTCTTCATCCACCGTTCCCGCCCTTCTTAATAACTCTATACTTTCGAAAATATCCGCAATCGATTTATCGGGCCTTAAAACATAATAATACTAATTTTCAAAGTTCTAACTCTTATTTCTATTATTTTGCCCCTTTGCCCTCCCCCCTCCCACTATTCTAAATAATTTTACAAATTCGAAAATATCTACAGTTTATTTGTAGGTGTCAAAAACCTGTATGCACCAATTTGAACGATCTAACTATATTTTTATTTTTTGCCCCTCTGCCCCCCTTCCCGCCCCTCCTAATAAATTTACAAATTCGAAAATATCCGCAATCGATTTGTTGGTATCAAAAATTCTATGCACCAATTTTGAATGATCTAACTCCATTTTTATATTTTGCTCCTCTGCCCCCCCCCTTTCCCGCTCCTCTTAATAATTTTACAAATTCGAAAATATCTGCAATCGATTTGTACGTATCAAAAACTTCTATGTACCAATTTTTAGCGATGTAACTCTATTTTTATTTTTTTGCCCCTCCGCCCCCTTACCCGCCCCTCCTAATAACTTTACACTTTCGAAAATATCCTCATTCGATTTGCAGGCCTCTAAAACCTCTCTATACCAATTTTGAACAGTCTATCTGCATTTCTATTTTTTTTTTTTTTTTTTTTTTTTGGTTGTTGTTGTTGTTTGTTTGTTTGTTTGTGAAATCACGTTTTGGCCCCTCCCCCCCCCCCTTTTGGGAGGCGAATTTTGCAATAAAAACTATCCTATCTCTCAAGTTGGACCAAATTGCACACAGTGTCCAAATTTCATTAAAATCGGCTCATTAGTTTAGGAGTTCATCGCGGACAAACATAATAAATTTTATATACAAAGATATATATATATATATATTAAATTATAAAGTTTTGATCAATATTAAATTATAAAGTTTTGATCAATGAAGCACAAATAAGTAAAAAACAGGATTAATTTCACTGTATTATCTTCATTATAATATGAATTCAATTTACACTTCAGTCTAAGTAACACGTGGCCGGCTATGCTAACACCAAAAATTTAAAAAGTGGAAATAATTGAATTATACGAAATTTATTAATAGGTTAAAAAGTTGAAGATTCTTCGTGTAGATGGCAGCACCAAATATATTTCAGCTTTCATTTCAACCCAGTCGAAAGGTATCGACATCTGTTAAGTGGAAATAATTGAATTATACGAAATTTATTAATAGGTTAAAAAGTTGAAGATTCTTTGTGTAGATGGCAGCACCAAATATATTTCAGCTTTCATTTCAACCCAGTCGAAAGGTATCGACATCTGTTAGAATCATTTGGAGTTAACAGATAATTGTGACTGTCAAATAATAACAGACAAATAATTAGCAATAAATTAAAATTGCGACTATAATTTGAGATTTAAACTATCCTATCTCTCAAGTTGGATCGAACTGCACATGGTGTGCGAATTTTATTATAATCGGTTAAGTGGTTTAGGAGTCCATTGAGGACAAACATTGTGACACGAGATTTATATATATTAAGAAAGGTATGTATGTATGTATACATATATATATATATATATGTATACATACATACATACATATATATATATATATATATAATCCATTTGATAATAATATAAAAGAATGAGAACGAAGAATAGTCTAGTCAGTCACGTAAATCACCACAGAAACATACACAGGCCAGACAAAGTAACTAGTTATCATAAATTGATTTAATTTTTAAAATTAATAATATTACTTACTTTAATTTATTAGACTACAATACCTGATAAATATAGCATAGGACCGTGTATTTTTATGCTGAGGAAAAGAAGGATTATTTTAGGATAGTATTTTAAAGGGAAATGATAGAACTTTTAATTATGAAAAGAACCTTTTTTTATTTTGAGATGAGCAAAATAATTTCGGTACAAACATATATATATATATATATATATATATATATATATATATATATATATATATATATATATATATATATATGTTTGTGTGGGCGTGTGTAATGAATAGGATATTTTGAAACGTAATTAAAACATTAAAAGGCTTTAGAATGACCTTTGTGTAAATATCTGTAACACAAGATAATAATAACAATAAAAAAAAAAAAAAACTACAATGGAACTGATAAATGGAAAAAATCTGAAATGCTCAAATAGCTGTTTACAGTCTAAATCGAAGTTTCTTCGTCAGTGCTTCTTGTCAGTGAACCATCAATTGGATTTTTTTTTTTCTTTTAACTCTCATATTATTCTATTGCACCTTTTTTTTTTTTTTTTTTTTTTTTTTTTTGATACGTTTGATATATTATTTTTTAAAAAATGCTTCAATTTCAGTAACATTCCAAACATTTCGAGCATTTTATCGACCAACATTTTTTTTATTTTTTTTTCTAACATTTATATTTTCATCCGTTTGATGTCGCCACATATTTTTCTGCTAGATGTTGCTACCTTAATTCTGGTAATTGATTTTTTAAATAGTTGTAATATTTTTTTCTTACACAATTAGTACGGACAAAGATTCTCCAAGATTGACCTGAAACAGCTGTCTCCATTTAAAAAAAAATATCCCTTATTTATGGAAAGTATTCGAAGTTATTTATCTGAAGTTTTAAGTGTTAATTATTACTTTTGCAAGTACTGAAAACTTATTAATACAAATAAATAGTGATAAAGGAAGTAGAAGAAGAAATTTCACTGTTAGAAATATGAAATTTTCTAATTTCGCATTTATGTTCTATAAAGAGTGTATTGAAAATAATTTATATAATGTTTTAAATATATATATATATATATATATATATATATATATATATATATAAAAAGAAGAAGAACTTTTAGCAAAAATTGTTTAAGATACTATTTTGGTTACTATAAATGTTATAAAATGAAAAGTGTTGTAATAATTTAAGAAAAATGTCAAATGGCTTGTTTTAAACAAGCTTGTTTTGAACATTTATACACTAAAAAATAAAAAATAAACAAATAAAAATAAATGCAACAATTTATTTTAAATTCTCAGTAGGTAGTATTTATTCAACGTTATTAAAAATGTTAGACAAACCTGATGTATTTCTTAAGAATAAGGCGAATGTGTAGGGAAATGAGGCCTCCTTTCTTCCGACATTAAATCTTGGGACAGATGCTACGAAGAGCACCCCTGACAGTCTTGCAATACCAAACATTATCGCATTTATAAAGCAACAAGCCAGAGCTATTAACCAACTCTTCACGCTGTCTGGTCCGTCCCTCTTCATTTTTGAGTCTTCTCTGAAAAGAATTTATAATTATTTTTATGTAACAAGTATTTGAATACAATGGCATATTTTACGCGTTCAAAATTTATACTAGCAAGCTTTGCCCGCTTCGCTGGGCACTATATTTAAATGATTTCTTTGTAACTGAATATCTTTCGATTGGCGACTATTTTCGTCAGAGCTTTAGTATGGGACCTCCTTGGCAATACAATACATGTTTTGAACTTCTCGAATCTGTACAACAAAACTGATATTAAAACAAATATCTTGGAAAACAGTCCAATAGCAGATGTTAATTCTTCGAATATTCTGGAAACAATTGAATCTGTTACTCGTACAGTATAAGTCATTATTCGATGAATGTTCTGGAACAGTCCAAAAAATAGTCACTTGTTCCACAGGAGTAAAGCAAATCAAATCAAATACCCCAGAGCAAAAATTTTCGCTCACTCACGAAAAATGTCCAGTCGCTAAGAGCTCAATCCCCAGTGTTGCCAGATTTGGGGACTTTTTTATTCAACCCCCGCCGCTAAATTTTAATTGTAACGGTTGCCTAAGCACTTCGAAAGATAAACGTCTATTTTGTATAGCAAATATCACTTCTCAAAATTATTGGTGAGAGTTGAATAAAAAAGTCCCCAAATCTGGCAACACTGTCAATCCCTAAAGTGCAATCACTCTGAATAACTATGAGTCGCAGTGACTACATACTCTTTCGCAAAAATCAACTCACACCTATTTATAACTTTTGGCGATGGGGCTTGGAGATGACTGCATCGAGAATCCCTTGGTAAGCTCAAGGTCTATGTTCCCGTGTGTCGGAGAGCTTCGAAACTTTGGGAACCCTAAACTACCATTTTTCATCAAATTTGATCGCCCACTCGCCACGTTTGTCGCCAAGACTATGCTTCCCTTTAAACATATCTTTATTTAGTTATTTAAATATTAATTTGAATTAATCAAATATTTCTGCCCGACAGCGTGCAAGTGCAGTCACATACAGCAGCTCATTTATTTATATGTTAAATTAGCGTAATGATTGGTATATAAAAAAATAAATGAATAACTAAACATTATCGTGCTACACAACTTTATTATATCTCGGCGGCTTTTGAATTTTTGCCGCCATATTAGCGATTTTTTTTTTTTTTTTTTTTTTTTTTTTTTTATAGTTTCTTGCATAAAAATAGAAAGCGTTTTATCGGAAACCTTTTCGTTATTATATAAGAACCTTCCATATTCTGTTTATTTTATTAATGTTTTTTAGGTTTAAAATAGTGCTTGCTGATATAAATTTTCTATTTTTAAAACTGCACTTATTTTTCTATAAATGTATCTACTCAGATAAAAATAGATCATTTACGTGACTACTATTTCAGTTTATTTTTTTATTTTTTTTCGTTTTGTAATATTTTATAAATTTTATATTTTTGTTGCGCTACCTAGATTAAAATCGCTGTTGCTAAATTAAACCTCTTGGCGAAAAATGTTCGGTGTAAGGTTGTGAGGTTAGCGAAATGCTGCAATTAAATTTCGCACTTCACAAGTAACACATGAATGCGGATGTTTTAAGATTTGATAGAGTTAGTTCCTATCCTAAACTAAAATTGTAATTGACATTATGCTAATAAGTTTGAAAAGTGATTTATATAAAACGAGAAAGAAGGTTGCTTTTGAGAGTCAGTTGGAGAGGAGTTAAAGTTAGTTGGTAGGAAGATTGTTTAAGAGAGTTAGCAGCGAATATAGTTGGATGTAAGTCAAGTAGATAGCAGTGTCAGGGAATCCTCCTGCTAATCGAAAGATTACTCGGCTTTAGAAGCTAATTTAAATAAAAGTAGTTGAGATCCTTTGCGAGTAATTAAGTAAAACAAAATAAAGTAAAGTAATGGGGTTATTCATTGATGTCAAAGTATTTAAGAGGACTGTCCATTTTAAGTCGTAATTTACTAGATGTTATGATAGTCCAGCGCCCTCCTTCTTATTTATGCTCAAGTAAAGCTCATTTCTGTTATATATTTGGACTCTGTCATTTCTTCATAAATTAAGTATTTCATTTACAGCTCCAAGCTAAAGTTAAATAAGTAAGTTGGCAGCATTCAACCTTCATTTACCAGTTAAGGTTAGATGAGAATGGAGAACAAACGTTCTCCACATTGGCGCCCAATTTTGCTCGAATCCCCCCCCCCCCGAGCAACTATATTTTGACGGCACCACGAGTGTGCTTCAATTCTTTGAGGAGCTTGAATATTTTTTTAGCGTTCATAGCATCGATCGATCCAAACACTATTCCTGGTTAGCATGTTCTTTACAAGGAGAACCACGACAGTGGCATAGACTAATCGCCTGCCATTCGCTTGGCCCAAATCCAACGTATGACGACTTAAAAAGTCGGATTATCAGTCTTTTTGCCACTCCGTATGATAAACTAAGATTACAACATGACCGCTCCCTCCCCCCCCACGAACGTCAGTGGGAAGCAGTAATAAACCCAGTGGAAAAACCACAAGAAATTATTAAGTCGCAGGAAGCAAGCTCCTATAATTTAAACCAACCTAAAACTACCGATGAAACTATTATTTCTAGTGACAAACGTCAAATAAAAGTGAATGAAAACGAGCAAACTACGCCTTTAAATAGCACTACAGACAAATCTACCTCTGTTAGTCAGACTTTGGCTATGGATGAAAAATCCGAGAATTTATCTAGCATAGAGACGGCGGTTGAAAAAGAAAATAAAATTAAGATAACTATGGCTGCTGAAACCGTTCAACCGACTGCAAGTGTAAAATCATTAGATGTTGCGGCTAAAACTTTCGTCAAGAAACCAAAATTATGTTTTGAATCTGTTAAGTCAGCAGACTCTTCTAGTAGTTTAAATTCACCGCATGATAAATTACAGTTTAATTCTAAAACTGCCAAGTCTGTAGATTCTGCTATTTTTATTGATAAGTCTCATGCAAATGCTAAACCGGTCGAGTCCGGAAATTTATCTCGGGTAACAGGAAAAATTTTCGCAGAAAACGATGTTAAAATTAATGTTGGTACTAAATCTTTATTAAGGGCATCAAACTCTTGTTTTCATTCTGTTCAACCAACAGATTTATCTATTAGTATTCATATATTTCCTGATGAACTACATTTCAGTTCTAAAACTGTCCAGTCGGCAAAATTGGCTATTTGTAATGCTAAATCATATTCAAATGCTCGACCGATCAAATCCGGGGAGTTATCTAATTTCACAGACACTGTGTTAAAAGAAAACGAAAAGCTAGTAACTAATTTAAATGAAAGTAATGAAAAAGGGCATTTAAGTGTTCTACATGTCAAGCCGACAGAATCTTCTAGTTTAAATGAAAAGGCTCCCAATGAAAATGACCGGTTAAACTGTCTTCAACATAATTTACATTCTCCTACCAGTGCTTCTCGTAAACTGCTAGATAATTTAAAAGCAAATGTAGTAATTTCAACTAAAAATATAAATTATTTCCAAGCTCGTAAGCCCTCCAAGACATCAACACTCATGAGTAGAGATGGAGCGGAATCGTCCACTGATGCTACGGACAGCGACAGCGTGCCGGGTTCGATCGCAGCCCAGGAATGCGCCCTCGCAACGCCTGACCTCCTGCTGCAGGCCTCCAGCCCTGCGATTTCTGCGGCCAGTGCAATGACCAGGCGGACTCTCATGTTTAATGCTAATTTTCTTACAGCGGAAACCCTGGGTGAGGTCGTATCGTTCTTTATTTTATTTTTTCTCAAGTATTTGTTTGTCAGAGCTGTACCAAAATGTAAGACATGCCTTGAAGCCTTTCGGACTTCTTATTTTTGTATGAAAGAGCAGGACTTTCTAAAAAGAAAAACTGTCAAATTTAAATTAGTACATGAACTTTCATTTCGAAAATCATGTTTTTGTTTCAAATGTCAACATTTTCGTTCTCTCTTAATATATTTTATGCATGTATACTAAGTTCTTTTATTTTGTAGCCATCGCCTGCAGAATGGGTAATATAAAACTGTTTTTTTAACCTTTGTAAATATCCCCCCCCCCTTTTTCGTACTTCTATACATATTGTATTTGTATATATAACTAAAATGAACTTTGATAAGTGTATAAAATGAATATTTTTTATTGTTATAACTCTTGTATTCAACTAAAAGTTATGTATATATATATTTATTTGTTTGAGTGGGGAAATATTTTTTTTTTGGCTATATGCATAAATCACGCGTAACTTTAAACTAACATCACTAACAAATTAATTTTTTTGTCGTTTCGCATGCTATAGCCCAGGCGGAAAAAAATATTGTATATAAACTATTTTATGTATTCAGAGACAATTTGTCTCGTTGATCTATCTACAAATTGTAGTTTAAGTCTATTTTTTGATTTATACTTTAAAAAAGTTTCCATTTTAGAAATATCTTTGATGCTCTAATCTGATGTAGAAAATGTTATTCTGATGACTGACGTTGCTGAATGAATTTTTTCTCAAGTACGTTGACCAGCTGATGTGGGTTAAGCCTAGACTGGCTCGGACGGATGACGAAATTCCACATCGAAAGTTTCGAAGGATGGCTTACTTCGGACAGAATTTAAAGTTTTTTTTTTATCTCAATAAAAAATTTTCTTCGTGTTGCTAGTATGTTAAAGCAACCCCCCTGACTTAATCCTCCTTCAACTTAACTTTAAAATTGAGTTTTTTCCCTTTCTGGAATAACAGAAAGATGTTCCTGTATTTCCCCGCTGTAATCACGCTGGACTTAAAATAAGTTTAAACTAAGTTAGGGCATGGAGTTTCTGCCGTAAACCATCTCAGATAAGCTTAAAAAAAAGTATTTTTATCATAAATCTATCTTTAGTGGGCAGTTTTAAGCTCGGCCTTTTTACTTTTTTTTTTCCTTATTATATTTTACAAGCAATAATTATTCTTGGGCAGTCTACGTAAATTTAAGTTTCCCCCCTCTTTTTTTTTTCTTTTTCTAAAATATTATATAGTTGAAATTTAAGCAGTAAGTCACTGCAGCTAACTTTTCTTTGCATAGTATTGCAATAATTTAAAATTTTCACGGGTAAAAACCCGTTGGGGACTTTTACGTGCAAATTTGTTTTTTTGGGGAGGAGCTGTGAGGTTAGCGAAATGCTGCAATTAAATTTCGCACTTCACAAGTAACACATGAATGCGGATGTTTTAGGATTTGATAGAGTTAGTTCCTATCCTAAACTAAAATTGTAATTGACATTATGCTAATAAGTTTGAAAAGTGATTTATATAAAACGAGAAAGAAAGTTGCTTTTGAGAGTCAGTTGGAGAGGAGTTAAAGTTAGTTGGTAGGAAGATTGTTTAAGAGAGTTAGCAGCGAATATAGTTGGATGTAAGTCAAGTAGATAGCAGTGTCAGGGAATCCTCCTGCTAATCTAAAGATTACTCGGCTTTAGAAGCTAATTTAAATAAAAGTAGTTGAGATCCTTTGCGAGTAATTAAGTAAAACAAAATAAAGTAAAGTAATGGGGTTATTCATTGATGTCAAAGTATTTAAGAGGACTGCCCATTTTAAGTCGTAATTTACTAGATGTTATGATAGTCCAGCGCCCTCCTTCTTATTTATGCTCAAGTAAAGCTCATTTCTGTTATATATTTGGACTCTGTCATTTCTTCATAAATTAAGTATTTCATTTACAGCTCCAAGCTAAAGTTAAATAAGTAAGTTGGCAGCATTCAACCTTCATTTACCAGTTAAAGTTAGATGAGAATGGAGAAGACGCGTTCTCCACAAGGTAAAGACACCAGTGTTTGTCACCCCTAAAATCTGCACCAGTAGTCGTTACCCTCTTAAAAGAAGTGTTAAAATAACCGTTTTGTAACCTGTATGAACTTGAATCTAACCGCACAAGATTCTCCAAAGCCTTCGGCGTCTTATAACACAAAAAGTTCGATTTCAACTATTGAGGAAGTGTAGGGAGGAGCAAAATAAGGGAAGTATACGCTAAATTACAATTGGATTGAGTCAACGTAAGGCAAATGATTAAGGGAATATATATGTATTTCTTGATATATTTTGTTGTTTGCTGCATTTAACATTGCTCATAAAGCATTGTATGTAATGTTTATGAAATGCAGAATACGATTTATGTGCAACTTTTTAAAATTTGACATAATATAAAGGATTTTAAGGTATGACGACTACTGGTGTATATTTTGCACGTTTTACCAGTGCTCGTCATCTTTGACGAACTCTGGTGTTTTAACATTTTTAATAACTGGGTAACTTTTTTGATGAAAAATACGTCGAAAGCGTTTGAACGATGAAAAATACGCTTTGATGAAAAATACGATTTTCGTTTAGAATTATGATGGTATAATTTTTACTTTAATTGGACTATTGGCACCAGTAGTCATCAGGGGTATTCGTAAATGTAAACAAATGTATTTTAACCTCAACAACGTGAACTTTATTGCACTTGTAACTTTTGTATAACTTGTTTAAATAAAGTCAGTCAGGGCACCTTTCATTCACTATGACTTACTTTAAACCACCTAAAATGTTCCATATTATTTCGCTGGAAAAACTAAACAATGGCACATAAACATATTTAGTTATAAAGAGCTTTTTCTAGTTTTCTGTTATATATTTTAGAAAAACAGACATGATTACTCCATACATCTGTCTAATGTATTTTAAATTTTCATGATGTCATGCTTTTGCGAAGATGTATTTAAGTGATGTTTTAAAGTTGCTTCATACTAATTAGTTATAAACTATAAGTACCATTTAAGCACTTTTTTATGCAGTTTATAAAAGTTTTTTATTGGCCGTGATAATTTAATATTAATTCATATATACTTCGAAAATTATAAAATACAAAGACTTAATTTCATAATTAGCATGACTGTGAGTCAAAATTATGTTAAGGCTTTTTTGTTATGTTAGATACATGTGAATAAAAATTTATATAGAAAATATTAAACATTAAAAATATTTCTTAAGCATTTTTTCTGCTTATACATTATATTAATTATGTAAGATAAACAAATAGTTAAAATGTTGATCAAAATTACCCTGTTGACTGCTGTTCTTAAATAATTAAAATTGAAAGATACAGATACATAATATTTGATAACATTAGCTTGTTCTGTAGAATAATATTAGCAATCTTTGCCACCTTCGCTGGTCCCTATATTTAAATAAAATGAAAAAAATCCATATTATTATCAAAAATTAAAAAAAAAAAAAAAAAGAAAAAGAAAAAACACTTTGAAATCAGTCAAAACACCAGTTAATGTTCCCGCTGGCTTCTGTAATAGCTTCCCGCCCCGCAATATGATTGGCTTCTACTGCCTTCGGCATAGACTTAGCCGATTTTTATTCCTCCTCCCTCTCCCACGGGTAAATTTAGAATTTTAACCAAATATTATCAAATTATATATTGCGTACTTTTAACCAATACCCACACATCAAAACTCGCCTTTCTGAGTTAATTTGGAGTAGAGCTAGGGTTAAAAACGTGTTTTTTGTCCGCCCGCCCGAGGGAAGAGGGGTGGGGTAATTTTGCAAAATCGCCTGTTGGGTACACACAACCAACCAACGCATAAAAAATCCCCTCCCGAAATTAATTTGAAGCAGAGTTAAGCATGAAAACATATATATATATATATATTGCCACCCTCACATAGACGAAAGATCTTCGCAAAATCTCTTTATACTAGGTGTTGGATGCATATGATAAACTCACAGATCAGAAATCTCCTTTGTAAGATTATTTAGAGCAGAATTATGCGTAGAAATATGTTTTTGCCCCCCTTTCTCAAAATTTGGTCGGTAAGAATTACGCAAAATCCTTTTACAGTGTTTTTAGGTACGCATAACCAACCAACGCATCAAAAAATTACTTTCCTGATATAATTTGTCCTGATATAATTTGGAGAATAATTACTCTTGAAAACGTGTTTTTGCATCCACCCCACACTTAATGAGGAAGGAGAAGCGAAGGTTTTCTCAAAATTCTTTTTTAGTGTGTGTTAGGTATACACATAATCAACCCACACGTTAAAAAAGAATAATTGCAATACAGTGGAGCACCGTTTATACTTTTTTCAAGGGACCGTTCCTAAAAAACGTATAACTGAAAAAAACGTACAACTGAAAATTCGTTTTATACACAATAAAGTATTATATTAATAATAAAAGTCTAATCAATTTTCATGATTTCTTTTACATTTATTCGAATAACATATATTTTAATTATATTTAAAATATTTTTAAAAGGTTGAATAAAAATTAAATGATAATTAAAAATATAGAAATTCAGAATTTTTTTTCAAGATTTCAATTTTAACCTCTAAAGACAAAGCCTTTTGTTCTCTAAACGAAGATGACATTTTTGCAAACGATTAAAAGGGAGGAAAGAAAAAAAAATGTTTCTCCAACCGTATTGTTAAATAAACACAATAAAAGAAAATCTTCCAAGTCGCCCAACGGAAGTGAGTAATAAATCTTCAAGTATACAAAATGCCTATAAAGTTGTGGGCTTTTTTCCTTTCATACCCCATTCCTGGAGTCAATTAAAATAGAAAGTGGGAGGTCTTCAAGTGGTCACTGGTTACTTGGCTTAATCTCTGAAAAATTCTCTAACCCCCTCCCCCCCCAGGCTATCGATGCAAGTCGCACTTTGTTCTATAGCCGCACTTTGTTACCATAGTTCTAAGAAAAAATAATCGAAAAAAAATAAGAATAAAACATAAAGAGCATTCATCTTTTTTTTTTTTTTTTTAAGTCTTGGAATGAAACTTAAACTTGGGATTCTACAAGAAGGAAAAAAAAATGTATAAGTGAAATTAAGAATTTACTTGTGTCGTATAAACGAAATATTTTAACATCAGAATTCAATGGAATGATTTGGGACCGAAGTCAAAAAGCGTATAAATGGGAAAAACGTATTAATGAGAAACGTATAAAAGGTGCTCCACTGTATAAAAAAAAAAAAAAAAATTATATACCGTGCTTAATTTTCTGTTGAATCATATAAAGGCTATTGAAGGTAGCGAGAACTCCAAACAATTGGCTAAAAGTAATTTAAAAATGCATTGTCACTGTGTTCTGAGCTATTCTGAAAATTTCAAAAGCCTAGGTAGTCGGGAAGATTGATGATCGGGATGAGTATATGATTGGTGAATCATAAAAACGCTACCTAAGGCCGCGAGGACCCAAAACAATTGGCTAAAAGTATTAAAAAATGCATTGTTATCGTGTTTTCAGCTATTCTAAAAGTTTCAAACGTCTAGCTAGTCGAGAAGTTAGTTAAATAAATTTTCTGTTGAATCATATGAACACTACCGAAGGCAGCGGGGACCCGAAACAGTTTGTTAAAAGTATTTAAAAAATGCATTATCACCGTGTTTTGAGATATTCTGGAAGTTTCAAATGTCTAGCTAGTCGGGAAAAAAGTTAAATAAATTTTCTGTTTAACCATATAAACACTGCCGAAGGCTGCAGTGACCCGAAACAATTGGCTAAAAATATTTTAAAAGTTCATTGTTACCGTCTTCCGAGCTTTTCTGAAAGTTTCAAATGTTAGTCGGGAAGTTAGGGGAGTTAGTTAAAAATCTAAGTTAAAAATCGGGAAGTTAGTTAAAAATCGATTGCCAGATTTGTACTGATAATGCTGCCGAAGGCTGCAGGGACCCGGAGCAGTTGGCTAAAGGCATTTAAAAAATGCATTTTCATCGTGTTCTGAACTATTCTGAAAGTTTCAAATGTCTAGGTAGTCGAGAAGTTAGTTAAAAATCAATTGTAAGATTTGTACTGGACAAACAAACAAGAATACGAGTTAATAAAAAGCATGGTAAAATCAATCTTACTGCGATAATTTGGAACAAAGTCACTAGATCTTTACCCCCTACCCTGCTACTTACTCTCTGCTTTAAGTAAATATATTTTTGAGAAAGAATACAATTTTGAGAACGTTTCTTAAAAGCAAAGAATTTTCAAATTATTTCACATATGAATTTGTTTTATTCGCAATATTTTTAATTTTACCATTTAATGTTTTGTGTTTTTAAACCTAAGAATGGATTTGGATTCCAAATATGTTCCAAAGATATTCTGTTTCCTTTAATTTTGTAAAAGCGCAATTAAAATCAAACTATTGAGCAAATTCTTGCGTTTTATTTACATGACGACCACTGGTGTAAACACCTGACAACTACTGTTGAAACCAGTGTTGTGCAAGTTCACGAAAAAAACGAGCTAGTTCAAACTCAAGTTCATCGTGTAAAAAACGAGCTAGTTCGCGCTCAAACTCCTGTCTGAAAAAAATGAACGCGTTCAACTCAAGTTCATTTTTAAAAAGGAGCGAAGTTCATTAAAAGTTCATTTTTGAGTATTTTTTTTTCCTCTAAATAGATCTTCTCGGTGACTCGGTGACCACTTTCACAGGTAATTTACATTTATTAAAATTGTCAATTACCATGAAAATTATTCTTAATTTAGTGTTTAATTAAACTTATAAGCATTTAATTCTCAATTATAACTCATTCATTTAATTCTAGTAGAAATTTATTTAGAGGACACTTCTGAATAGTGAACCCATTGTTTTTGTGTATTTTTTTATTCTCAAATTTCCAATACTTTTGTTTATGCGCACAGTGGCGCACCCAGAAATAAATTGTGGAAGAGGCCTGAGTTGAAGATTAAAAAATACTATATATATATATATGTATATATATATATATATATATATATATATATACTCAAAGCAATTCCAATCCTATGCCAGTATTTCCGAATGTAAATTTTTGTTTTCGTTAAAGCAGAAATTACAAGAAAGTTTCTACAAATATTTAAGAAATGTGGTACAGTAGGACAACTTTATATGCAAGTGAATGTGGTATTTATCAAAATAGCAAATATAAACATGTATATGTCGATCCTTGTTCTATAAAATCATTTTCAAATAGAAATTTTTATTTTAGCTTAAAGCAGAAAACTTTCCAAAAGTTTCTCCAAAGATTAATTTTTAAAAGTTATGACAGAAAACGGGTGTGAAATTATGAGTATATATACAATGTTTATTTTGAAGTATGATGCGTCATGGTCAATATCAAACAAGTCTTTGAAAGTCTGTCATTTCTAGATAAACGAAATTTTTTGAAAGATTTAAAATAATCAATGGAATTGTAATCAAAATAATTTTTAAACATTATATATAAGTTATACACTTTAAAAGTATTTTTACTTCCAAAAATATCTAAATAAAATAACATTTAAAAATGTAAATTTAAATTAAATTTTATGTTATGATATTTTTGAAATAATTTACTTTGACAATATTTTTAATCATTTGTTCTATGCAGCTTACTAATTGCTTCAATCAGAACTATGACAAGATTTTTCTTAGTCTAACATGTTTGCTCAAGAGCCATTTTGCTTAAATTAAGAGTTATTTATTTATTTTTGATAACGAAACTAGTATAATATAACATTTTCAAATGACAAATAATAATAATAATAATAGAAAGAAAAAGAAACTGAAAATATCCTACCCTGTCATTTTTTATTTATAAAGTAGGCTGAGTTTTTATTGATTATCAATAGCACGATAATAAATATGATAAAGATATTAGTATGATTTAAAATTTAATAATAATAATAATAATAATAATAATAATAATAATAATAATAATAATAATAAAGAAAAAAATCAAAAGAAAGAAAAAAAAAGAAAAGAAAAATGGAAGAAAGAAAAAGAAAAGAAATTTAAAATGTAAAAGAATATAACATACACTGTTATTATTTTTAACACGCTTTTATTAGCTTCACCTGTATGTATGTATATTTCTATGTTTGTTTGTAACTTCTCTGGGAGCAAACAAAAAATTTCTATTGTGATAAAAAATACATTCCTTACGTGAACAGCGTGGCGTCGAGGTAAGGCGCCGCGCTACGAACCTGACGGTCCAGCGTGCGATCCCCGTCAGGGGAGATTTTTTAAAAAGGGTTTTTGTTTAATTCTAAGTTAGTTTAAATAAAGGTTTAAATGTATGTAAATATTAAGGTGTGTCACTCACACGATTTTATCTTACCCTGCATTTTAATACTAAGATAGATATTTTGTGCTTTTTAGTTCACATTTCTATAAAGCGTGTTCTTTAATTTTTTAAAACTATAATATTTTATTAATTTATAAGCAATATGTAAAATTTCATGAAATATGTAAAAAAATAAATAATAATAATAACAAGAAAAAGCAGGAATCATTTTACATTTTGCTTAATATAATATATAACATCTCTATTGTATGCAAAGAAAAATCTATATTTAATATATGTTTTTTAAAGAAAAGTATTTACTTCTACTTTTATTTCTAAAGCAGGCTGCGCTTTTATTGATTTGGTATATAAATATGATAAAAAAAAATTAGTCAATTTATTACTTTCCGAACAAACGTATGAAAGGAAAGTATTGTAATCATGTCAAAAATCCGAATTCGAGATTTTGGTGTTTCAATACGTACGCTAGCGTCTAAAAACGCTTTGCTCGAATGCGCTGTAAGTTGGTACGCATGTTGCATGTCACCGTAGCACGAACCCTATTGATTTTGGTGAATCTGGCACTTACAGTTTTTTACAGGGAAACAAAGAAAAAGTCTTTATCACTATGGCCTGTGGGACCAAAATCTTAAAAGTGCGATAGCATCTAAACGCCTCATTCAATTGAGTAAAAATTTTATACATATATTATAGGTCACAGTTACTCGATCTGTATAGATTTTGGAAAATCTGACACATATAGTGTTTTACAGGGATATAAAGAAAAATTCTTTATCATTATGGCCTCTGGGGCCAAATTTATAAAGTGCGATAGCGTCGTCTAAACATCTTATTAAAAAGAGCAAACAATTTATGCACATATTATAGGTAATAGTTGCAAGAACTGCGTAGATTTTGATGAATCTAGCATTTAATTTTTTTTACAGGGACACAAAGAAAAATTCTTTATCTTTATGGCCTATGGGACCAAATTTTAAAAGTGCAATAGGGTCTAAACGCCTTATTCAATTGAACAAAAAAAATTATACACATATTACGGGTCACGGGTCACAATTTCACGAACTGTATAGGTTTTGGTGAATCTAGCACTTTTTTTTTTTTTTTTTTTTTTTTTTTTTTTTACAGCACAGCAAATAATTCTGTATCATTATGGCCTATGGGGTGAAATTATTTAAAGTGCGACAGCATCTAAATGCCTTATCCGTTTGAGTGGAAAATTTATATACGAGTCATATCACACAAACTGAGGTCACCATCACACAAACTGTATAGATTTTCGTGACTCTAGCATTTAACGAGTTTTACAGGAACACAAATAAAAATTGTTCATCATATTAAATTATTTAAAGTGTGATAGCTAGTAAATGCCTTATTCAAATGAACTGAAAATTTATGTACATGTTATACGTCACCGTCACACGAACTTTATGAACTTTAGAGAATCTAGAATTTACGATTCTTTTTACAGGGACGAAATGCAAATTTCTTTATCATTGTGGTATATAGGCTAAAATTTTAAAGTGCGATAGCGTCTAAATGCCTTATCCGATAAAGCTGAAAATTTATAAGTCACTGTTGCACTAACTATAAGCATTTTGGTGAATCTAGCATTTGTAGGTTTTTACAGGGACACAACGAAATATTCTTTATCATTATGATCTACGTGTTCGGTAAGATAGCGTTAAATTAAACTTCGTGTACAATATAAAGAAAAATACTCAAACTACCTAATATAATTTTCTCTTTTGTTTATTTAACAACTCCTCTTACTTTACTTTATCTACAAAACCGTTAATTACTCAATTTTTGGAATGTCGAGTGGAGTCACTCCAGATTTTTTTTTTTTTTTTTTTAATAATGACCAAAAAATAAAAGAAGAGAAGAAAAAACATTAGATAAAGGAAAGAATATATTATATTTAAAATAAATAAGGAATCAAAAACCTCATCGTTTTTGACTTATAAAGAATGTAAAATTTTATAAAAAATGAAAAATAAATAAATAAATAATATAGGTAGAAATCATTTTATATTTTGCTTAAATTAATAAATAAATTTCATCATTTTATATATTTTTAATAATAAAAGCTGTATATAGTCTCTAAATAAAATTGTGTTTTCAATATCTATTTAAAGATAAACATGGAATTTTCTATTCTTAAAACACGCTGTTGATCTTATCGAATTTCGAAATAGTTAATTATGAAAAAGAAATTTGTATAATTTGATTTAAACATAATAATGATATAAACACTCATATATATGTTCTTTTTTAAATTCTTAATAATTATCATCTCATCAAGGTTTTACTTCCTGGTTTCTATGCAGTATAATGAATGATGAAATAACATAGCAATTTTACATATTTTTAATATGTTGACTAAAGTAATAAATACTCTCTTATTTTCTTTTTAATTATTATTATTTTTTTAATAATAAATACTTGTATTTGAATCGCACTCGAAAGTAAATATTCCTTAAAAATTATATTAAGAATGACTTTCACGTTCTAATTAATAACATATTTTTAATTTTAGTTCATAGAGAAGCATAGAAATTAATATTTTTTGTTGGCTGTTATGTGCTTTTATAAAATTTTGAGGTATTTAAATGTGATAAAAAATATTTTGATTTAAAATTTAACAATAATAATAAATAATACATAATCAATAATAATTCTTAAGAAAAATGTAAGTAAAATTAATTAAAATTTATAAAGAGTATTGTGTTTCATTTAAAAAGTATAATAAAAAATATCGCTAACAATGTTTCAACAACTATTTTTAAATTGTTATCGAATTTCGAAGAATTTAAAACTGATATATATATTTAAATATAGTAATGTTAATATAATATATTGTAAATTAAAATTAAAATGATAATAATAATATATTCCACATATTTCATATAAAAATGAAATATAATATAGAAATTATAAATTATAACTTTTGGAATTCTTCAAGAAATTTTTCAAATGTTATATGGATTTTGCTTTTCTAAAATTCATTTTCTGTTGATTAAAGGGGAAAAAAAAAAATATTAAAAATGAAATTGTATGCTATTCTTATTTTTCCTTTTAATATTTTTTTTTAATTAAAATTGAAATGAAATATCAAAATAGTAATAGTTTAATACACCTTTTCTTTATCTTTTAGAAAGACTGCTTTCCATTATGGTTTTTCATTAGCTTGAAGAAAAATTTTATATATTGATATTTTTCACATGGTCTTACTTTCTCAGAGAAATTTCAGATATATTTGCAAAAGACTACGACGGAATGAAAAAAGTGTTAAAAGTGATAGTGAATGACTGAGAAATGAGAATACTCTACTAAAATGATCCCCGTTTTTCCTCCCCCATTTCTTTTTCTTCCTTGAAAATAAATCGAACAGAGAAACATACATTCACTATCCTATCAAAAGAGCGAGATGCTGTCTGAGCTGTAACCAATTTCTGGTTATAAATTTTAGCTGTTATAACACTATAACACACACAAAAAAAGCGAAAGAAAAGAAAGATTCGCTTTTCCTAGTGTCCCCCTCTCTTTATTTTATTTTGAATGAGGGTATTCAAAAGTCGAAAGTGGTCACCAATACCCAGTGGCTCCAACATCTGGATATCTGATTATAGCCATCAGATAACAATTATTCAAGTTTCAACCAACAAAGATCGGTAAGCCCCCTGTTTCCTGTTTTTACGACTTCACTCAATACTTGGTCTCAGTCGCTTTAAGAGTTTTGTTTACATTCATCTAATAAGTTCAAAGAATGCCGTTTTATATCAGAAAGAAAGGAAGTAAAAATCTGTTATACTGTGAATATGAGAGGGAGTAAAGTTTTAAATGTTGAAAAACAACAAGTCCTATCTACATTCGAAAAGTATCGTAAAAAAGAAATTCTTATTCATATTTAGATTTATTCTTCGCGTTTATTTATTTTTATTTTATGTCTAAAAACTTAAAGTGTGCGAAATTGGTGCTTTTATTATTTATAATACATTTTTTTATTTAAAACACTTTCTAAATTAACTTAAATTGTCGTATAAATAAACTATTTGGAATAGTTGAACTCTGCTCAGATCCCCATCATATATTTGTTCTCATACATTTCTACTTTAGCTCATACTATGTACATGTTAAAAGATATGAAGTCTCTTTATCATTTGGCTCGATTGTAGAATGTAGTTCCTCAACTATTAGGATACCCTCCCGCCTTCCGCTTCAATCTATTTATCGTATCCTAATTTGTTATTTAATTTTGTTTAGGTCAGTTTTATATTTCAGTTTTCATGCAATTCTATAGTATTTCCATTCCAATAATCTTCATATAGCAAGTGTTTGGGAAATATTGTCTTCATTCTGCCATGTTTAGAAATACGCAAATTTTGAATGATTTAGAAAGATTTCAAAGTGGAATGTATATAGTCAATAATGTTCATGATAGTGTCATAAATGGTATTTTAAAGCTGGTCAGATAACTTTACGATTAAAATAATCCTCGTAATACACGTTTAATCGGTCGTTGTCGCAATATTTAAAATATAGCGTACTTATTTCCTATACATAATCCATTAAATTTGTAAACAATTGTTGATCCATTCTTGAGAATCATTCACATAAGATCATAGAGCATTGTTGCAAAATGAGTGCGAAACGAAAGAAATATATACATATTTTTAATTTAATTTGTAATATGTTATTTTAAGTTTTTGACATTAAAAAGAATTTTTAATTATATTACAAAGCTCAAAATGTGACATAAAAAAGAAATAGTGAAAATCCCCCCCCCCCTTTTGCCTCCCTTCATCTATATATCATTTACTATAATTTTAACAAAGATTAAGTTATATTTATACAAAGTTCCAGAGAAATAGTTCACATGGTGATATAAAAACAATCATTTCGCCTCTTTTCCCTGACCCCTCCAAGATATGTGTAACACTTTTGTAATTTTATTTCAATCTATAATAAAGTGGTTTAAAAAATTCTTTTTTTGCACCTACACAAACCCCTTGTCCCCTAAGCTATATATAACACTTATCGTGATTTTCGTAAAGAATAAGTGATAGTTATAATACGGAATATCGTTAAAATCTGTAACAAGATGATATTAAAAAGAAAAAAAATCTTTCAGATCCCGAAGTATGTATGACACTGCTTTTTTTGTCATAAATAGCAAGTGACTATTGGACAAAATTTCATTAAAATCAGTAAGAAGGAGATATAAAAACAATTATTCTCTTTCAATATGCTCCTGGACCCCCCCCCCCTTCCTCCAAGTATACACTAAGTGAAAGTGGTTCCAATTTAATTGATTGAAATTTCTAAAAATATGTTATGAAAATCATTCTTTAAATTCATTAGTTGATGTTTATTGTTTTTGCGATTTGCAAATTGCAAAAGTACCCTTTTTTCCAGGTGCCCTTTTTTCCAGTGCCTTTTATTCCAAATGCCCTTTTTTCCGAGATCCATTTTGCCGAGTTATTTTTTTTTTCTGTCCTTTTCTTCTTCTACTTTTCTTTTTATATTTCAGACAGAAATATTTAAAATGAGTTTGAGCTTGAATTGCTTTTTCACGCTCAAGTTCGTGTAAAAAACGAACTACGCTCAACTCAAGTTCATAATTTAAAAAACGAGCGAAGTTCAACTCAAAACTCAAAAATTTTGAGCTACGCTCACGAACGCGTTCAAATGAACGCGTTCGTGCACAACACTGGTTGAAACACAGTTTTCAAGTGACGAGCACTGGTGCATTTTTATAGGTTTAATTTTAATTTTATTTTTAAAAATGGCTTAATGTATTGAAAAATTGAAAGTGTCTAACAACAACTAGAAGAATCAGTGTATAAAACAGACCAAAGTATAATATTGATGAATAGCACACAAATACCACGCGAAAAAAACAAATATTCTAAAAATAAGGCATTAAGACTGACGAGCACTGGTGTCTTTACCTTACTTCAACGCAACAATTTAAAAAATCAACCAGGAGGATGTAGTATAAATAAAACTGATTTTAGTCAAAATATAATAGCACTTTATCAATGTGTAAAAGAAATTTTAAATTAAAAATGACGTCAATTTTTGTGAGATGCATGTTTTTTTTTTTTTTTTTTTTTTTTTTTTAATATAATTTTTTACTGTTTACAAGATAAATGTACTTATTTTCCTGTTGGAAAAAAAATAAACTCGTATATATATATATATATATATACATATATATATATATATATATTTGGCTACAATTAAATTATGGATAAAATTTAAATGGTCAATTTTTTGCTATTATTAGCTTATTATTTTCATATTTTTATTAATTAAAAGAAAACTAAAAAAATTCGAAAATCTGACTTCGATGTGCACAATGACCCTTCGGAAGGCACCTTTGTGTTAAATCTCGTGACTGTTCGAGCAACCGTTTTCGAGAACAGTGAAATATACACATATATATATACAAATATTGCTCACTTAATAGTATAAGAGTATTATCTTAATATGTAATTATATATACATATAATTTTCTATGATAATTGAATATCTCGACTGCGATGATCTTAAAAAATCTGAATTTTCATCACTATCTTGCTCTAGATTTTCTATTATTAAGATCTAAAATTATTCTTATTTAAATTTTATTGAAAAATCTAGAAAATTCTTTTCGAATATAATATTAAATTTTAATTCAGGGTAGGACAAATAAAAGTGGTACGGACGAGTGGATACGATTGGACGTGAATAATTGAGGCGTACACTACGTGTACGCACACCAGGTGATCGAAACCGGTTCAGATCTTAGTGCGGGTCAATGGGAGTTTAACAGTGCAAAGGTGAAGATGGTACTCACAGTGTAACAAAGGGTTTCGTTGTTAAAAGTTACGTTAAAAGAAATTCATTGAAAGAGTGTGGTCGGTTGTTCGCTCATAAATTTAATGGTGTCAAAGTGCCAGCAAAGAGTGAAATACAACGATTAGTCACAAAATGGCGTCAGACAGGGAAGACGTTGCAGTGTCTGCACGGGTTTTTATTGGTCCCATCTTCTTTCATCTGGCGCTGAATTCGGAGCGTTACATTTTCAACATTTATATCCATTTGTGGCAGAATTAACTGAGGAGGAAAGGACCTACAGTTACTTCCAACAGGATGGAGCAACTGTCCATAGAACCTGCCGAAACATGGTTCATATTTACACAATATTCACTCCTGACAGAGTTGTTAGCAGAGGTCAATCTGGTCTCCACCTCATCATATGGATTCATCATCTTTTGTTCAAGTTGTCTTTTTACTCTAACCGTTTCAAGATCCTGTGATATATAACATGATGTCTCCACTATTTTTGTGTAAAAAAAAAAAAAAAAAATGCTTACCTGATGATGCTATAATGTTATGGCGAAAAGCTCTGTAAACGATTTAAATGAATTTTAATACGTGTTTTTAAAATGTGTTTTAATATATTTTAATTAATAATTCATTTGTAAAATATAACTCTTAAATAAAATCAGTGTTAATAATAATAATAATAATAAAATGTTGTTTTAAGAACAGAGCTCGTTATTCCGACGATATATATATATATTCTGTAACGTGTAAAAGTCTTCCTATATCACTATATACTAAGGCAAAATATCACTGATTCACCCATTCATCTATAAACGTCGAGTCCAAATCCCCAAAATTAAAGAGATGCCGTCAGGAAAGTTGGTTCTTTTCATGACGTAGAGGATCACTTTAAACGGCTTTAACGAAATTTTACCTTTAAGGGGTTGAAAGTGGGAGTCCAGATTTTTTAACCCTTTCACCGTATTTCTATAGTTATTTCCGTTAGAAGCTTGAAATTAATCAAAATGTGTTCTCTTAGGCCCTAATTAAGGTAAAAGTTAAAAAATTTCTGAAATTTAGTCCTTATGGAGGAAGGAAGAAAGCGGTTAACCTGTCCTTCGTAAGTGAAAAATCGCGATGGTTTCCAATAAAATCTTTTAAATTTAGCAAAATGTTTCTTTTTAGTCTCAAATTAAAGATTAGAATCTTCCGAAATTCAACTCCTAAATGCTTGAAAAGGGGTGTCTATCATTTCTACCCGTTGTTTGTGGAGTCCGCAGTGGTTTTCAACAGAATTTTTTAACAAACTTGAAAAATGCTAGGTCTTCATCAGAACTTACAATAAACAATCTCTGATAAACAGGTCAAATTAATTAGCTTTGCTTTAAGTTTTTCTTTTTTAATTTTTCCCCAGGCGAAAAACGCGTCGAACTGCCAGTTGTATTATAATTTCGAGTTAAGAATACTATTTATTGCAATTTACCCTATCGCTAGTAAATAACGGCCCCGCACATTCATAGTAATACGTAGTAGTTTTATCTATTAAAATTCACTTTTTCTGTCGAATGATTCCTAAGAAATGACGTGACTTTCAAAACACTTTTTTTTTTTTTACTAATGTTTTTAACGTTAATAAATAAAAGCCCCAAAGAATCATATGAATGCGTAACAGTTTTCTCTTTAAAATGTACTTACCTATCGAATAACTTCTATAAAATGATGTCATTTTCAATGACGATAGTAATTAATTTGGGAACTTTTGTGAAAGGGACATCACTTATATATATTATTATTATTATTATTATTATTATATTAAGACCTAAGTCATTTTGATATTTTTCACAATAGAATATGTTTATTGTAAACATGAAATTTTGACGAAAACGTAACTTTAGAACGAATTTGTAATCATTTCAGCCCTTTTTCATTTAACTATTTTGTAAACCTCCACTTAGGAAGAATATATACATAAGAAAAATCCAACATATCAAATGTAAAGTTTCTGAAGAACAAATAATAGCATAAAATTCAAACTTGGTATTTCAAATGTGTAGATACATATAGAGATGCTGTATAAAACTTTTCATTGAGATCAAGCAAACGGTTCGTGTACAGGGACACCCAAGATGATTGAAGTACATTATGTCAAAGGGGGAAATTGCAGGTAAGTAGAGTTTAAGCATCTATAGAAAGCACGGAGCAAAATGAAACGAATGTATGTTTTTTATATGCGTAAAAACATGTTTCATGTAGAATATGGTATGTAAATTATTCACTGTTGGGTTACAAGGCCACACAAAAGAACTAGATTATAGTGCGACTATACTTGAAAATTGATATAAATGTACTTCTTATTGTGCCGTGTGTTATTATTAAAGGATTATATTTATTTGCACCATGTGATGTGTGCATAACCTTCAGAAGATATACAGGGCTGCTAATATTTAAGCCATAACATTCTTTTTATTGTTAGTGGAGGGGTTTTACTGTAATATTTTACCCTGTTCAAGATAGCCGCTCAGAAATTAAAATTAATTCCTCATAGCTATATGGTAAATAATGTATTTTTTAAAAGTTAAATATTCATCTCTTATTTTTTTTTTAATTTACACGTTTTGAGGTTTCTGAATAGCGAAGTCAAGTTTTTAACGTTTGATCTTTGTATGCATCTCTTAGAACAAATTAAAAGCAAATAGTTTCAGGCCATCCAAATGTTATATTTTGAAGGTACTACGTTTGTTACTATAGAAGTTTGATCAAGATTGATAAGTTTCAAAGGATGTTACGGGTTGCGTGTGAAAGTTGTCTGAATAATTTGAAATGATCTTTTGAATTTAATAAGGAATTTAATACTATATAAATGTATGTACAATAATGAAGCGGGGGTGGTGGGGAGGTAGCTCTCTCACATAGAATTTTGTTTGTCAAATAAAGTTGTTCAGAAGCCTAATTTGATTTGTTTTAACATATGTTTACATAACAGTACTCGTTATGCTATCCCTTATTCTACAATCATTGTATGTATTGTATTAAGTTTTAGGGTAAGAGAAAGACGTGTGAATAGCCCACCAGATTACTTAATTACAATCATGAATTTACTTTTTTTTTTTTTTTTTTTTTCATTTAACACCAATCTTAATTTTACAGCATATTGTAGTACTATGTTTGGAGTGAAATTGCTATCATTTCATTGTCGATCGGGTAAATCAAATAAAATATAAGACATTACTTAATAGTAAATACTATAAATAGTAAATACTATCAACGATAGTAAATACTGTTTAATGAAAACACAATTTAAATATGAAAAAATGCTTCGATTTTTTTATATTGCTGCTTCCAAACAGTATTTCAATTAACACCCAAAATGAACTTCAAGGGTAAGCTGTTGGTTGTCTCAGGCAATAGTGACACTGATTCAAAATATTGCAGGCAAGAAAGGCGGTGCCTAAGGCAGCAGGGAACTGAAGGAAGTTTTTCAGCGATTTCACTGGATTTTGCTTTTAAGACTTTATTTGTAAAAAAAAATATAGTGATTCATTTTTTTGTTGTTTATTTAAACATATTGACCAGCGCCGCTGGCAAAGCCTGTTAGTACATATATGAGGCTTGGCTATTAAACAACGAGACTATTGCTTTAAAACATTTTATTTTAAATTTATACATATTTAGTTATTATCAACTTCAATATACACCCCTCCTCTATCCCTACAACACTCCATGCGAATTTTCCATTGTTCGAAACAGTGCTGGAAGTGTTGTCCTGTGAGCTCCTCCTTGAGGCGTGCCGCTTTTTCTTTCACAGTTTTAACTGACTCAAATCTTGTTACTTTTAATGCAGATTTAACTTTGGGGAACGTATAAAATTCATATGGGGCCAGGTCATGCGAAAAAGCGGATGGTCTAAAACTGGGATGTTGTATTTGGCTAGAAACGTCTTGACAGACAATGACGTGTGAGCCGGCGCGTTGTCTTGATGGAGAACCCATGACTTGTTCTTCCACAATTTGGGTCGTATTTTCCTTACCCCTTCACGGAGTTGAGCAAGCACCTCAAGATAGCAATGTTGAGTAATATTTTGACATTCAGGAACCAAGTGTAGGTACACAATACCATGAATGTCGAAAAACAGGATCATCATCGCTTTGAATTTCGGCCATCCATCTCCAAAGTCTTCTCAGCCATCTTGGAAACGGTTGAACCACTCATAAACTCGCGCACGTGATAAATATGCATCGCCATAAACTTGTTTTAATAAAAGATAAGTTTCACTAGCGGTTTTACCAAGTTTCCCGTAAAATTTCATGACAATTCGTTGCTCTATTTTTACACTTATCACGTTTTCGGCAAAACGAAACGAACACATCTTACACAAACGAAAATTGTGGCCAGACTGATTTCTCTACAAACACGGGAGGTGCTGCAATCGAAAGAGAAGGCTTTACGCTGCACAGCTGTCGTTTGTTTGGATTTAACGCATATGTAGTTCATCTGTAGCAGCAATAGTCTCGTTATTTAATAGCCACACCTCGTATATATATATACATATATATATATAAATTAATAAAAAAATTAAAATTAAAAATTAGTGCAATTAAAAAAGCAGTGTTAAGTGAAATCAAATTTTAAAATGTAATAATGTATTACATTAGCTATCACTATATTAATATTGATGAAGATGGTATATTTTAAAACGGAAAGTACTAGATAACTTCTACTATCTATCACTTTCTTTAATAACCTTTTAAAATGCTTTTAATGTCTTGTAAAATAATCCAGTATACAACACATTAAACATAATGAACATAAGAGCAGTTTTAAGTGATATATATATATACATATATATATATAAATTTAATAATTCAATACCGTTATAAAATTTAGCGTTTAATAGATACATGATAATACCAACACAAAAATAAAACTGATTGTAACACAGTTTAAAAGCCAGCACAGAAATTTTACGATTCATTTTTGGTATATATATATATATACATATATAAGGTAGGTGAGCCAAAGGTGGTCATAGTTAAATTTTGAGATATTTTTATAATTTTCTGGTTGGGTGTAAGAGACTGAACCGAATTTTTCGTAAAATGCTACATTTCTCTCTTGCACATATAAATTGTAATTTTCTTTATAAAATGTAATTTAGATATTTTTATTATACAATTTCAAAATTGTAGCTTGTAGGTTATCCTTGGCACATAGTGTTCCAAATGTGGTCCATACTTTAAAATAACTTTTAAAATGTACTTAGGACGACAATCTTTTGTTATTTTTCAGATTTTTCTTCTTACTCATCTTATCTTTTGACACAAAAAGACTTTCAACTACATTTTAAGCAAACTAGTTCAGAATTTATTATTCTGAGATTCATTGACTTTTTCTGGAAGATCTCTGGCATTCTCAATAGTGTGGAAATTGTTTAAGAATAAATGATATAAAGTTTTTACAAATATTATATTCCAGAAGAAATTCTTAAAGTAACCCTTATTTCATTAATTTGCGCATTTATTTACCAATTTGTTCCACGTTTTCCACTGCTGACCGGCTTCTGGGCCAGCTTCAGAAGATCCGTATGATCGCAATTTGCACGGCTTTAAAATCTTAATCTGATGTATTTATTAGAAATGAAGTTAATGTGGTTAAAGAGAAAGAGATGAATTTTCAGAATACATAAACAATAGAAAGTTTTAAAAATTCAACACATATAAATTAAAATGCCATTATACCTGGAAATTAGAACAACTACTCATCTTAAGAGAAATACCTGCATACAATGGCGATCGATCCAGATAATATCCTAAAATTCAGTCATATACCATGGAGATACATGATTTACAATGCAGTAGCAACAATTTGTGATTAAAAATTAAATTAATCCTCTTTTAGGGGGATAGACTGCATTAGGAACACTCGATACCTTTGACTCATCTACATTATATACTGGGTGTTTATTAAAAAAAAGAAAAAAAAATATCCCGGTATATAAGACCATATGCACTTGCTCTTCACAGAGCACGAAAGCAAGATACGCATCACGCTTTTCACGATGCCTTATTTTTCACTTAGTGTGATGACGTCAGTCATGACGGTGTCTTACGACTAACAACGAAATTAAAACCCTTATTCAGTAGACCTCATAGAATAATAATAAAGGAAGAAACGTATATGTTTTGGTTTCAGTTTGTAAAATCCAGGAATGCCAGGTATAGGGTTGTAACTAGTTCGATTGGTTGGCGACTTGCTAGCGAAATGTTTGAATCGTCTCGTCTCTGTGTCAATCAGACAGGGGAGCAGCACCCACAGAAAATAGCAATAATAGCGCCGAGGATGGGTGCCCTACTTTAAGTTAATAAGTAGCAGGAGCAGCTTTCGCTGGTAGTTCACTAGAAGGGGTTTGTAAGCATTAGAGATTTGTCATGCTCCTTCTTCCTCTATTATTTTTCTATGGTAGACGTTCATGAAATTAAGGAAACCATGGTGTCTTATTCTCGTTTCGAAGCAGAATTAGTAGACTATAGTAAGAGCCGAAGACTCAGTGCGAAATGTGACGTCATTAAGTAAATGAAAGTCGTGTTCTGGTAGGCACATCCTAACTGTTTTCACTTTTCTTCTTAGTATGCCTAGTGTTGGTGATTTTCGTGCTAGAGGTAACGTTCCAACGCTATTTATGGTTTTTTGCTATGGATAATTCCAATATATAATATAATAATAATATAATTCCAATAAAATAATAATAAAAAAAAAGTTGGTGTTGCCATTTGAAATTTTTGAAATTTTGTCACTCTAACCGTAACTGTTAGAGTTTAACTGTTTTTTATATATATATATATATATATACCTCAAAATACCTTCCACCAAATTTTTCTTTAGTTTCTGTGAACGGTATGATAGCTATGTTCTCATATATCGGGATATTTTTTTTTATAATCACCCTGTATATATTTAATTTAAGAGTCCTTATATTGATATGTAAAATGATTTCTTATATACATATATTCAACTTAAGGATTGAAAGCATATAAAAAAGGAATATATTAAAAAAAAAAAAAATGAAATATACTAAGTATAAGAAGAGGACACTACGGTTTAAGACGGTTTCAGCAGGTTAAACTAGTTTGTCGAGGGCTCAGTGTTCCCAAAATCTTTTGCAAAACCATATGATGAGAAAGAAAAAGTTAAAATGAAGAGTTAGCTGGAAAATAAACTTAGTGAAAAAAAAAAAAAAAATATATATATATATATATACGTATATATATATATATATATATATATATATATATATATATATGTATGTATTTTTTTTTTTTTTTTTTTTTTTTTTTTTTTTGACAAACTAACTTAATCATAAATATTATGATTTAAAATAATTTTTAGTATTACATCAACTAAACCAATCATGCATACGGTTCAGTAAAATATTTTCATTCTGCACAGATGTGCTTAATGATAACAAAACATAATCATAAAATACTACATATACATATATATATATATATATATATAAATATATATATAGTGAGAGAGAGAGAGAGAGAGAGAGAGAGAGAAAGAGAGAGAGAGAGAGAAAGAGTTATTAATCTAAGAACTTATTATAATGGAAACATCAACAAAAAATGTTTTAAATATCAGTAAAGAAATTTTCTAAACAGACAATAAAAAAATTATAGTGCTAGTTGACACCGTGAATTTTCTATTTTATAAATTTTCACGTTCTTACACACAAATAAGGGACAAGAGTCATTTGATATATAATGTGTATAGCAAATCTATAGACATATATAATTATTTATTATATTTAAATGCTTGATCAAAATATTGCAAAAATTTGAATGCTTACTAGTGAATGAAATTTCCTGAAGTGATAAATATTTTTAATTTGAGGAGTCAAATAATATCAATAATTAACAACTATTTTATTATATATATATATATATATATATATATATTATGCTCTTAATTTTTTAAAAATTTCAACAACCAAGTTTAATCACAAATTTGAGAAAATCAAAGCAATATTAAAAGACATATAATTTAAATTGCCAACTTGCCGCATCAGATGTCAATAAACTAATATTATGAAAAAGGAAATTATTTTAAAATGAGAAGTAGTAAATAATATCCACACACAACAATCTATTAAATTTTTTAATTTGACACACTATTGGGAAACACACTATTGGGAAGAATACTGTAATGGAAATAATGTTTTAATACAATCAATATTGCAATAGAATAAAATCCATAGTATTTATTTACATGCACAATATTATTTATACGTTCTATTTTTAAGTTATTGTACATAAGTAACTTCAGCCGTTCACTCTGAAACTTATATATAACAAATATCGACTTTTCGGCGTATTGAAAAGAAAGCCATTAAATATAATTATAAAAGCAGTTTCAAGTAATTAAGAAAAAAAAAACTCGCTAATTTGTTAATTAAAAGTATTCAATTTTAATGTAGACTAATTAGTTTTTTTTTTTTTTTTTTTTTTTTTTTAATGCAGATTAATTAATTTTTTAACAAACTATTGTTATTTTTAAATATTTACCTTAACACTTTTTTATCTTTTACTTAAAATTTCAGCTAAAAAACCCATGTGCTTAAAAAACAAAGTAAAAGTAAAATCATCTTAAAATACTACTTACTTCTACTTTTGTTCAATAATCAATATCAGACAAAAGACTTTTTTCTACGTATAATGTTTTCATATGATTGTTGTTTGAAATTGGTGTTTATTTCACATTATCTTTTAATATTTTCAACATCTGAACTTTAAGCGGAGTTTTTAAAAAAAGGCATTTTTTCTTTAAGCAAAAGGGATAACTCTTTTCTCATTTTATGTCTGTTTTATCTTCATTTATAACCGAAATGATAAAAGTGGATAACAGAAAGTCCTTCTAAAATTCTTATAATGTTTGTTAATCCTGCTTGAGTAATAATTTTATTTTAAAGTCTTCTTAATTTTAAAATGATAAACGTTATCTTTGAATAAATATTTTGTTCAAGAAAATGCATAAAAACCCGAAGCTGGAATAAAAAAAAAATAAATAAAAAATAAAAAAAAAAGTCTAAAGTACAAAGACTTTGACTACCATTTGTTTCATAGCCTACACTATCCTATTAGTATATGTTCGGATTATATTGGAATGAGAAAATTTCTTCGATTTTTTTTTTTTTTAATCTATACGATTTGTGGTGTCCTGAAATCAATTTTACTACTTTCAAAGTGGTGTGATTAATTGTGTAGATACGTACGTATTTGTGTATGTATGCAAATGCGTGCATGAGTGCAATTTAGCACAAGAACGTCTATAAAACTTGATTCGATTCAGCTGAAAGTTGATAGGTAAGTTATAGATCAAAGTCTCACTAACTGCAGAGATTTTTATTAAGAGTTACATCGTATAGAATGCTGATTTTGTTTTCTAAAGTTTTTATTGAAAAAATTACAAAAGTCAGCCAGTGGAACACAGTTTTCGGAAAAACTTCAGAAAAACGGTGGACATGATTTCTCAAAACTCATACATGGATCTTATTGAAATTTTGCACATTTCTTCTAAATGGAAATGTCTAGTGCTTGAATGAAGGATCAAATAGATGAAATTTGAATGTTTGAATGGTAGAGTTGTATATGAAAGCAGTATAACTTTGGTGCATTTTGGCACATTTTTTTTATAAATTTTATCAATTTATTTGAAGAGAACATATGCATGTAAAATATTATTTCTTATTTTAGTTTTTAACAATAATTGGGTTTTAATCAGACCACTTTGACCTACATTGTTTTAATGCAAATAGCTTGTTATTAAAATAGTATGCAATGTTACATAGTAACAATTAAATTAATAATTATATACTATATATATGTATATATATTAATAACTAATTATTCAACTGTTGTTTATATCAGGGGTGGCCAACCCGCGGCCCGCGGGCCGCATGCGGCCCACCGCGTAGTTACTTGCGGCCCGCGAAGAGACTAACGATATTTAAAGTTTGACAACTTTGGTTAACGGATCAAAAATTAATAAATACGTTCTGACTTTTCGAAGTGAAAATACCTTTCAACGATTATGGTAGCTAAAGAATTGTTGTAATGAAATATTATTAGATACATTATTCATTCTTTTTATTATAGTTTTATTATGTAGTCATAAATTTACACGATTCTATTGTTATTTTATGAATGAAAATAATTTAAATTAATGTATTCTGCTCCAAGTTTTTACCCTGCCCTTCCCCGAAAAAAGCATATGCATACATGAATCATATACTCACAAACATATTTGCACATATGCATATGTACAGTCATAAAATAATAATAATAATAATAATAGACTAATTTCACCGTAAATTATCGTAGAAATCTGCAGCTGGTGCCTAACGATTGGTAATAACATATAATTTTTAATTCAATTGCTAATTTTTGTTTAGGGTGTCATTTACATATTAAAACTTGCAAAAACTTCTTCTACTTTTATTTTTTATTCTTTCCGAATAATACTACCCATTTTTAATTACAGATTCTAATTTCGTAAGTCAAGGCGGTTCGGAAAAAAGCATAGTTTATATTCCTTATATCAAGTTTTCATTGAGTTACCAGCAAAAATTGATCAGGGGTAAATCTCTATATTTAAACTAGTATCAATAGTTTAAATAGTAATCAAAACTATATTCAAGGTCGTCGACGCTCATGTTTTCTTGGGTGTCCTGATTGACTGCAAGTTGAGTTTTCTTCCTCATGTCGAGACTATCTGGGATACGATTTATGACATTAGTAAAAATATTAGAAGAATTAGTGGTGCTACTTGGGGTATCAGGCCTGCTATGAAGAAGCTCTGGTATTATACTGTGATTTTGCCCAAAATCCTTTATGCTGCTGAGGCGTGGTATCCTAGGCTGAATTGTCATGGTGTTTGAAAGTTTAATTCCTGCCAGCGTACGCTCATTATCCATATTTGTCATTTTTATAAATCAGTCTCTACTGATGCTATTCGTCATCTTACTGGGGTTCCTCCTGTGACTTTGGAGGCGGAGAGGCTTATTAAGAAGTACAATGTCCGTTATGGTGATAAATCTCTATATTTTGATGGTGATTATTATGATAAAAATGACTTTGATAAAAGACTTTTCAAGTATAACATTGACTCGTCAGGTTTGTGTAGAGATTTTGAAAATTTAGCTGATCTGGACAGTAATGATTTGCTCAGGATTTACACTGATGGCAGTAAGACGGATGAGGGTGTTGGTGCTGCCTGGGTTGCTATTTACAATAATGGTATTATTAAATTTGATTTGCTGAAGCTCAGGGAATATAACTCTGTTTTTCAAGCTGAACTAATTGCTATTAAAGAAGCGCTTACTTGGTTAAAGGATGCAAATTTCAATTCTGTTGTTATTCTCACTGATAGTCTCTCTTCTATTCAGGCTTGTAGAAACCTTTATTCTAGTACCATGTTAATTAAGGATGTCCTTTACCTCATTGAAATCTGTGATAGTAATGTGGTAATTAAATGGGTGAGGGGACATACTGGTATTTTGGGTAATGAAATTGCAGATTTCTTGGCCAAGAATGCTTGTGTTACTGGTAATAGAGTGGTTATTCCCTATCCTAACTCACTTATTAAGAAATTTCTGAACAATGACCTGAAAATTGCTTGGCAACGTGAGTGGGATTCTTCAGATAACGGCAGACTTACTTTTAGCATTTTTCCTACCGTTTCTCTTGATTTTAAACTAAAGAATCAAGTTCTTTATTACTTTGCTACTGGCCATGGTGCTTTTCCCTACTATTTGCACTATAAAGCTAAAGATAGGGATAGTCCAAATTGTCCTTGTGGCTCTCTTGGGGATTCTCTGCACTACATGACAACTAGCTGTTCCTTTTCTGGTCAATGTATTAAGAGAGATACTGCAGAGAGTCTTGGTGACTACTTTCAGAGAATAGATAATTCAAGGTTCTGGTGTAAACGAGCTGCTTCCATTTATAATCATTTGAACGAATGTTTTACTTTTATTACTTATAAATTTTAGGCTCTTGATTTGTTTGGATTGTAATTGGTGTCTTGCTGTTGCTTATTTGTAATTGTTATGTAGTTTTATCGCTTGTTTCTGTATCTTAATATATTTTAGGTTCTTGTTTTTAACTGTTGTATTTTACTTTTAGTGTTTTATTCTAATGTTTTGGTATTTGCTTTTGCTATGCATTGTTTTAACTTTTAAACTGTTGTTTTAAACTTTTTAACCTTGTAGTTTGTTAACTTGGGTTATTTTAGCTGTTTTTATATTTTTGTATTTTAAACTTTGTGCTTATTGCTATTTTTAATACTGTTTTTGTATTTTGGCTATATGGTCTTTGTTACTTTATGGGGATTTCCGTTGCTGTTTTGCGTGTTCCTGTATATTTGTATTCACGCTGCTTGACATTTTGTTCATAACGATTGTTTTTGTTCTACTGTTTTATGCTTTTGTATTATTGGCTTTGTATGTAACACTTCCATGTGACTCTGTATTTTTGATTTTTCCAAAAAAAAAATTTTTTTTTTTTTTTTTTTTTCCTGCTGGTTTTCTGGGTTCGTTCTCCTGGCTGAGTTTTGGTTAGATGGTGATTGCTTCTTTTTCCGACCGTCCTTGGGCCTTCGGGCCGGCCATAAACCTTCGGGTTGGTCGGCGGTTTCGGGGGTAATTTAAACTAGTATGTTGTGGCCACCACATGACTTTCTTCTATATTTTCCTATACAAATTTGCTCAGTAAAAATAATTTATTAAAATTATTATTTAAAAAAAATATCTTCCATGATAATGCGGACGATTGCCATATTAGAGAAGTACTATAACACTAAATATCCAAAAAATAAAATAAATAAACTTTATTCTCAATATTACATTTAATTATTATTATTATTATTATTTTTTTTTTTTTGTTAAAAATGGAAAAAATCGATAACTTTATTTTAAATTATCGCATATCGATGGTTCATCCATTCGTTTTAAAGGTACTGGCGAGCTCTTTTGAAAGATATCCATCATGAACATTTACTCCCCTCGAAGGGGGATTTCCACCCTAGGGGGGCAGGCGAAGCTCCTACATAAACAAAGTTTTTTTTTTTTTTTCCCAGTTGACTATCTCTATTACAAATAATTCTTTTAAATTTCATAATGATTATTAAAAAATAATTCTCTTTATGCACATTTATACAGAATTTTGTACTATACTCAATGTGTAACAACATACCAATTTGTATGAAATTCTATGCAGTAGTTCCTGAGATACAGTCGCCACAAAATTTTGTCACACACACTCACATAGACAGACAGACAAACAGACAGACATTTTCTAAAAATGGTCAAATCATGTTCTACAGCTCTCAGAATGTGTAAATCCCTCAAAAACTCGAGGTCGAAAATTTTTACGAATCCAATACTTTCTTCTATTGAATATAGCAGAAGGTAAAAATTTAAATTAAGATATCACAGAAAAAAGTATTATATCTATTCAGATAATAATCGTAAAAGAAGCATAACAATTTTAAATGTAAACTAAAGTAAAGTAATGCTAATTAAAAAATGATGTGTACGTCTAGACTTACTTGAATAACTATTTTAAATCATGCGCAAGCAAAGTAATATATGGTACAAATTATAACAAGTGACAGTTCCCTAAGAATAATAAAAATTTAAATATCACTACAATTCGACAAATAATGATAGGTATGAACTGTGAATTTAGAAACTCATATTTTTTACGATACCCATTCTATTCGTGGAAATATGAATGTAAGTCCCAACTCATAATTTGTTGAAATATGAAATTACTAATAATTTTTCATAATTAAAAAAAAAAAAAAAAAATAACCAAAAATATTCATTGAATACATTTGGCTTATTTCATTCTAACGTAATATATATATATATATATATATATAAGTATATTAATGTTTTGGGTAGACAGGAATTAACGTTTATTACATTCATTTAACATTAGAATTTTCCATATTTTAACAAATTATGTGAAAAATTGAGAGAAACCATTCTTGGGACTGATTTGATCCAAATAATCCAAAAAGCTTGTCGATTGAAAAAATTAAGTTCATGCCAGTTTTTATATGTAGACACCCCCTTAAGCAAAATCTAACTACACCGTTCTAAACTATGCTTTATTACTATTCGATCGGCACCAGCCGCATGTCTCTACACTAATTTACGTCAAAATTAGTGGGGAAAGAAGTGTGTGTGTGTGGGGGGGGGGGGGGGGGCTTTTTTATGACTGTACATATGGTGCGGCCCGAATGAATAGAATATATTTCCAATGCGGCCAATACTTAAAACTTAAGACCCTTGCGCTATACCATAGCTCCATGAAAATGGTTGGGAAAAGATGGGGAATTTCAACCTCACTCCTGAAGTTTTGGTATACCGCGATCATAGAAAAGATCATTACCTATGGTGCTGGCATTTGGGGTGGGCACCTAAGAACAGATGCAATAGTTCAACTTAATTCTGCACAAAGGCCCTTCCTCTTGCAAATGGCAAGAGGATTCAAAACTATCTCAACTGACGCCCTCACAGTCATCACTGGTATTCCTCATGCCCACCTGCAGGTCTCCCAAATTTACATCAAAACAAATATCCTTCAGCTCAAAGACACAGACCTTGCCTCAATAGTCTTCCCCCAGACCCCAATCCAAACTATGACCTGCAGTTGGAACATTCACCCAGGAAAGGACGTTGCTTCCCTTCTTATTAATTGTTCTAAAAATAGCTTCTCTCCCTCTGCTCCGGTGGCTGTTTTCACCGATGGATCTAAGACAGATCATGGAGTGGGTGCAGCTTTCTGCATTTTCGTCTCGGATGAAGTTATCCACCGGTGGGCGGGCAGACTCGAGGACTATAACTCAGTTTTTCAGGCCGAATTATTGGCCATTAAGAAGGCCTTGGACTGGGCACTTTCTGCTCCCCAGTATCCAGAAATCAGCATTTTCAGCGATAGTCTCTGGGGTCTGCTCGCAATTGCCCGCCACAGGAGCAGACACCCACAAATACTAGAAATCAAAAAACTTCTAATGAATAAATCCACTAAAATCTCCCTGGCACACGTTTCTGCCCACAGGGGAGTCGCCGGCAATGAGCTCGCGGACTCTCTGGCCAAGGAGGCAACCGAGTTCCCGACAGTCAATGTCTCCCTCCCAGCCCCCCCCCTCATTTGTAAAATCGAAAATAAAACAAATTTTTAAATATTAAATGGCAAAACCTGTGGAACGATTCTGAAAAAGGTAGGTTTACCTTTAACTTGGTTCCACAGGTAAGCCACAATTCTTGGAATCTCACCCCTCCCATCACAGCGTTCCTCACTGGCCATGGTCCATTTCCTTCATACCTTCATAGGTTTCATTGTCGACGATCTCCCCTGTGTCCCTGCGGCGAAGAGGGGACTCCAAACCATTATTATTACCATTGTCATTTAACCCAAAATTACCATCTTAGAAATCCAAATCCCCGCCCACTAAATTGGCTTGAAGACATTATTACACGTAAACCCCTTATCTTCAAGCTTAATAAAATTTTTGATCTACTAATGGATATTACCAATTTAACTAATTGAAACATCTTTTTATTTATTTCCCTAAATTTAAATATGTAAACTCTTGTTTTATTTTTATTTTATTTTTATTTTTATTTATTTTATTTATATTTATTTTATCTTTATTTATTTTATTTTTATTTTATTTTTATTTTTTAATACTTGGTTACCTGTACTGCTGCAGGTCAGCAGAAGCAAAATATGATTTTACAAAAGTTGCTCTTAGTCGTGAGAGGGTGAATTCCCTGGCAACTTCAGTCTGCATGCCAACTGTCGCGTGGGGCCGGCTGGGCCCGGCATGCAGACCAACCATGTTTTGTAAATATCTACTTATTAAATTTCTGTCTCTATCCATCGCCCAATGTCGCGTTTAAGGTTAATTAGGCCTGGCGAATTTTGTATTTTTCTTTTTTTTCTTTTCTTTTTTTTTTTTTTTTTTTTTTAGAGTTTTCAATAAACTGCGAGTAGTCCCCTCAGAAGCGCTCTACATCGCTCCAAGAGTGATGAGCGGGGGCTGCTCCCTGTTAAGTTAAGTATATAACATGTGGTATAAAAAAAAAGCATAGCTGTATTTTTTTTAACTCTCTTTTACAAATATAACGGTATAAAAGCAAAAAAGCTATATAGATTTTATATATATACACAATAACTTTGCTACTATTTATGCAGATTAATATAAAAGTGAACATTAAAAAAATAATAATTATAATAATAATAAAAAGTAGTGAATTTTTTTACGGTGTTTCTTACCAATATAATAGTATAACGGTAAATAAAGTATTTTTCTTTTGAATCAAATTTTCGATATTAATTTTTGTTATATTTACATGTTTTAAGGTTTCTTGAATAAAGAGAAACAGTTTTTTACCGGTTGGTTCGCGTATCTGTGTGCGTATCTCTCTGTCTGTCTGTTATCAGCATATCTCACGCGCAAATAGTAGAAGGAAGTCCAAACACGGTAATCTAAGTACGTATCATATAATGATGCTACACTAAATTTTCATTGAGATGTAGCAAATAGTTCGTGTACAGGTGAATCCAAGACATTCAAAAATATTAACACTGAGAAAAGATTCTGTGTCTGACATCTAAAATCTAAATTGTGGCTCTAGAAAAAATAGTTCCATGTTCCTTATAAATTCTAGTCCCCTTTGAGAGCGAGTTCTAGAAACATCTATTAGAATTCTAGAGCGTTTGCCTATATTCTCGAGTGCAAAGTTATTTAAAAATCTCTGCAAATAAATGCGAATACAAGAGACGGCTTTCAGCAACTATAATCTTGGTTTATTACAAATTCTAGAAAATTAAGCGAGGATTTCTTGCAATACAAAATATTCAGAATATTGTTCCACCATCTAAAAATGTGTAGACTAGAAATTCTCGATAATTTCCTCTATTCGGTTTATTGACGTGCCGTATGCGCATAGCTCAGAAATCTATATTTCTAGTTATGGAATTTAGAAAATGACCACTTATTCATTCAAGGTGAAGGAGGTATATTTTTTTCCTCGGTGTACGTATAATGTCGAATGTTTTGGTAGATACGGATTAGCATATTTAAAATTCATCTCTAGATAGCATATTTAAAAGGAATAATATATTTTTAATGTGCATAAAAGCATGTTTCTTGGTGATTATGTTATAAAAATCATTCATCATTTTTTCACAGAATGCCCCCCCCCCCCAAAAAAAAAAAAAAAAAAAAACTAGAATATAGAGGAACTGTGTACATGCTCTAACAGCAAAAAATGTCTCAAAAACGTATCAGTCATATAACATGAAAACATTGTAAATATTACAGAAACTTTCTGTTAGCTTTCCGATTACTGTCATCAACGTAGAAATGTTCGCGATCGTAAAAAAAAAAAAAAAAATCAAATACGTAACAGAAACGTTTCAATCACATAACAGAGAGAACATAGAAAAGGGCGAATGTTTCATAAAGGTATTAGAGAACATATTAAATTGTGTTACGTTTTTGAAAGTTTGTAAGCATTTTGCAACATAACTGAAACATTCTGTGCTGTATGGGTGGAATTTTGCTGCGAGTGTCTTTCAAATTCTGATGTGTCTAATGAATCGAGGACTTTATTTCAGTATACCAGGTGGTGTGCGCATAATGTATAGAAGATATACAGGGCTACCAATAATTAAGCAAAAACATACTTTTCTTTTGAATGTAAAATGGTGGAAGTGCGTTACTATATTTTACCATGTCGAGGAAAACAATTCAGGAATGAAAATTAAATTCTCATACAAATACGTTAAACAAGGTGTTTTTTAAGTTAAATTTTCAGAGCTAGTTTTTGTATAGTTATACGTTTTGAAGTTCCCTAAACACTAAAGTATTTATTTTTTTTTTTAGGTTTATCTTTGTGTACAAATTAAAACAAATATTTGCAGGAATTTCAAATGTGGTATTCTAAAGTTATTTGAGGTTGCTACTTGAAAAGATTGATAAAAATCTATAAGTTTTATTGCGTGTTGCGAGTGAAAATTGTCTTAATATATTGAAATGAATTTTTACATTTAATAATAGTCTTTAATTCTACATAAATGGAGATATTATTTTTAAATGGGTGGTTCTGGTGAACAGCATCTCTTTCACGCAAAGTTATGCGTGAAACAAAACTATTCTTAATCCTTTGAATTATTTTTAAGTACAGTAATTTGCAGATTTAAGTGAATTCTGCAAAAAATAGCATACAGATTTTACATATAAAAGAACAAAATAGACTGTGCGAGGAATTATTGGACTCCATTCCTCAATGATTATCTTAATTATTTAAAGTATTATATATGAAATTAGCACAGAGACTATAAGTTAAATACAAATAAAGTTTTATTAGAACTTAATTGCAGGGAGGGTACTAGAGCCAAACTCAATGTCAAATATGAAATACTTTAAGAACGATAACTTCAATAAACAACTTAAATAAATTCAGATGAAATCTCAACCATAGTAGATAACGTAGTAAGTTGATTTCTCTCGCTGATCCATGTTACTTTACTAATGTAGGCTAAAGGCAAAAAGGATTCCCTGAATCCGCCTATCTCTATTCTATAAAGTAGCACCTCCAAAATCACCACAACATTTATCGAACTAAGAACTTAATCACTCAAGAACAATTCTGTTCTTTTTCACATTCTACATCACCACCACTACCACACTCTTCTTCACCATACTGATTCATATTTATAATCAATCTTCATCAAACCCACTCATTTCATTTAACAACTCTAAAACCTCTCCGTATTCACACTCGCCTCGCAACTTGTTTTCTTCGCTGCAGCGCGATGCTGACGTGACTCCAACCTTACAACTGTACATCGTTATTTACTGTAATTCAATTCAGTATTTTGTAGGACCTCTTTCGTTTTTAATAACTTGTGGAATTCTCTTAGGCATGCTATAAATAAGAGACTTGCAGCAAGCTTTGGAAATGTCTGTGCACCAAACATGCTTTATTACTCTAACAAGTGACGTAGCAGTGGATGGCGACTTTATTTTTTAAAATACGACACAGATTCTCTATTAGATTCAAATCTGGGCTGCTACCTGGCCAGTCCAGCACTTTGATTTTTTGTGCCATTAGACATTTCTTGACAATCTTCGCCCTATGACAGGGAGCCACATCATGTATGAAAATTTAACATTTATGAACACAAGTGAAGCTTAAACTTCTCGCGTAACTAATTAATGTTCCGCTTTCCGTTATAGTGGTTTTAGGTAGCACAAAATACAGATTAGTAGTACAGGACACAGGCATTGCACCCCATATCATTTGGCTTGGAGGATGTTCCACAGTTTGAATCGTATATGTTTTAAATCGTATATCTACCATCATATATTTTTCCCCTTGGGCAGTGAAAACTTGTATCACGTGTAGAAAATTACTGCACACTTGATTCATCAGAAAATAACACTCTACGCCACTGCTGTGCAGTCCAATTCTGGTATTGTCTGGCAAAAGTCAGTAATTTCTTTTTTATATTTGGAGTAAGTCGAGGTTTCCTGTCTTGAAATAGTACTGAAACTGAGGTTGGTGTCTTTTACAGCCATTGAATGTCTAATCGTATTGTAGGAGGTTGTAGGATCTCGTACGACCATCCTTCTTATCACATGATCATCACGTGCACTCGTTTTTCTAGGGAGACCTTTTCTCTTAAGGTCCACAAATTTTCCCAAAATTTTAAATTTACTAATAGCTTCATGCACAGTTGTCTTACTCACATTTACCCTTGAACTTATCTGATGTTCAGAAAATCCAATTTTGTGCAGGGTCAATATTTCTGAACTTTTTGTAACAGTAAGGTTTTTTACCCATTACAATAATTATACAACAGCACTCTCTACGAGAAAATCATATAAACAACTGGTGATAAATGTGGCGGTCACCTTTATTTATAGCAGTAGAATGCGTCTGATGCAATCAGCACATGAATGACGCAATATTCTGCGCAAATGATGCAGTGTGTTAAAATACTGAAAATCGGCTTCTGGTCTTACACTTTTGCAAATGACTGTACATTTGCACTCGTTATCTTACTCCCTAATGTACAATCTGTGAATATATTTTTAAAATACAGAATAAGAAAAATTCGTGTGAGAGCACACCGGATGTATTTTAATGTTTAACAACCCACTCAACCATCCAGTTCAAACAACGCCACTGAACCTCATCTATATATTCATGAAGCTAAGAGATATTGTTATAATTAAAGAAATTCAAACAAATGGAAAATTCTTAGGTTATTCAATACATAATTATGATAAAGTTTCAATGTAATACAACTTAAAAATAATCATATTTATTTTTTTTTAATTATACGTAGATTCTTTATTTATTTATTTATTTATTTTTGTATAAATATTTAATTAACTTAAGTAGAATGACCTTGGAAATATAGTAAATATCAAAGAATTGAAAACAGTAATATTTTTATGCACACACACACACATATATATATACATATATATACATATATATATATATATATATATATATATATATACTAGCTGACCCGACAAACGTTGTTTTGTCATATAAATTATTTCTAGAGAATATTTTGCTAGCAAAAAATAACTAACTTATTGTAAGTGTGTAAGGATGTGGTATATAAGTGGAAGATGTATGGAGCGCTGTGAACGGTGAAAGAATATAAAAATAACAAAACACCAATCATTTATTTTTTTAATTTATTAAAATTGATTCTTTAAAATTATATACATATCGCTACTTATAACAGTATTACTACAAAACAATATCAATCCCTTAATGCAACAGAGTGTACAATATTTTTTGTTATCCCATCTTTCGCCAATACAAACAAACTGGATAGTTTGCCCACTCGAGAGCCACGTATAATTGTCCGTGTGAAAAACATGATGTGCTCAAATCTAAGCCACAGACAGACATCGTTTGAAACTGAGACTTATTGATAGTCATTGCAAATGCCAATCTAATTGGAAATTGAGGGCGTTTAAATTGAATTGGCACATCTGTGGGTATAATAGGGATTCGCAGTAGTAATATATTTTCACCTCGGAATTTGTCATTTAAAATGATGGCTTCAACATTTTTCATTAGTTTTTTTATGACTAATCGCGTGCCGTTGCACAACCGTTGTGGGTTCAAATTACGAAGCAAAATAACCGGAGATCCAACCTTCAGTTGTAAAATATGCGGTGGCATGCCTGGTAAATCCAATGAGTTTAAAAACTTTGTTGGATAATTTAGAGCTTCGGTGGCATCGCAAACTGTATCATTAGATTTGTATGACACCAAGTCTCCTGGTAACAAATGTTGTATCTTGAGATTCAATTCGTTGACATCCACATTTTTTGCTGCTAAAATTGCTCTTTCTGCCAGCCACTCATGATTTGTGTATCTTCTGTGTACATCGGGAAATATCTGGTCAATAAGAGCATCTTGAGAATCAATGATTGTGCAGAAATCGGTCGGTAATTTTATGCATCCAGTTTCATCTGTAGTAACTTTTCCATCGTCGATATCTAACAATTGTTTTGAGAATGTTTCAGCGGATGGATCTTGAAGCTTTTGAAAGCACAAATTTACTTTCAGTTGTACTTTTTCAACATTACGCCACAATGACGATGATTTTAAGCACGCGTTGATCTCATCAGCGTATGTTGAACGCAGAATAACGGGAAGTGCTTGTCTGAAATCACCTGAAAAGAGTAACAGAGTGCTGCCAAATAGTTTGTCGTTGTTTTTTATCTTTCAATGTCCTGTTCGACGCCTCAATCGAATGTTTGTGTGCCATAGTGCATTCATCCCAGATAAGAATTTTACACTATTTCAGCACTGTTGCCATGGACGATTGTTTTTTTATGTTGCACACTGCGTCTGGGTTATTTTGAATATTTAGTGGCAGTTTAAATAATGAATGAGCTGTTCTGCCTCCATCCAATAAAGTTGCCGCAATGCCAGATGATGCAACAGCCAATGCGATGCCATTATTTATCGTATTTCGGCAAGAATTAGCGAAATAAGGAATGTTTTGCCAGTTCCACCTGGTGCACCCCCCCCCCCCAAAAAAAAAAAAAAAAAAAAAAAAGAATCCACCTTGTCCTGCCAAAACTGCGAGCATGATGCGGTCGTAAATGGTTCTTTGTTCTTTATTCATTAGTGGGACATTGCGAGCAACAATCTCTGCCATTTCTACAGTTTTGGTTGAAGGGAATTGGAATTTATTGGATTTTATTTATGAATTCCAATTCACTTCAACCAAATCCCCTGTTTCTGAGCTTCAAAAATGGGGTTTCTATAATGTCCCTTGTAATAACTGTGATTTATCTGATATTGGTCAAACATAAAAGAAATCTTGAATGTCGTTTACGTGAACATTCTCGGTATGTTGTTAATCAAGAAATTTCTTAATCTTCTATTGCGAAGCACAGTTGGGAATTTGATCATAGTTTTAATTTTAAGAGTCCCAAAATTATCTTCCATGCCAAACGCGTTTCCGAACTGGATTTTTTAGAAAATTTAGCTATTTACCTTAATCGTGATAAAATTGTCAATGAAAAATCTGATTCCATTTTGCTGTCTACAGCCTGGAAAAATTTGTTTAATTCAATTAAATAATTTCCTTCATTATGTTTGTAACATCATATTAGTTATAATAAAATAATTCTAATTTAAATAAAAAAAATAATAATTAATGGATAAATTTTATTAAATTTACTTATTAGTTTAATATTATTGAAAAAAAAATAATAATAATTGTTTACTCCTTTACTCCCTCCTCATTTTGTGTTGTGTGTGTACGTGTGTTCCTCTCTGATTGGTCCTGTCCTGCATGTTGCTTCCTATTGGTTGTTTGTGCTGCTCCTCCCCCTCTGGATTTTGTCCTGCTTTCAGACTTGCTTTTGCCCCCAAGGCAGTTGCACGTGTTTGCACCTGATGAAGAAAGGCTACGTCCTTTCGAAACCGGTTGTGCTGATTTAAAATTTATGGTGTGTGAAGAAGTTTGAATTTCTTGCTATTAATATGAGCATTGAATGTTTTGCTCAGAAGAGGCGAATATGGGACCACCCAACGGTTATCAATGTCAATATCTATGTTGTTGACATAGATGACCGCCATAGATGATAAGATTGTCCGCCATTATCGGGATTTCTTCGACGATATATTGGATATTCGTCAACATTTGTGATCGTGAAATTTTTCGGAAAACTTTTAGTACATTTTCCATCTGCACAAATAATAATGGCCTAAAAATTCCTTTTTCATTTTAACATAAAATAACTCCGTCGGATATTGACGAATTTTTTAAAAGAATATACCATTTTAACTAATTTTAACATTTTAAAAATATTAACGTTGAAAAAATATTTTAAACACTTACGGTTAAAAATTCATTTTTCATTTCAACATTAAATAAATTCCGAAATCGTGCTTACGATTCTAAAATATTAACTTTGAAAAAATATTTTAAACACTTCGTAAGATACGGTTAAAAATTCATTTTTCATTTCAACATTAAATAAATTCTGACATCGTATTTACGACAACTCACGCCATCTAGGTGGAAAAGTTGTTAAAGAGTTTTTTAAAAATTAATTACGAAAGAACTAATTAAGTTACAACTTTCATTTGTAAATCTAAACCATTCTCGAATTCACCTGAAGACACACAAAAAATTTCATTAAACTCAGTCCATATCTTTATATATATATTTCTTTTGTGCGTGTGTATGTCACTGAACTCCTCCTAAACGGCTGGACTGAGTTTAATGAAATTTTTTGTGTGTCTTCAGGTGGATTCGAGAATGGTTTAGATTTACAAATGAAAGTTGTAACTTAATTAGTTCTTTCTTAATTTATTTTTAACCAACTCTTTCAACAACTTTTCCACATAGATGGCGTGAGTTGTCGTAAACACGATGTCAGAATTTATTTAATGTTGAAATGAAAAATGAATTTTTAACCGTATCTTACGAAGTGTTTAAAATATTTTTTCAAAGTTAATATTTTAGAATCGTAAGCACGATGTCGGAATTTATTTAATGTTGAAATGAAAAATGAATTTTTAACCGTAAGTGTTTAAAATATTTTTTCAACGTTAATATTTTTAAAATGTTAAAATTAGTTAAAATGGTATATATTTTTAAAAAATTCGTCAATATCCGACGGAGTTATTTTATGTTAAAATGAAAAATGAATTTTTTGGCCATTATTATTTGTGCAGATGGAAAATGTACTAAAAGTTTTCCGAAAAATTTCACGATCACAAATGTTGACGAATATCCAATATATCGTCGAAGAAATCCCGATAATGGCGGACAATCTTATCATCTATGGCGGTCATCTATTTTAACAATATAGATATTGACATTGATAACCGTTGGGTGGTCCCATATTCGCCTCTGCTGAGCAAAACATTCAATGCTCATAATAATAGTAAGAAATTCAAACTTCTTCACACACCATAAATTTTAAATCAGCACAACCGGTTTCGAAAGGACGTAGCCTTTCTTCATCAGGTGCAAACACGTGCAACTGCCTTGGAGGCAAAAGCAAGACTGAAAGCAGGACAAAATCCAGAGGGGGAGGAGCAACACAAACAACCAATAGGAAGCAACATGCAGGACAGGACCAAACAGAGAGGAACACACGTACACACACACCACAAAATGAGGAGGGAGGAAAGGAGTAAACAATAATTATTTTTTTTTTTTCAATAATATTAAACTAATAAGTAAATTTAATAAAATTTATCCATTAATTATTATTATTTTTATTTAAATTAGAATTATTTTATTATAACTAATATGATGTTATAAACATAATGAAGGAAATTATTTAATTGAGTTAAACAAATTTTTCCAGGCTGTAGACAGCAAAGTGGAATCAGATTTTTCATTGACAATTTTATCACTTTGTTTATTCAATTAAATAATTAAACTCTCTGATTGGTCCTGTCCTGCATGTTGCTTCCTGTTGGTTGTTTGTGTTGCTCCTCCCCATCTGGATTTTGTCCTGCTTTCAGTCTTGCTTTTGCCTCCAAGGCAGTTGCACGTGTTTGCACCTGATGAAGAAAGGCTACGTCCTTTCGAAACCGGTTGTGCTGATTTAAAATTTATGGTGTGTGAAGAAGTTTGAATTTCTTGCTATTGTCTGTACGCCAGTTTTTTTAATTTATTTTTGGTGCTCATATTAATGTTCAGTTCTGCAGTTCAGTGAAGAGCATCAAATACATTTGCAAGTATGTGAATAAAGGCAGTGATATGGCTGTATTTCGAGTTGAAAATACCAATGTGAATGCTCCTCCAGTGAATAACAACGATGAAATAACACTTTACCAAATTGGCCGGTACGTCAGCTCCAATGAAGCTGTTTGGCGTATCTTTGGTTTCCGTATTCATGAACGGGATCCAGCAGTTCTTCATTTAGCCGTCCATCTTGAAAATGGCCAGCGCGTATATTTCACGAGCGAGACAGCGATTGATCGTGCTATAAATCCACCAAACACTACACTCACCGAATTTTTTGAATTGTGTAATCGTGCGGATGCTTTTGGTGCTTTTGCACGGACATTACTCTATTCAGAAGTACCACGCTATTTCACATGGGCTCCAACAAAAAAATGGATGCCCCGCAAGCAAGGCACGCCGATTGATGCATGTCCCGGTTTATTCAAATCAAACTACTTGGGACGAGTATTTACAGTCAATCCAAGGCAGACTGAGTGCTTTTATCTTCGACTGTTATTGGTTAATGTCATCGGCCCTTTGTCATTTCAAGATTTACGTAAAGTGAATGGACAACAGTATCCAACGTATAAAGATGCATGCCTTGCACTCGGCTTGCTGGAAGACGACAACCAGTGGGAGTCTATGCTTGGTGAAGTAGGACTGAACTGTACAACAAAACAAATTCGTCTACTATTCGCTATTGTGTTGACTACATGTTTCCCGGCCAGAGCAGAGACATTATGGGATAATCACAAAGATTCAATGACTGATGATATATTGCATCAACATCGTTCACGGTGCAACTGTCTAACGATAGTATTCAGTGACGCTATGTACAATGAAGCATTGATTGCTATTGAAGATCTTTGCATTATCATTGCCAACTTACCACTCAGTCATTTCGGTATGCATTCAACAAATCGAAATGCATCTGATTTAATAAGCACTGAATTGAATCGTGAACTACAATACAATACTGTAGAAATGGCAGCGATTGTTGCTCGCAATGTCCCACTAATGAATGAAGAACAAAGAACCATTTACGACCGCATCATGCTCGCAGTTTTGGCAGGACAAAGTGGATTCTTTTTACTTTTTTTTTTTTTTTTTTTTTTGGGGGGGGGGGTGCACCAGGTAGAACTGGCAAAACATTCCTTATTCGCTAATTCTCGCCGAAATACGATCAAATAATGGCATCGCATTGGCTGTTGCATCATCTGGCATTGCGGCAACTTTATTGGATGGAGGCAGAACAGCTCATTCATTATATAAACTGCCACTAAATATTCAAAATAACCCAGACGCAGTGTGCAACATAAAAAAACAATCGTCCATGGCCACAGTGCTGAAATATTGTAAAATTCTTATCTGGGATGAATGCACTATGGCACACAAACATTCGATTGAGGCGTCGAACAGGACATTGAAAGATATAAAAAACAACGACAAACTATTTGGCGGCACTCTGTTACTCTTTTCAGGTGATTTCAGACAAGCACTTCCCGTTATTCCGCGTTCACCATACGCTGATGAGATCAACGCGTGCTTAAAATCATCGTCATTGTAGCGTAATGTTGAAAAAGTACAACTGAAAGTAAATTTGTGCGTTCAAAAGCTGCAAGATCCATCCGCTGAAACATTCTCAAAACAATTGTTAGATATCGGCGATGGAAAAGTTACTACAGATGAAACTGGATGCATAAAATTACCGACCGATTTCTGCACAATTATTGATTCTCAAGATGCTCTTATTGACCAGATATTTCCCGATGTACACAGACGATACACAAATCATGAGTGGCTGGCAGAAAGAGCAATTTTAGCAGCAAAAAATGTGGACGTCAACGAATTGAATCTCAAGATACAACATTTGTTACCAGGAGACTTGGTGTGATACAAATCTAATGATACAGTTTGCGATGCCACCGAAGCTGTAAATTATCAAACAAAGTTTTTAAACTCATTGGATTTACCAGGCATGCCACCGCATATTTTACAACTGAAGGTTGGATCTCCGGTTATTTTGCTTCGTAATTTGAACCCACCACGGTTGTGCAACGGCACGCGATTAGTCATAAAAAAATTAATGAAAAATGTTATTGAAGCCATCATTTTAAATGACAAATTCCGAGGTGAAAATATATCACTACTGCGAATTCCTATTATACCCACAGATGTGCCAATTCAATTTAAACGCCCTCAATTTCCAATTAAATTGGCATTTGCAATGACTATCAATAAGTCTCAGGGCCAAACGATGTCTGTATGTGGCTTAGATTTGAGCACATCATGTTTTTCACACGGACAATTATACGTGGCTCTCGAGTGGGCAAACCATCCAGTTTGTTTGTATTGGCGAAAGATGGGATAACAAAAGATATTGTACACTCTGTTGCATTAAGGGAATGATATTGTTTTTTAGTAATATTGTTATAAGTAGCGATATGTATATAATTTTAAACAATCAATTTTAATAAATTAAAAAAATAAATGATTGGTGTTTTGTTACTTTTATATTCTTTCACCGTTCATAGCGCTCCACACATCTTCCACTTATATACCACATCCTTACACACTTACAATAGGTTAGTTATTTTTTTCTAGCAAAATATTCTCTAGAAATAATTTATATGACAAAACAACGTTTGTCGGGTCAGCTAGTATCTTTATATATATATTTCTTTTGTGCGTGTGTATGTCACTGAACTCCTCCTAAACGGCTGGACTGAGTTTAATGAAATTTTTTGTGTGTCTTCAGGTGAATTCGAGAATGGTTTAGATTTACAAATGAAAGTTGTAACTTAATTAGTTCTTTCGTAATTAATTTTTAAAAAACTCTTTCAACAACTTTTCCACCTAGATGGCGTGAGTTGTCGTAAATACGATGTCAGAATTTATTTAATGTTGAAATGAAAAATGAATTTTTAACCGTATCTTACGAAGTGTTTAAAATATTTTTTCAAAGTTAATATTTTAGAATCGTAAGCACGATTTCGGAATTTATTTAATGTTGAAATGAAAAATGAATTTTTAACCGTAAGTGTTTAAAATATTTTTTCAACGTTAATATTTTTAAAATGTTAAAATTAGTTAAAATGGTATATTCTTTTAAAAAATTCGTCAATATCCGACGGAGTTATTTTATGTTAAAATGAAAAAGGAATTTTTAGGCCATTATTATTTGTGCAGATGGAAAATGTACTAAAAGTTTTCCGAAAAATTTCACGATCACAAATGTTGACGAATATCCAATATATCGTCGAAGAAATCCCGATAATGGCGGACAATCTTATCATCTATGGCGGTCATCTATGTCAACAACATAGATATTGACATTGATAACCGTTGGGTGGTCCCATATTCGCCTCTTCTGAGCAAAACATTCAATGCTCATATTAATAGCAAGAAATTCAAACTTCTTCACACACCATAAATTTTAAATCAGCACAACCGGTTTCGAAAGGACGTAGCCTTTCTTCATCAGGTGCAAACACGTGCAACTGCCTTGCGGGCAAAAGTAAGACTGAAAGCAGGACAAAATCCAGAGGGGGAGGAGCAGCACAAACAACCAATAGGAAGCAACATGCAGGACAGGACCAATCAGAGAGGAACACACGTACACACACAACACAAAATGAGGAGGGACTAAAGGAGTAAACAATTATTATTTTTTTTTTTCAATAATATTAAACTAATAAGTAAATTTAATAAAATTTATCCATTAATTATTATTTTTTTTATTTAAATTAGAATTATTTTATTATAACTAATATGATGTTATAAACATAATGAAGGAAATTATTTAATTGAATTAAACAAATTTTTCCAGGCTGTAGACAGCAAAGTGGAATCAGATTTTTCATTGACACTTTTATCACGATTAAGGTAAATAGCTAAATCTTCTAAAAAATCCAGTTCGGAAACGCGTTTGGCATGGAAGATAATTTTGGCACTCTTAAAATTAAAACTATGATCAAATTCCCAACTGTGCTTCGCCATAGAAGATTAAGAAATTTCTTGATTAACAACATACCGAGAATGTTCACGTAAACGACATTCAAGATTTCTTTTATGTTTGACCAATATCAGATAAATCACAGTTATTACAAGGGACATTATAGAAACCCCATTTTTGAAGCTCAGAAACAGGGGATTTGGTTGAAGTGAATTGGAATTCATAAATAAAATCCAATAAATTCCAATTCCCTTCAACCAAAACTGTAGAAATGGCAGAGATTGTTGCTCGCAATGTCCCACTAATGAATGAAGAACAAAGAACCATTTACGACCGCATCATGCTCGCAGTTTTGGCAGGACAAGGTGGATTGTTTTTTTTGTTTTTTTTTTTTTGGGGGGGGGTGCACCAGGTGGAACTGGCAAAACATTCCTTATTTCGCTAATTCTTGCCGAAATACGATAAATAATGGCATCGCATTGGCTGTTGCATCATCTGGCATTGCGGCAACTTTATTGGATGGAGGCAGAACAGCTCATTCATTATTTAAACTGCCACTAAATATTCAAAATAACCCAGACGCAGTGTGCAACATAAAAAAACAATCGTCCATGGCAACAGTGCTGAAATAGTGTAAAATTCTTATCTGGGATGAATGCACTATGGCACACAAACATTCGATTGAGGCGTCGAACAGGACATTGAAAGATAAAAAACAACGACAAACTATTTGGCGGCACTCTGTTACTCTTTTCAGGTGATTTCAGACAAGCACTTCCCGTTATTCTGCGTTCAACATACGCTGATGAGATCAACGCGTGCTTAAAATCATCGTCATTGTGGCGTAATGTTGAAAAAGTACAACTGAAAGTAAATTTGTGCTTTCAAAAGCTTCAAGATCCATCCGCTGAAACATTCTCAAAACAATTGTTAGATATCGACGATGGAAAAGTTACTACAGATGAAACTGGATGCATAAAATTACCGACCGATTTCTGCACAATCATTGATTCTCAAGATGCTCTTATTGACCAGATATTTCCCGATGTACACAGAAGATACACAAATCATGAGTGGCTGGCAGAAAGAGCAATTTTAGTAGCAAAAAATGTGGATGTCAACGAATTGAATCTCAAGATACAACATTTGTTACCAGGAGACTTGGTGTCATACAAATCTAATGATACAGTTTGCGATGCCACCGAAGCTCTAAATTATCCAACAAAGATTTTAAACTCATTGGATTTACCAGGCATGCCACCGCATATTTTACAACTGAAGGTTGGATCTCCGGTTATTTTGCTTCGTAATTTGAACCCACAACGGTTGTGCAACGGCACGCGATTAGTCATAAAAAAACTAATGAAAAATGTTGAAGCCATCATTTTAAATGACAAATTCCGAGGTGAAAATATATTACTACTGCGAATCCCTATTATACCCACAGATGTGCCAATTCAATTTAAACGCCTTCAATTTCCAATTAGATTGGCATTTGCAATGACTCTCAATAAGTCTCAGTGTCAAACGATGTCTGTCTGTGGCTTAGATTTGAGCACATCATGTTTTTCACACGGACAATTATACGTGGCTCTCGAGTGGGCAAACTATCCAGTTTGTTTGTATTGGCGAAAGATGGGATAACAAAAAATATTGTACACTCTGTTGCATTAAGGGATTGATATTGTTTTGTAGTAATACTGTTATAAGTAGCGATATGTATATAATTTTAAAGAATCAATTTTAATAAATTAAAAAAATAAATGATTGGTGTTTTGTTATTTTTATATTCTTTCACCGTTCACAGCGCTCCATACATCTTCCACTTATATACCACATCCTTACACACTTACAATAAGTTAGTTATTTTTTGCTAGCAAAATATTCTCTAGAAATAATTTATATGACAAATCAACGTTTGTCGGGTCAGCTAGTATATATATATAATGGAAGTTAGAGAAGCACCTTTTTAAAATTAAAGCATGCACTATACAAATTTGATCAAATTTTGTCGTAAAGCTACCATATTATTCGGATAAAGCTACAATGATTTTCTTTTCAAAGAAGTGAAATGATTTTAAATAAACAATCAACAATCTGAATTTTACGGGGTCTTGTTAGAAATAAAGGGCACTGGATTTTTTCTCAAACAAGGGGGTTGGCACTATAATTCAATGGTCAACTCTCCGAATTTTGCTGAAATTGTTTTGGGTGTACACCGATATTTAGTTCGAAAAGTAAAATAAATAAATAAAAGGTTAATTTGTATTGCGATTTAATCTTTTATTGTTATTATTATTATTATTATTATTTATTTATTTATTTTTTACAGACCATACGCTTTTGCAACCTAGCGAAAAACATTGTAAATAGAATTATTATATGTTGAATGTATAGTTATTTAACATTATATGTATTTAAATACATGAAGTTTTTTCTTTTTAGTTCTTGAATAACTGTAACTTTACCAATAAATTGTCTTTCCACGGTGACAAATGAAACTATTACAATTCATTATGGCTATTATTTTATGCATAACATTAGTATAAGTTTTATTTTAAAGCAATTTTATATTCTATGTATTGTAATAGTTTACAGAAATCATTAAAATTAGTTTTAACAATAAACTTTTAGTTAGGGTCTACTTGATTTTAACCAAATTAAAACTTCTGACCATTATAGCATTATTTTAATCTCCTGAAATATTACTTTGTTAAACTAGTAATAGTCCTCTTAAACATACAATACTAGAATTCTATATTTATGCGTTTTTTAACTTAAGAATAGGATAATTGTTATTTAATAGGCTATAAACACCAGCTACTTTACAAATAAGTAACTCGAATGTATTATAATTAAAACTGATTTGACTAATGTAATACACACATACACACACACACACGCACACACATATATATACGAGGGTGAATCAAATATAAACGAGACTTTTGGACCTGCGCGCGCAATAGTGATGGAAGAACGTTCCGCTGTTATTGGCTGTTAGGTTGGTTTGTCAGGAGTGGGGGAAGCACGTGACTCATCATCATAGACTCGCTCAGTGTCCATCGTTACGATGTCCGAGCAGGAGGTACCTCCCTCTATTGCGCAACGTATTGTTATCAAGTTTTTAGCTGCAGAAGGTGTAAAACCGGCCGAAATCTTGAGAAGATTGACTGCACAGTTCGGGGAAGAGACGCTGTCGCGAGCTAGAGTGTTTGCTTGGCATAAACAGTTCGTGGAGGGCCGTGAACGTGTTGGAGCAACTGGGTTGGGAGACACTGGAACACCCTCCATACAGTCCAGACCTGTCTCCCTGCGACTTCCATGTCTTTGGTCCTCTCAAGGAAGCTTTGGGAGGGCAAAAATTCCACAGCGATAATGAAGTTGAAGCATATGTGCGCAATTGGCTACAAACACGACCTGACTCTTTTTACCATGAAGGAATTAAAAAATTACCTATACGCTGGGAAAAATGTGTTTCTAAATCAGGAGATTATGTAGAAAAATAAACTATGATTGTTTGTGCGTTTAACATCAAAATAAATATTTTAAAAAATAAGTCTCGTTTATATTTGATTCACCCTCGTATATATATATATACATTTATAATGCATAAATTCTGCTTTAAACTAACACAGAATATATCATAATAGACTTCATTATATTTCATGAAAGATAAATATAGTGAGATAAATTGAGTGCTTCAAGTTTCCGTTCCTTCCCTTACCTATATAATATGTGAGTACAACAGGGAAACTTCAAAATATCCAGCTGCTTTAGTTCATGCATGAATGTGCATTAGTACTTTTGAAATGACTTTGTAAGAATATATATGAATATTTTATTGGATATGCTTCATCTTTCATATACAGTTAATAATATCTGAAAATTATTTTAACTCCATTTCTTAAAAAAAAAAAAAAAAAAAAGGAATAGATGCTTCAAAAATTTTATTTTTCCTTAATTAATATTACTAAATTACTTAAATATACGCATTTTAAAATTATATATTAGTTTAATATTAAAGTGAATGAAGTGTCTTTTCAAGTGGAATATTAACAAGTCAATCTGAAATGTAGCAATATAGTTTTAGTAGACAATATATATCATTTTACGTTTATAAGGATAATATGGTATTTAAAAAAAAACTTATAAAGAAAAATTGACGATGATTTTATTAATTATATAAATTTATAAGTGTTATTTATATATTAAAGAATCAAGGAAATTTTAAAACTTAAAATTCTTTCTACACTTAATTTCATATGTCAGATCATTTATAGTGTAGATAAACTTAGTGAAAAAATTAATGAAAATTTCGATATGCATGTGTATAGGGGTTGCGAAATGATAAGATCGATCATGCGCTTTATTAGAGAAACACATGTAGTATTATTAATTCATATTTAAGCAAATCTGGAATACTCGTATTATGTGAAACTAAATACGCAGCATAAGCATAAAAATATGATTGAAACATAACTTATAATGTTGAAAAATAATGAATTTCACATTGTCTAGTTATGCCATGAGAGTAAATTAGAAATGCTGAATATTTTACAAATTTTACTATTTTTTTTAATTAATTAATTAGGGCTCATTTATGGTAAATATTTTCGACAGAGGATTAGGGGATAAAATACAGAATTATTCGAACTTCCCGAGATGGTAAAACATTACACACAACACGAATAACAAATTTCAATGCTATTTTGAACAATGTTACAAATTGTTTTGGTGTATATTGCTCTTTATCATACCCCAAATGTTTTCTATCATATTTAGATCCAGAAAAGTAGTCGGCAAATCGCATGTAGTAATCTTATTATCTACAAGCAACTTTTTGTAAATTTTGTAGAGGTAGTATATGCATTATTTTTTCGAAAATTATAATTAAAACCCGTTTTTTTTTTTATCCTTGTCTATAAATTGCTTTCTAACACAATTTTAAACGTATGTCTACTTTGTGGCACTTTAGAAAATCAATATCCGTGCAAATTCTAGACGAGAAAGCGGTTTAAATCGTAAGAAAGCTTCTCATTGTTAACGTTTGGGAAATACGTGTTTTGCCTTAGAACTCTTATATGTATGTATGGCATCAGGATTATTAAAATCAAACTTATTTGTACCTATGATAACAATTTTAGACCGATTTATTTGTTTTTCAGATGTTTCTCTGCAAATTGAATGCAAGCTGTTTTAAGGGTATGTGTGAAATGCGGACACCGATGAGTTTTGACCTATCTCAGAATTTCCTTGCTTTTAATTGATCTTCTTCTGATTCACACTAATGTTGGCGTCTTTATCTGGCTTCTATTTTATTTTTCTAGGAGTACTTTTCTTGCGACTGTGCAAAACGTTAAATGTTCGTTAAAAAACTTTTACAGAGTTTCAATATTTTAAATTTTGATGTTATTAAATTTCATGCTTTTAAATTACTAATGTTGTTATTTTCCATTAACTATTAATATTATCGATAACAAGCTTTGAGAACATTTATTTATGGAATAATCTTTTCCTTGCTACATATTACCCCTCATATAAAAGTTATGGCCTTAGGCGCACAGTTTGAGCGTTTTATATTCTATCTTTCTCTCTCCCTCTCTCTGTATATAACAAAATAACAATAATGTTTTGTAGCTAGAATCATTTGTAATAACCGATAACCTTTTATTTTCGTCAACTTAAATATGTTTTATACACATATTTTAAAATTGTACTTCATCCCAACTTGTCTCTGAATGTGCATTTTAAAAGTATCACATATGCGAGCTTTGTATTGCATTTGTATCGTATTATTTCGTTTTATGTTGTATTTAAAGTTTAATAATTCATTATTATCGTCGAGTACACCTATTATTCATGTTGCAGAACAAACATATGAATTTGTTTCACATTTAATGAAAAAAATAATAATAACAGATATCTAAATGAAATATAAAATTAGATAAAGCTATAAGAGTTTGCGCACTTTTCAACAAAACACAATATAAAAAATCTTTTGTTAAATTTTTTTCTAAATTATTGGTGCATTCTTTTGAATTGAACATACTTCTATACATTTTCTTTACTATTTTGATGTTCTGCTATAATTTAAAATAACAGTTGTGCTAAAACTAAGAAAACTATTTTGCACAATCTCTCCTTATAGGGTAGGAGTGATTGCGCACATGGGTAGTAGAGGTTGCACTTAATTGTAACTACAATTAAATTGTTAACAGCAATAATAGCATTTAAATGACATTATTGTAGGGTATTTTTACACAAAATTTTTGTATTAGGAGAGAATATTTCAATTCAGTAATTAAAAAATCAGAAATATAAAAGAAATATAAAAAATATAAAAAATAATTACACATATTAATTTAAACAAAAAATAAATAAAGAAACATAAAAAAAAGAACAAGACCAGATAAAGATAAATAATTGTAAAATAACATTAAGTTATTGGATAGCACATTTTATATATAAATTAGCACATTCCCTTTTCAACTTCAATGTTTTGTTGCTTGATAGCCGAATCTCTCGTTGTCCTTAGTCCTTGCCCTTCTTGTTGGTGAAGCTAATCTTATTATCACCTGCTACAAGTTAATCTGTTTAAGACGGGTTGCACAACGCGTGTTCAATGCATTTCCGAGCGAAAAAAACGGATAGCACACCGTGTATGCAATGATACATCGCTAGTTCCGCCCACTTTTAAGCACAGAACCCCCCTACCGTTTAATATTAAATAAAGTTTTTTTTTTTCTCCCTCAAAATCTTCCGCACAAAAATTTTCGAAACATAAAACCTAAATTTCACTTAGTTTAAAATCTTCTCTTTTTAATCTTAAAATAATTTACATTTGTATATTTCATTTTATTGAAATTTAGACAATAATTGTCCTTAAAAAGTCTTTTGAGTAGGTTGATATTTTTTGCTTGCATTTAGTTTTATCGTTTCTATTTAAGCCACCGACCGCTGCACAAAACTTGAGCATCATACTTGAAAATATTGAAAAACTAAACAGATATGAGATACAGGTAAATAATTTGTGATAAATTTGTTATAAGCTAGCATTCGCATTTGAAAGGTAAATCCAGCCAGAGGTGTGGCTTTGTCGGTCATGCCGTTCCCGAATGATGTTCATTTTGAGATTCTCCAAGCAGTCTACAAAGAGATGCGTCTCGAATGGGTTGAACTAGTTCAGTCTTTTGTCGAAGTTGTATTCTGGTACAGTTCCATTCATTCACCAAACTCATTCCCATTGTCTTGTCATTACCAATAAGCCGCGAAACCTTATTTGGAATGGAATTTTAAACGGGCAATCTCTTCTAAATAGCAAAAGCACAACTCTCCCATTTCGGTAGGAGATATTACGCAGAGTTTTATTAAATAATTATTCGACCTTAATGCAAATCGTGGTGTTTATACCGTTAGTCTAGATTATAAAGTCGTTAGAAATTGTTTAATTAAAAAATATTTTGCATTGCTGCTATTCTAGAGCTATTCCTAGGAAAGATTATAAAAATTCAAGCACTTATTTTTGGAAACGAGACAAAATAATCACGTTATACCCTAGACTATTTAAACAATCAACACATACATTCAAGTTGACACTTCACAATTGATGTTGTACAATTACCTGAAATCCCAACTCGCTTGCTCTGCGCAATCTATCTTAGCTTTACCTTATGTAAATACGAATCACAAATATTTTGATGCTGTATAAACTTGACTAATTATAAATTAAAATTAAAATAGAAGCATGCACTTGGCTTACAAAATGTTTTTTTTTTTTTTTTTTTTTTTTACTATTTGCACACTTTTCCTTATTATTATTATTATTATTATTTTCAGAAAATTTTTAAAACATTTTCAAAAATATAGCCTGTTTAAACCCTGTAAATGAAAAAAAAATATCTACAAGTTCGTGTTTATAGAAACATACACTGCAAGACAAAACTTTCTCAACCATCTGATTCTAAAAATGAAGGGACAATAAGAAGTAAATATAAATATAAAAAAATGTTTAATAACTTAATTTAAGACATTTTACAGAAAATACATAAAAATAGTAATCACACATTTTTAACAAATAAAAGATAATAAAAAGGTAAGAGAACTATTGAATTTGTGCCCCTTTATTATCAACGACCTTTACAAAACATCCAAGAATCTCTTCGTATAGATTTATTATTGTTTCTTTATCGAAGTTCTTTGTACATCTCTCCAGAGTACAGCATAAATCAATTCTTTCTGGGCATCGTATTGCTTATTGCTATACAACCCCCCCTCCCCATTAAGTGTCGCACATTCTCGGTGACGTTCAGATCAGGGATGCACGGAGACCAGTGTAAGACAGTGTAATTATTGGACTTCAGGTACTCCAGCACTTTTTTTGTAGTGTGGATACTCGCATTATCTTCCTTTCAAATCCATTTATTCGGGACAAATTTTCTGTGACACCACAGAATGAAGATGGTTCGTAGATAATCAAATAATTTTAGGCTATTATACTTGCCTTCAACAATTTTTTCACGATATTGCCAAAGCTGAAGATGGCACTTAAAATCAAGACATTTCCACCACCCATTTGATTCTTAACTCAAAGCGGTGTGATGATGCTATTATCTCTATATTCGATGAACGAATTAAAATTGTGCGGTCCATCGAGACAGAAGAGTTTCTCATACGTGAAAAGCAATTGCTTGAAGCCTTTGGATTCGGCAATGTGATCCGTGCGACCTTGATAATTATCATTTTATCACGAACAGACAAAGCTTCTTCATGTTCAGTTTTAATCCCTGTTTTCTGGTTCCTAATCTTGAGCACCCTGATTACTGTATCCTTGGAAACACTTGCTTTAACGGCTGTTTTCCAGAGACTTTTAAGCTGGTCATACAACCTGATGATTTAGGCAAGCTTCTTTATGTTGATCATTCTTAACGTCTTTAATTTAATGCACGCTTATTGCATAAGATGTAAGCTATACAACTGGTAACGAAGGATTTATCGTTACATGAAATATTTGCAAAACTCTTACTTGTGGCCACGGTTTTGAATACCTCATTTTCTTTCCTTTATTAAAATCTTTATTGTTCTTGTAATAATATAGTAATTTTCTGTGTTTATTATTGAATTATTGTTTTATTTTACATAGCATAGTTTTCATGATACGCGGCGGAATCCAGGAGATCGACAAAGTTTTTTATCCAGCAGTGCACTTGATATAATTCCAAAGTATAAGAAAATGTACTCTGTATAGGGTAAGTGCACCAGTGATTGACACTTTTATAGCAATCTCTGTTGTTTTTAATGATCTGGTCATCATAAAATATTTTTAGAAATCTTAAGTTAGTACATATGGCATGAAAGACATTCAGAACCACATATATGTTAAAATATATACATTTGATAACAATTATTTTTTTTATGAATTTTTATTTGACACCCATTCAGTGCTCCAGTAATTGACACTGCCAGTTTTTCATTTTATCAATAATTGGCCTCCTATGGTTCAGTGTTTGACACTGATAGTTATTCCTTTTACCAGTTATTAGCACCCTATGCTCCAGTATCTGATATAAAATGTTAAACTTTATATATGTAAAATATATGATTTAATTAAATAAAATTACTTCAAAACTTTTAAATAAATATTAAATGTATTTCTGGTTATTACTTTACAACTATTTCAAAAATTGCTAATTTATCATTTACAGCCAATTGTTTTATTATCCACAGTTCAGATGTCACATGTATTTTATTAATCAGCCCTATTAAGAAACACTTTGACGTCTCTTAAGCCAGAAGTTTCTCTTAATCATAAGTTAAAGGCAATCTTAAGAATAAATAGTCTTCGTATGACCTTTTGCAACTTTGTAATCTGAGCATCTTCATCAATAATTGCAAGCAGTAAATTATCTGGACAACGCAATGAAATTTCAAGAAGCTGAGATCTGAAAAACATTATGTGTAAAGGAAGGAATTTATGTAACGGGAAACATTAAGCCTCTAAAATAATATATAATTGTGTTTGTTATAGATAAATTGGCATGTTGGTTAATTGCTGAATCACATGCAAATTTTATTCATAAATTAAATTAATTATCATTCAAAAGCTAGATTACTTAAAATAAATAAAATTATTGCTTTTGATTAAAAATATTTCATTAATGCAAATAGTTATACAAATTATTATTATTTTAATTTTTTTAATTTGCTAAAATTACTTCATCGATAATCTTCAAATTTCTTGTCTATTATTAAACTTACAAAAGCAAATAATTGTGTCCTCTAATTGCAAAAATGGACATCTTCCTAAATTTGAAAAATATGTTTTTTTTCAGTTTAATTTTTAGTTCTAAGTAAGCGTTTTTACCATCTGGAAACAAGAAACCATGCAAAAGTCGATCCATCTCCGTGTTATTTGCGTTTAAAAATCACGATGTGCTGCAAAAACGGTAAAATCTTAAGTCTGGTAAGTTTCAAAACCGGCCATCTCCATATTTGCGAGATCGCGATTCTGATCTACTCGACAAAATCAGCACATTTGTTGATTAGGTTAGAATTAGTGTGTATTCTGTCGCCTGTGACTCCTCTTTCTTGGGGCACATAGAGTTTCTAATAATTGAATTTCATGTTTTTTTTTTCGACAATGGAGACATTTGTTGAAGAAGTATCTTCTAATCAAATAAGAAAGATTAAAAGTGACCCTACGGCGTAGAAAAGGAACACAGCCAAAGTTCACATGTAATGTATAATCATTTTGTAATGACATGATATTAATTGATAACATAACAGCATCTTAATTATCATATTATGATTAATTAATTAAATTTTATTATGTTAATAACGTACATTTGATGATTCAGCAGGTTATAACGAATTGTTTATATAAGTTTGTTTACAATTCGGAAGATTTTACACTACATTAAATGATTAATATAGTGGTTAGTAAATTTGTGAGCGTTTGTGATACATTTTTATTATTTTCTAGAGTTATTATCATTGTGGATATCAGTTATTTTTTATCAGTTATATATATATATATTTTTTTTAAATCAGTTATTATTATTTTTTTCTTAAATCAGGTAACGGAAATCAGTAATTTAAAAATAAAATTTAATTAAAAATCCTTTTTGTGTATTTACAACCACATTAAATTTATCTAAAATCTAACTTTGGTTTATTGCAAAATCAAATAACTCCAAAATAAGTTGCAAAGGTGGCCAAATCTAAAATAAAACTATGAATAAACCCCTCCCATCACATGTCCCTGCCACCTTATTTCGAGTTTTCAAATATACCACTTTAAGGATTATAAAACTAAAGAGTTATGGTTCCTATCTTTTTTTGGTTAAGCGTGGTAAAAATCAGCTTTCTCTCAAAATTTTATTTTTTGGAGATGAACGATTTTGTAAATAGATGGCACAATTAATGGATGTACAAATATATCTCCTGTTGCAACATTATATCTGCTGTAGAAAAGAAAAGAACAAGGTTTCACAATTACTTGTTTATTATAAATATACTTTATTCATTGACAGTGCGTAAATATATGTAATGCATATATTAGAAAAAAAAATTAAAAAGTAACAAAATTAATTTGTAGTTATATTAATGAATAAAAAATTAAAAAATTCTATTTGTTTGTTTAAATGTTATTTCATAGATAATTCACTTATAGAAAAGAAAAGAAAATTCAGAATTACTCGCTTATACTTTATTCAATGACCGTATATAAAGAAATGTACTGCATATATTAGAAAATATAATTAAAAAGTAATAAAATTAGTTTCGTAGTTATAATAATTAATAAAAAATGAAAAAGTATTATTAATTTATTTAAATTTTATTTCCTTTATAATTCTAAATTAGTATCTCTACCTCAAATTAATTTAATAAATAGTAAATATTTTCTCAGTTATTAATTTATAATTATTTCAAAAAATGCTAAATTTCCTTTTACATTTTTTTCTATTTATAACTGCATGATTTATTATGTATAGTTTAGATATCTGAGATATTTTTATAATTAGTTCTATTAAGGATTATTTCGATCTCACTTAAGCTGGACGTTTTCTTTAGTCAAAAGACAAGTTTAATCTCAAGAATAAATCATCTTCGTACAATATTTTGCATCTTTGTAATCTGAGCACAATCTTCATTAATTGCAAGCATTAAATTTTATGCATTCCTTAATATGATTTAATTAAATAAATGAAAGATTTTGTGTTTAATAAGAAACTAGATTGTGTAGTTGTGTAATATTAAATCTTTTAAAATGATAAATAATGGCATTTATATTATATGTACAGCGTGAGTTTTAATTAAACTACAAATCTGAACTTAAATAATTTCTGAAAATCTCACTGGATAGCGTTACAAATGCGTGCAGCAAAAGAAGGCATAAAAAGATTTTGTTTAGTGTCAGTTCTCAGTTCCTCGCCGTTTTGACATTTGAGTGTCATATTAACTTATGGTCATATTTTTACTTGAAAAACTTCGTTTCTATGTGTTGAAAATGCAACATTATTGCTATGGAAGTAATCTGCATTGTTCAGAATTCGACCTAAGCCTTCTAAAGCAATGGTAAAGAGATCACGTACGAAAATGATGAATTGGAGGGGGGGGGGAGGATTTATAAATAATCTTTTGTGATTATGTTGTGCTGTTGTATCACCTATTAAATTTCTTATTTTGAAAGCCTTATCCATTAAATTCCTTGTTAACGTTATTTTCTATAAAAAAAAATATTGTAGCACAGTCTTCAATGACACTTTTTTTTTCAGTTCAACGTTGTAAGTTAATTAAAATTAACCCTGTTAATTGATTTATTATGCAATGATATTTTACACAAACATACGTTTAAATAAAAATATTATATTAACGTAAATTATTACACTAATTTATCATTATTATTATTATTATTATTTAATCTATTAACAGTCGATTAAAAAAAAAATTTCATGAAATTTTTCTTTATGATTTTCTTTATGAAATTTTAAACTTACGCAAAAAAGCTTACACTATAAAAGTTTACTGGAAAAGTCAAAAAACATTTGAATATAAAATGTGTTGCAAATTTAAACATCCCATAGTCTAAAATAACATCAAAACTTTTAATCAAAAATAATGCATAAAAGTGAAAAATACAAAAATTATAGGATGGGAAAAACTAAACGAAGAAATTATACTTCCCATAAAGAAAATATATTAAATGTATTAAAATAGTAAAAGAGTAATTAAATGTTAAAACATGTTTAAAAGTCAATGTTTTTTTTATACAGTTTAGAAACGCATTAATTACTGCTTAATTATTGAAAATTTACTTAATTCTAACAATGAACTAAGAAAATTCTTGAAAAGTTATTCAACAGTTTAAAAATATACTTCTTAGTATCTTAATATATATAAATCTCGTGTCACAATGTTTGTCCTCAATGGACTCCTAAACCACTTAACCGATTATAATAAAATTCGCACACCATGTGCAGTTCGATCCAACTTGAGAGATAGGATAGTTTAAATCTCAAATTATAGTCGCAATTTTAATTTATTGCTAATTATTTGTCTGTTATTATTTGACAGTCACAATTATCTGTTAACTCCAAATGATTCTAACAGATGTCGATACCTTTCGACTGGGTTGAAATGAAAGCTGAAATATATTTGGTGCTGCCATCTACACAAAGAATCTTCAACTTTTTAACCTATTAATAAATTTCGTATAATTCAATTATTTCCACTTTTTAAATTTTTGGTGTTAGCATAGCCAGCCACGTGTTACTTAGACTGAAGTGTAAATTGAATTCATATTATAATGAAGATAATACAGTGAAATTAATCCTGTTTTTTACTTATTTGTGCTTCATTGATCAAAACTTTATAATTTAATATAATATATATATATATATATCTTTATATATAAAATTTATTATGTTTGTCCGCGATGAACTCCTAAACTAATGAGCCGATTTTAATGAAATTTGGACACTGTGTGCAATTTGGTCCAACTTGAGAGATAGGATAGTTTTTATTGCAAAATTCGCCTCCCAAAAGGGGGGGGGAGGGGCCAAAACGTGATTTCACAAACAAACAAACAAACAACAACAACCAAAAAAAAAAAAAAAAAAAATAGAAATGCAGATAGACTGTTCAAAATTGGTATAGAGAGGTTTTAGAGGCCTGCAAATCGAATGAGGATATTTTCGAAAGTGTAAAGTTATTAGGAGGGGCGGGTAAGGGGGCGGAGGGGCAAAAAAATAAAAATAGAGTTACATCGCTAAAAATTGGTACATAGAAGTTTTTGATACGTACAAATCGATTGCAGATATTTTCGAATTTGTAAAATTATTAAGAGGAGCGGGAAAGGGGGGGGGGGCAGAGGAGCAAAATATAAAAATGGAGTTAGATCATTCAAAATTGGTGCATAGAATTTTTGATACCAACAAATCGATTGCGGATATTTTCGAATTTGTAAATTTATTAGGAGGGGCGGGAAGGGGGGCAGAGGGGCAAAAAATAAAAATATAGTTAGATCGTTCAAATTGGTGCATACAGGTTTTTGACACCTACAAATAAACTGTAGATATTTTCGAATTTGTAAAATTATTTAGAATAGTGGGAGGGGGGAGGGCAAAGGGGCAAAATATTAGAAATAAGAGTTAGAACTTTGAAAATTAGTATTATTAAGTTTTAAGGCCCGATAAATCGATTGCGGATATTTTCGAAAGTATAGAGTTATTAAGAAGGGCGGGAACGGTGGATGAAGAAACGGTGCGCATGGTTTGCGCAGGTATACACTGCCGCAGGCAGTGGGGGTCCGAACAGATTATTCCACCAATGAGAGAAGATTTTTTTGTATTTTATATCATTTTCCTTTCGATAATATATGGATTCATTATGAGTGTCGAACATTTTTCCCGATCAGATTTTTTTTTTCTCTTTTTTTTTCACATGTTAAAAATTAATGCAATTTTGAGAATTCTTTAATTATAGTGAATCATTTAAAAATAGGGACCAGCGAAGCGGGCTAAGTCTGCTAAGATCAAGGATGTTATCAAGGATGGTCTTTATTCGTAAATAATAATTTTAATATATTGAATATTTTACTACATTATAATTCAACGTATAACATAGCCACAGCAACGCGTGGCCGGGTCTGCTAGTTATATTATAATTATTTCACAAACTGACATATCATCTTTCGCAGATTTTAACCTTTAAAATGTAATGTTTTGTTACACACGGTTCAGAAGTATGACGTGGTTCATAATCAGTTCTATTAAGAAATATTTTGATATCACTTAAGCCAGAAATTCCCTTTAGTCTGAAGACAAGAGTAATCTCAAGAATAAATCATTGTCGTATGATCTCTTGCATCATCGTAATCGGAGATTCTTCTTTACTAATTGCTAGCAATAAACTTTTTGCACTCCTCAATGAGATTTAAGAAAGTTAATATGAAAGATGGTGTATTTAAAAGAAGGAAATATTGTTTCACAGAGGGGTAATATTAAACCTTCTAAAATAGTGAATAATTTTTCCATAACTATATTTATTAAATGTTATTTAATTCATGATTTAATGATATGTTAGACAAATATCCAGTTTCTCTTTAATAAAAATATTTTGTTAAAATAGAATTATTAAACAAATTTTCATTAATTTAGCATTGTAAAATCTACTAAAAATGCATTATGGAAAAATTTAATATTTTCCAGGAATTTTTAAACTTGCATAAACGACTTATAATAGTACTATTTACACAGAAAAACGCAGAAGAGCATTTTAAATTAATATGTCTTATATTTTTAACATTCATGCTAATAAAATAATATATAGTTAACCCTTAAACTGCGACTGTTGTATTTCGGCAATATACCCAATTTTGTCTTCTGAAGTATTATTAGAATAATATTAAAGCTCTAAAGCCTTTTGTTTGCCAATTGGAAATATATTGCTTTTTAGCTATAAACCACAGTTAAAATAATGTATGATTTTTTAAAGTATTTTCTAGTGATTTATTTAAGAGCTTAAACAAGTAAAACATTTTTTAATTAATAATAAAATAAGCATGCATTTAAGGGTTAATTGAAAAATAATACATAAAAATCTGGTGTGAAATAACCACACGACTTCCATTACCCACTATTAAACGAATTATATGCATTTTTTTGGAGACAATGTGGTCAGAAGACATAAAATTGACCGAACGAAGTACAAACGTAACATTTTCCCGGTAAGAGAAACTTGATATACGTCTAAAGACATATAAAACAAAGTTTACATTGCGAGTAAAAAAAAAAAGAAAAGAAAAGTGTAAAGTTGTTTTTTTAAACACCAAGTACCGAGATATAAAACTGACCTACCTAAGCAGGATGACCGTTACTTTTCCTGTGATAACTACGTAATACATGAGAAAGGGTATATAAAATGAATTTACGTAACAATTTTCCAGAATATCGTTAGAACCTTTTTGGGATAACAACATTTACCAAAACTTGGCATATTAAATTATTGACCAAAAAACAATACTTACATACAAAAGTATATTTAAAAAGGAATTATTGTGGGGAGTTTGAAAAAAAAAATCGTACAACCATTTTTGAAGGAGCACGCTTGAGAGAACGGAAATTGAGCTATCTATACAGGAAGTCTATCAATTTTCCTTAAATAATCAACTATATAATTTTATACGAAAGGGCATCTAATAGAGTGTTTATACAGATACTTTGAAGAAAATCGATAGAGCTGTTTTTGAGATACGGGCATATGGTCCTATTTCCGGTTTTCGATGACCCATTTCTGGTTTTTCAATTTTCACCAAAATTTGGAAAATCCATCTGTAAGCTATGCCAGTCACAATTTTATTCTATCTTTATTAGTTTCAGAGATATGATAGCCAGAAGATTCCCTACATACATACATGCACACACACTGACCAATTGTCAAAAACAACTTTTTTGGACTCAAGTGACGTTAAAATGTTTAAATCAGGTGAAAACTCGATACCGAATTTTTGGACCGAATACAATATTTCCATTACCTACGGTAGCAGTTTAATGGAAGCAAAAATGAAAAGATAAAAAAGATAAAATATTTGAACGCTGTAGAAAAATGAATCTAAAATTTATATCTTTTATACGAAAATATATATTTCATATATTAGAAACAAAATAGATTTAATTCAAATACAAATTTTCATGAAAATTTCAATACTTTTTAATAACAACAAGCAAAAATCATTTATGAATCATACATCCGATTATTGCAATTTTACTTCATTCACAAACTAAAAAAAGCAAAATTATTTAACACATAGCAAATAGATTTCATGTTATTTGTTCATAATTAATTAAAAAATTGACAAACTATCTGTAACCGATTTTTAATGCTTAAAGATTAATCTTTTATTACCCACACTTCAGATGTCTAACATAATTCATTAATCCCTTCTGTGAAAAAATATTTTGATATCACATAAACTAGAGTTTTTCGTTAATGAGGAGGCAATATTAATCTGAAGAATAAGTCATATTCGCTTCTTTGTAATCTGAACTTCTACAATAATTGCAAAAAATGAATTTTCTGCATCTTTGGTGAGATTTAAAAAGTAGAGCTGTAAGATTTTATGTTCAAAAGACGAAAATAGTATTTCATAGTAGAATACCATTAAGTTTTCGAAAATAATATAAAATTTCGTGTATGATATATTTATTGACAATTTTTAATAACATTTTGAACAAATACACTTTACTGTATATTGTTTTTAATAACATTTTGAACAAATATACTTTACTGTATATTGACAAAAAATATTTCATTAAATTAAATTTGCATTTTTTTTTAAATTATTATCTTTTAACTTTTTTCTTTAGCATTTGTTTTTTTATATATTTTAATTTTTTATTTATATTTCTAAACTTACACAACCAGATTATACAAAACATGTATGATCGCAGTCTCAGATTTATTTTGTTTTCTTTTGTTTTGCATTTTATAAATTTGAGGCTCTAGAATAACTGATAGATAGTCTAAATATAATTCAGGTTATGAAATAAAATTACAATATTTTGTACTGCTGTGCAAAAATGAATGAAGATACTACACTTCGGACAAAGGAAATATATTTTATATATTAGAAAATAACTAGAGTCTGCAAATCAAAAAGATACATGATTAAAATTGCAATTTTATTTATTTCACACATTAAAATATGCAAAATTATTAAAACAAATAATACAGAGTGATTCTAATTAAAGTTGTGGTTTCAAAACACTCTCACTTTAAAACTACCGGTGAGGATGACCTGATATTTGATTGGTAAAATCGTAAGGCAATGGAATTTCATAAAAAAAAAAAAAAACAATAGTTTCAAAACGTGCCGATAATCATCGATAAAAGGTTTATTTCGTGAAACTCCGTTTTTTCTTTTGTCACTACCACTGTTTTCGCTATAAACACGTATTCTTGTCTTTTCGCTAATAAATTTCTCTTAAATCCTTGTAGTCTATTGTTCCCTTTCGGTTAACAACCTACCATTGTTTAACGTGTCCATTTATGACTTTGATTGCTATCATAAACCACGCCGTTTGGTACAGGCCAGTGGATGCAATCAATCTATCCCCTAACATTGACCTGACAACGCCATCTATCACAACAATTTTAAACTATCTTTTTCCTTCATCAAATAAAATTCCGTTGCTTCACGATTGTTTTGATAAAATATCTAGTCATTATGATCCATATATTAAAAGTTAGATTGTTTTAAAATTGCAACTTTAATTATAATTACCCTGTATCTCATGCATAAAAACGTAATTTATGTATTTTGTAAATGTTTTAAAAGTCATTAGATTATATTTACAGATTATTAATTTGTAACCTTAATACTTTAATATCCAGGGTTCAGAAGGTCGGCATATCTCATTAAATAGTTTTCCTATTATGAAATAATACCCTACAAACCTGAGTCGTTGGCTCATCATCAGCAAATGGTTTACGCACTTGGTTTGCGCATTTGGCACTTGGTTAGTTATGTAGTTGTAGTTCACCCCCTTTTTTTTTTTTTTTTTTGTTCCCTGAGTTGGTGTTTTGTTTTGGGGAGTAGCTATGGTTGACCCACCGAAATGAACAGCGTTATGAGTCCAACAATTATTGATGTGTAACATTTGCATATAACAGCTTATTTCTAACTATCGCGTAACTATCGCGTCACAGAATATACATAATTTTATCCCACGCACTAAAATATATCACCGAGGATGTTAATTATTCGCTAGAAAGTACAAAAATAGCTAAAAATGAATACCAAAATATATTGCCAAAATAATATACTACATAAGGGCCAACGGTTTTCCAACGATTGGGCCATCAATCTACCAACGGCCATTTCTAACTGCTGATCAACAAAAAACCCGCTGTTGTTTCAATGTTGTTCCGTATAATTTTTTTTATAAATTAAAAGTTAATTTTATTTAAATTTTGTTTCATTAATTTTATATTATTTTATTATAAATTTTATTATAAATATGTAAAAATAAAAATTTCATGACACAGCAAAAAATAAAGAGAAGCGCTACCGAGTAAGAAAAAACGTGGCCTTTCTTCTTCAGGTGCAAAAAACACGTGCTACTACCTTGCAGGTAAAAGCAAGTCTGAAACAAAGGAAAAAAGCCCTACAGGGGGATAAGCAACACAACCAGCAAATAGGATATCTGCATGCAACACCAAACAGAAGGGGACATAATAACAAAAAAAGGAGACAAAAGAAATAAACACACACACACACACAAAAAAAAAAAAAAAAAAAAAAAAAAAAAAAAACGGATTTCTATTGTTTTTTTTGCTATTACTATTATATATTTGTAATTATTGTTATAATTAATTTATTTTTATTTAACTTATTTTATATATATTAATTAATTTTTATTTTATTTTATTTTACAATTTAAAAAATAATACATTATATATATATATAAAAAAAAAAAAAAAAAAAAAAAAAAAAAAGAAGGAAAATTATTTAATAGAATTAAACAAGTTTTTTCCAATCTGAAAATAACAAAGTTGAATCATATTATTTATCTATATATTAATTTCAAACGTGTTTTTGCCTGTCTCCACTAATTTGAGAGAACGGCTGGGTGTAAAAATTTGGTTGAGGTGTCTAAAAAAAGGTCTTGGTTTGTAGATGTGTTATGAAAAGAGAAAAATAAAAAAAGTCGAACGGTTCCCCCCTGGGGGGGGCAGGGGTTAAAAACATGTTTGCGAGCTTAACTCAGTTCCAAATTACTTCACGGTGAAGAAATTGTACATGGGAGGACTAGACTCGAATACTAAAAAATCAATATCTGCTATTTTGGAATTCTCGATTTTAAAGGGGGGAAAAGGGGGAAAGTAGATTTGGAGGGGGGGAAAGGGGGAAAATTAGTTTGAGAAGGAAATCCATTCTAGACCCACACATGTAGTACCTCATTTTAAAAGTCTTGAAATTTCATATTGATTGAGGATGTTTGTATACAATGTAGGGCGCCCCCTGGTGGTGAAAAAAGGAACTATGTGGTTTTGTAGTAGGCCCTATCATGTTACACCTTATATTAAAGGTCTTGGTATTCCCTGACCGTTGGTGATGTTTGTACAGAACACGTTGTGCCCCCTGGCGGTGGAAAGTAGAACTAAAGGAATTTGCAGTTGACACCTCTATGTGACACCTTATTTGAAATGTCTTGGAAATTCAAGACGATTGGTGATAAAGGTCTTAAAATTTCATGTTGATTGGGGATGTTTGTATACAATATAGTGCGCCCCCTGGTGGTTAAAAATGGAACTAGGTGATTTTGCAGTAGACCCTATTATGTTACACCTTTTTTTAAAAATCTTGGTATTTCCTGACCGTTGGTGTTGTTCGTATAGAACACGCTGTGCCCCCTGGCGGTGGAAAGTGGAACTAAAGGTTTTTGCAGTTGACACCACCATGTGTAACCTTATTTGAAAGGTCTTGGAAATTCAAGGCGATTGGTGATGTTCGTATAAAATATACTGCGCCCTCTGGTGGAGGAAGGTGGATTTTGCAGCGCTTGCGTAGCATGCCTGCTATACGGAGGGTTGCTAGTCAGAGGTTCGTTCGGTTGACGGTTAATTTTTGAGAATTTTTTCATGTTATTAGCGGCCTGCATATACGCTGCGGTCACGAGCCCGAGTTCCGTTCTGTTTGAGGTGGTTTTTTTTTCTTTCCTTCTTTTTTTTTTTTTTTTGTTACAGATGATTTTTTTTTTTTTTTTTTTTTTTTTTTTGTGTGTGTGTGTGATGCTTTAAAAATAGAAGTTCAAACAAAATCGAGTTAAAGATATATAAAATCTTTTTGTAAAAAATAGAACCGACTCCAAAAAAAAAACTACTATTCAAAAAAAAGAAAATAAAAGAAATGAAATGAAACTAAATTGCGCCTAAAAGTATAAAATAATTTCCTTCGCCAAACAACCTATAACACTACAATTAATCATAACTTTTGATGTCGGCGCAAAATTAAATAAAATTTAATTAGTTCTTAAAGGTTTGTTTTTAGATCAGTAGCAACAAATGCTGTCGTCTCTAATGATCCATTTTCATGTTTCTTTTATTATTTTATCACTGTATACAATTGGTTCATTGGTAGCAACTACACAGAACAGTGAACATTCTTCACAATGCGGTATTTATGTTTCTACGAAGTTAGATTTACGATTTGTTTTCTTGAATCAAATTAGTTTCCGGCTGCGCTTTGCAGGTGACAATGTGAGATGTGTATTTTGAATTGGATTTGATTTTTGTATTGAATAAATGTATCAATTTTTATTTAATTTTGCGCCGACATCAAAAGTTATGATTAATTGTAGTGTTATAGGTTGTTTGGCGAAGGAAATTATTTTATACTTTTAGGCGCAATTTAGTTTCATTTCATTTCTTTTTTTTTTTCTTTTTTTTGAATAGTAGTTTTTTTTTCGGAGTCGGTTCTATTTTTTTACAAAAAGATTTTATTTTTCTCTTTTCAGTGAAAACTTATTCATATAGCAGAACCTCAAAAGACGTTCGACGGTAGTTTCACAAATCACAACTTCCAAGAAAAGTGACATAACTCAAAAAATGGTTTATGTCACTGAAAAATACATGAAATGCACCCAGTGTGAACAAAATGTTACATCTCCATCTAGAAAGATATCCATTCGAGAGACAGTTGTGCCAGTTTTATTCTAGTCAAGTTATTTTTAAATTGATTTTTCTCAAATGCTGCATTTTTAAGTTCTGTCACTTTTCTTGCCCTTATCGGATATGAGCAAAAATCTATCTATTGAATGAACATACGTTAAGTTAAAAAGTCTTTAAAAATGTAAAGAACGGATACGCTGCATTCGTAACCAAAAATTCTGTTAGGCTTATATATTGAACTTTACCGTGAATGCGTGTCACTCGCCGCGCTGAAATTGCGCAGCGTAAAGTTCAAACAAAGAGCAAAATATGCATTGCTGCTGACAGACAAAAGATTCAACATTGATACTTACATACTGCTTTTAAAAGTGTTGCTGCATGCGTTCTGCAGTTAAAGTGAGAACAGACTTTTGTGAGTATCCTGTAATTCGTTTATATCTTAATGAAATCATAATGAAGCCTATTTCAGGCCAAGATCATTATGACAACAAAAAAAAGTATTAAAATTAATTCATCTCTTACGAAGTTATAAGCTAACAAATTTCAACAACAACAACAACGAGAAACATGGTTTGTATTGAGAGCCTCTTCCTTTATGAAGTCGGTTTAAAATGTCTATGGGTTAATCGATGTGACCGCTTACAATAACCATACTTTGAATTTTACATAGCATAAATGTCACCCGCTACGCTGCAACATATGCAGCGTCGTTCAAGTGCGCACAAAATAGGAGATTGTGAACAAATAAATGCACGTTTTAAGCGTTCTGTTTTTAGCATTACCGTCTAAACTATCTTTTCGTTCTAAACTAATCATGCTCTGCTATTTTATAATTCACTTTTTTCCCCTGTCTTGAACTGTTTCCGAGATAGGAACGCTAACTCCACTGTTTCCCACCTGGTGGCGCTGTAGGCCGTTGAATCGCGCAGCACATATCCACTTTACTATACCTACATACCACTGCTATGACTATAGCTGCAGCTGTTTAGCAGTTAAAAGAGTCGGGACTGACTTTTTTGGGCACCCTGTATTTTCATTTGATCGTTAAGATATTGCAATGGGACCTATTTCAGACCAAGACCTTTACAATAAAACAAAAAGTACCAAAATCGGATTATCTGTTCAGAAGTTATGAGCTAACAAACAAAAATCAAAACAAAAAAACGTACGGTTTGAATTGAGAACCTCCTCCTTTTTGAAGTCAGTTAATTAGAGCATCTCTTACGAAGTTATAAGCTTACAAACACCAACAACAACACATAGCTCGAATTAAGAACACCCTCTTTTCTGAAGTTGGTTGAAAACGTCTTTGCGCTAATCGATGTGACCGCTTACAGTAACAGTACTTTGAACCACAGAGTATACGTGTCATCCGCTGCGCTGCAAAGTGTGCAATGTAGTTCAAGTGTGCACAGTGTAGGAAATTGCGAAGAAACAACTGCACGTTTTAAGCGTTCTATTTTTAGCAATAATGTCTAAAAACTGTCTTTTCGTAGTAAATCGATGATGCTCTACAACTTCGCAATTAACTTTTCTCACATCTTGAACCGTTTTTGAGATAGGAACGCTTATCCCGCTGTTTTTCACCAGATGGCGTTTTATTTTCTTTAGATTGTAAAGATATTACAATGGGACCTACTTCAGACCAAGATCTTTACAACAAAACAAAAAGTATCAAGTAACCGTATTTTGAACTATATAACGTATGTCTCACCAGCTACGCTGCAACATGTGAAATGTAGCTCAAGTGTGCATAGTGTAAGAAATTGCGAACAAACAAATGCACGTTTTTAGCATTGTATTTTTAGCATCAATGTCTAAACTTTCTTTTCGTACTAAATCGATGATGCCCTGCAATTTTATAATTCTCTTTTTTCCCCTGTCTCGAACCGTTTCCGAGATAGGAACGCTAGCATGAATGTCTAAAGTATCTTTTTGTACTAAATCGATGATACTTTTTAACTTTGTAACTCACTTTTTTCTCTAGAACCGTTTTCGAGATAGTAACACTAACTCATCTATTTTGCACCAGGTGGCGCTGCAAGCGGTTTAACCTTGTACTGCATGGCCACTTTGCTATACTTACATACCATTTTTAACACTATAGCTGCAGTCGTTTAGCAGTTAAAAGAGTTGGGACTGATTTTTTGAGCAACCTGTATTTTCTTTAGATTGTAAAGATATTACAATGGGACCTAATTCAGACCAAGACCTTTTCAACAAAACAAAAAGTGTCAAAATCGGAGCATCCGTTCAGAAGTTATGAGCTAACAAACATAAAAAAAACATACGGTTTGAATTGAGAACCTTCCTTCTTTTTTGAAGTCGGTTAAAATCCATACAAATTTAAAGTTCATTTAAGGTTATTATCAAGGGCCGGGCATAGCCAGGCGGGTTCGTTTGGTTCCAGATTAATTGTTTGGAATTTTTCTATCTTATTAGCGGCTCGCATATGCGTTGCCGCATTCACGAGACAGAGTTTCGTTCGGTTCGAGGTAATTTTTTTTTTTTTTTTTTTTTTTTGTTACAGCTGATTATTTTTTTTCGCAATGCTTTTACTTAAAAATAGAAATTCAAACAAAATCGGATTAAAGATATAAAATCATACAAATTTAAGGTTCATTTAAGAATATTATCATGGGCCCGGGAAACGCCGATCGGTATCGTTCGGTTCCAGGTTAATTTTTGGGAATTTTTTCATGCTATTAGTTTCATGTATGCGCTGTTGCAGGCACCGGGGTCACAAGTCAGAGTTTGTTCGGTTAGAGGTAATTTGTTTGTTACAGCTTATTATTTTTTTCGTGATGCTTTCATTTAAAAACAGAAATTCAAACAAAATCGAATTAAAGCTATAAAATCATGCATATTTAAGGTTCATTTAAGGTGTCATGGGCCCAGGCAACACCGGGCGGGTTCGTTTGGTTCCAGGTTAATTTTGGGGAAATTTCTTATGTTATTAGCGGCCCGCGTATGCGCTGCAGCAGGCACCTGTGTCACAGTGTAGAGTTTCGTTCGGTTCGAGGTAATTTTTTTGTTACAGCTGATTATTTTTTTCGCGATGTTTTTGTTTAAAAATAGAAATTCAAACAAAATCGAGTTACAAATATAAAATCATACAAATTTAACGTTTATTTCTATTTATAAGTATTTTTCCGAATTTCTTTTTTTTAATTCAAATGTCGTAAATTATATTAGATTTTTTAACTTGAAATACATTTAAATAATGATGCGACGATTTTCAACATTACGGTCAATAAAGTGACAGTCGAATTCGACAGGTTCTAGCTAGTTAATAATTTTATCACGATTAATCAGCTGTCTATCTTAATCAAGATAAAATTTTTAATGAAAAATTTTGCTATCTTCAGACTGGAGTTCCATTAAATTTTTTTTTTCTTTAATAATATAGTAAAATTTTCAATTGTAAAATAAAATAAAGTAAAATCGAATTACTTTATAGAAAATAAACTAAATAAAAATAATGAAAAATAAAAATAATTAATATATATTTTTTTTTCGTGTGTGTGTGTGTGGGGGGGTGCGTGTGTTTTTCGTCTCCATTTTTGTTGTTGTGTCTCCTTCTGTTCCATGCAGCTATTCTATTGACTGTCTGTGCAGCTCCCCTCCCTTGGAATTTTTCATGTATTTTAGGCTTGCTGTAACCTTCAATGTAGTAGCACATGTTTTTTGCACCTGAAGAAGAAAGGCCACGTCCCATCGAACCCTTTACTTTCTGGTGTGTGAAGAACTTTTTATGCTAATATACGTATAAATTTTGTTTGTGAGGTACGATATCACATAAATACTTACATTTTAGTCAGGAGGCAAGAATAATCTTAATAACTACTCATCCACGAATGCTGTTTTGCATCTTTAATATTTAAGCAACTTCTTTAATAATTGCATGCAGCAAATTTTCTGCATTCCACAATGTGATTTAAAGAGTAGATTTAAAAGTTTTTTTTTTTTTTTTTTTTTTTTTTTTTTTTTTATGAAAAAGATTTAAATTATGTTGCATAGTAGATTAATATCAATCCTTCTACAAAGTGTATAATTTCGTTTACTAAAAAAAAAGAAAAAAAAAAAAAAAACATTTATTTTTAATAGTATTTTCCTAAAATTACTATATAATAAAAGTATTTCATTAAAATGTAATATAATGTACTCATGTAATTACTTTTTAAATGTACTAAAAGTAGGATATGTTATAATTTATTTAATTATTCATTTTATATATTCTTAAAGTTGCACAATGAGCTTATACAAACATGTGTAGGCGTATTTTCGAATAGAATCTTTATTTATTTAAGTATTAGTGAAACTAAACCCAAAAAAATATTTATTATGTAAAGAAAATTTAATCTTTTTTGAAAACTTATCTAACGATGACATTTTAAAGTAGCATTGTTTAAGAAGCGTATAAAATTTAATTTATGGAAGAAATGTCAAAGATATGGATATTAATAGAACGTATATATCTAACTTTAATCTTGCTGCAAGATACTAAACGCTATATATTTATATATCCGTTTTTGCTTCACAAAGGATTTTATAGAGTGGTCTCACTATTTTTGCTTGGTATTTTTCACAATCTGCACGTGTGTTATAATTAATTCCTACATTATTTCAGTAATCTCCCATTAAATTTTTAAAAATTACAAGAAAAATAAAAAATAAAAACATTTTTTTTTTTTTTTTTTTTTTTTTTTTTTTAAAGCTTTATATAGCCTTGTTGACCTGTATGTACCAATCGTACACAAAGTACAACCTCAAAAAATCCTCGTTAATTACTATGATGATGTGATATGCAAAATTTTTATTTCATATATCTTTAAAAAAAAACTCTTATATAATTAAAACAATATGTTTCGTATGTTTGTTTTTTTTTTGTCTGCATTATAATGCATTAGATAAAGTGTTAATGCTGTGGAAAGGCAAATGCGGAAAGTGTAATTCATACAGTATATATATATATCGCATATTAGAAAAAAAATAAAGTTAATTAAAAAATAAAACACTGTTAAAATTCTAATATATATATTTAGGATAATTAATAAAGGACATAATAATATTATTTGCATAGTTAAATTTTTCACACATTGAAATACGCAAAGTTATTGAAAAATTATTTACTATTTAGCAAACGTATTTCTCGTTATAACTATATAAATATTTTAAAAACGCTAATATAAAAGTATTCATTTCTTAATCTTTAAAAGTTATTATTTTATTACCCAAAGTTCGAAACACATTAATAATAAATATATTTCTTGAAATACTAAATATCTTTTCCGACACTATTTATAAAAAGTAATTATTTTCTCAATATTAATTATTTCAGAATTTGTTAAATTTTATTTTACAAATTTTTATTTTTTATAACCAAATGTTTATTGCACCATTTAGATGTTTGATATGTTTCATTAATAATCGCTACAAAATAATATTTTTATGTTACTTAAGCTAGTTCAGAAGAACAAGAGTAATTTTAAGAATAAATAATCTCCGTATGACTCTCTGAATCTTTGTAACCTGAGTATCTTTATCACTAATTGGAGGCAATAAGTTTTCTGCACTGATCAATAATATTAAAGAAAAGAAAAAAAAAAAAAAAAAAACCTAGATGAAACACTTTACTTTGAACGAAAGGAGATTATGTTGCGTAAGATTTCAATATGTATATAGACTACAGGAATAAATAAAACATATAAAAGTAATATTTCAGTTAAAATACTTTTCCAGTGTTCCTTATTTAAATATGCAAAATGATTTTAATTATATATTTAACTAATTAAAAAAAAAGTTTTTACATATATATATATATATATATATATATATGTATATACATATATTAGTAAAAGAAAAAAATCTGCCTTTTCCTGATGTGATTGCCTATGAGACAAATACGATTGCAGCTGTGTGTTTAATGATGATAAATTTGTATAAAAACTTATTAAATTAGTACGTTGTCTTAAGATTTTCTTCTATACTTTCCTAAACGAACAAACTCAGTACAAATATATATATAAACTATTATTTATTATGAATGCAGATGAATACAGATGATTTTCATCGTTGAGAAAAATAATACTAAATCTTCAAAAAAATACATTTTATTCACTACAATAATTATTTTTAAAAATAAGTTTTTATAATGGTTATCTCACGTTTCAAGTTTCGTACAGTTATACGCCATAGAAATTGAGATATTACCTTCCCTTTCTCGAGGAATTTTTCAGTACAGCAGCGCCGTGTATTAATCGATATGCATCCAAATTGAATTAGCATAATGTCTCATAATGACCATCTAATGTATAAAGTTTTCTTTGATTATACGCCATAAAAACCTGAGATATAGCTTTCCCTTAAATTGCGGTTATCGCTTTATAGCAGCGTCACCTGTTGAGAAATTGATATTAAAATTTACAGGCACTAATGTATGTCAAGGTATCTACATATGAAATCTACATATTAAATGACATGCAATTCTGTGCACTAGTTCTTGAGATATAGCCTTCAGTTAAATTGTAGATATTGTTGTATAGCAGCGCCACATGTGAGCAACCTATAGCGAATCTAAATAGGCACTCATGTAAGTCAAGATTCATATTCTTATAAATTTATATGCAAATTTATGCAGTAGTTCCTGAAACATAGCCTTCCTTAAAATTGTTGAAATCACTGTATAGCTGCACTACCTGTTAAACAGTTGACACTAAAAGTTCATAGGCACTAATTCCTATATAAATATTCTGGTGTGTCACTCACACGACTTTCTGGTACACTGGAATTTAATACTGTAAATACAGGTTGGAGATTAAGAGGTAAGATAACGTGTACTGTTATGTAAACCTATGTTAAACAATTCAAATTAGGCTTCGGAAGAGTTTTATGATAATTAGTTCTGTGTAAGGTGGACTACCGCCCCCCCTCAATCCCCCGTTTCATTAATGCACCTACATTTATATAGAATTTAATTCGGTTATTAAAAAATAATTCTGTTTTTAAAAAATAATTTATTATTACTATTTAAAAGAATATCTTTTATGATAATACAGACGATTTCAATATTAGAGAAATAGTATAACACTAAATAACCCAAAAAAGTTGAATTTATTCTCAATATTAAATTTTTTTTTTTTTTTTTTTTTTTTTTTGTTTGTTTGTTTGTTTAAGGAAAAAAATCGATAACTTTATTTTAAATGATTGCAGATCGATGGTTCAACCATTCGTTTTAAAGGTATTGGCGAGCCTTTTTGAAAAATACCCATCATGAAAATTTACTCCCCTCGAGGGTGAACTTCCCCCCAAGGGGGGAGGCGGGACTCCTACATACAATATTTTTTTCCCAGTTGACTATCTCTATCACAAAAAATATATATCCGTTTCATTTGGTTTAGTGCAGTCTATAGATGTTAAACTCTACTTGCCTGCAATTTCCCCCCATATACGTTATGTATTTGAATACTTTTGAGTGTCCCTGTACACGAACCATTTGCTTCATCTCAACGAAAAGCTTACTGTAACATCCCTATATGCATTTAGAATACCAAGTTTGGAATTTCTGCTACTATTTGTTCTTGAGAGATGCTGATAACAGACATACAGACAGACACACAGACCATTCGCTAAAAACATGATTTTCGTATTCAGGGGACCTCAGAACATGTAAATATAACAAAAACTCACGTTCGAAAATTTGACCCTAAAACAATACTTTCTCGACCCTATGGGTAAGAGAAAGTAAAAAAGTACACTTAATACTGTTTTGTTAAATAAATCCTTGTAGAATATTTTTTTTAGTCTATCTAAGACCTTGATTCGACAACGATTTATTTAACAAAACTGTATTAAGTGTGTTTTTTTATCTGGGAAATATTGCTAGAGCTCGAATAATTTTGCTGCCGTCAGTACGTTATAAAAACAACGTTAATGATGAAACAAAAACATTAAAATATTAATAAACATTATTAACATTTACAATAAAATAATAATAATAATAAAACTAACAATGATGCAAAAACAGCAGTGATGGATGGATTAGCAAGAGCTCCGAAATTTTCTAGGCATATTGCGATCTTCCCCATTAGCGGTCATAAAAGATGTAATTATGATCTCTGCAGATTCAAGGGGAATCTTTTGTACTAGTTTCTTCAGCTGTCCACACAAAATGAAATCAAGACATGAGAAATCGAGCAATCGTGGTTGCCCAGGTATAGGACTTGCTATTTGGAAAACTGATCCATCTATTTGGAAAACTGATTGCAGACAATTCTGCACCTCATGCCTATAATAATTCGAACACCATCATTTTGGAACCACATAAGCCGCGAAAGTTGAGATGAAATATATTTCAGCAAGTCTTGTAGAAATGACTGGTAATAACCAAAGTCAAGTCGTTTAGCAAGAAGATACCTGTCTAATATGTGGTCGCTAAAGAATCATGCCCAAACACTGACGGAGAAGAGTCGCAAACTTGAAAGTGGGTTTACAGTCCACCAGATACGTTTATTGGGGATATTAAACGTACCATCTTGTCGTTTGGGGCAGCTACCAAAATGCAAGCGCACGAATCTTTTCCTATAGGCAACTACCTATTATATCAAAAACTGTATTCGAAAACTGGCGTACAATCAATAGAAATATATTAAAACTTCTTCACACACCATAAATTTTAAGTCAGCACAACCTGTTTCGAAAGGACGTAGCCTTTCTTCATCAGGTGCAAACACGTGCTACTGCCTTGGAGGCAAAAACAAGACATGACGACCTTGGAGTCGAAAGCAGTCTTGCTTTTGCCTCCAAGGCAGTAGCAAGTGTTTGCACCTGATGAAGAAAGGCTAGGTCCTTTCGAAACCGGTTATGCTGACTTAAAATTTATGGTGTGTGAAGACGTTTTAATATCTTTCCACCTATTATATATTAGTCATGTCTCTGTGGAATTTCTGTTTGCATCTCCGTAGATGAAATTCATTTATGATTTTTTAGTAATTTTAAAATGCACCATTATTCCGTATTATCCTCTCACAGACCTGGTTTTACCATTATTTCTTAACAGTGACGCAGACTTGTACATAGTGTCTTTTTCAACAGGCTTTGTTTGCATGAACTGTCTCCTATTTCTCTCGAAACATTCTAACAGAAATGTTGTTTTAACGTTTGCTTTGCCGCCGATTCGAAACGCGCGAGTACCTTTGTTTCATTTTCACCCATGCATTATCTGATAAAATTTATTTGAAATGGTTAACCTATCATCTGTTAAAGTTTGTTCCATCTTTATTTAATCACCCTGTATAAAGCAAATACAAAACTCAATCCAAATAAAATATGAATATAATATGACCCTCACAACAATTATCATTTTCATTTTTTATGACAGCGCCAACTACCGGTTGGTAATAAGAACTATAATAAAAGTAGCTTCTTCCAAACAGTATTTCCCATCTGCAGTTTCGTGTGATTATACTTAATAAATGTTAAAAACAGCCATCTGAAAAATCCTATACAATTAATATCAGCAGAGCCACCTTTAGATCGATATACATACGAATTAAATCAACATAATGTTTCATGATATTTACTTCTTATATCAAGTAAAGTTCATTTATATGCCATATAAACTGAGATATAGCCTTTCGGCGATCATGAAATATTTAATTACAGACAGTTCACATATCGGCCGATAATTTCCACATTAAAAACAGCATAGTTCTTTAAATGCAAGCTAAATGTGATGCTTTTGAATCATAGATGCTGAGAAATTGCCTATGTGTAAGCAGGGATAAATTACGACATAGCATTGCCATCTATCGATAGTTATGCACCTAAATTTAACCAATGCAATTTTTCACCATGGCCATCATACATATCTAGTTATGTGCTCTTATACAGTATAATAGCTGAGTATACGTATTTCAAAAGATAGAAACTGAAGCATAAAAGGGTTAAATTTTGAGCAACATATATTAAATTCAGACAGCACTATACTAAATCATAGTGCAACAAAACACAAAGTTTTGTTGAATTTCGTCCATAGGTTATAAACATACAGTGTCTAAAAAATTTTGTAAGGCGAAAACAAGCGGATTTTTCTAAAAATCGTTAAATCTTGTTTAAAATATTTGAAAATCTGTAAATTCGTTGGAAAGTGAAAGAATAAACTTTTAATTAGTCCAATATTTTTTTCTTTCCGAACACTATAGTGAGGAAAGTATTGTAATCATATCAAAAAACAGAATTTGAGATTTTGATGTTTCTACACGTTTTGAGGTTCCCTAAATTCATATTTACGATTTTCACGATGATGTATGTGTGTATGTATGTGGGTGAACAGGATAACCTCTAAGCGCTTTGTTTAAATGAGCAGAAATTGGGTACGTATGTTATAGGTCCCGATCGATTTTGATGAATCTAGAACTCATAGTTTTTATACAGGGACACAAAGATTTTTTATTATTATTATGATCTATGGGCCCAAATTTTGTAAATTACGGTAGTGTCTAAACACCTTACTCGTTTGAGATGAAAATTTATACAAATCTTATGAGTCACCGTCACACGAACTGTATAAATTTTAGTTAATCTAGCGTTTATAGTTTTTTTTTTCAGGGACACAAAAGATAACTCTTTATGATTATGGTCTATATTGGCCAATTTTTACTTCCTTATACAAAGTATAAGGAAGTATAGTAATCCCGATTTGCGAAATGGATTTTCTATTTCACATTGCTCAAAAACGAATGATCACTGAATGTTCCCAATTTGTACGTGTGACTGTCATGATGTCTAGTTGTACACCTGCAAGTGTCGTCTTAACACGAGCTCTCGTTTTATAGATATAAGCGACTTTACACGTTTTTTCGTGACGTCTGTATGTATGTGTGTCTGTGTGTGTGTGTGAGTATGTCGCATAACTCAAAAACGGTTGGACGTAGAAAGTTGCGAATTGGTACATACGTTTGTTATAACATCTAGTTGTGCACCTCCCTTTTTGGACTTTGTATGATTTTCCGTTTTGGAGATATTTAGGAAAATTAGGTTCATAATGGCCAAAATGTATCAAAAAACGGTAATAACTCAAAAACGAATTGGACAAATCTTGCAATTTAACTAACTTCCCGACTAGCTAGACATTTGAAACTTTCAGAAAAGCTCAGAACACGTTGACGATGCATTTTAAAAATATTTTTCGCCAACTGTTTCGGATACCTGCTGCCTTCAGCAGCGTTTATATGATTCCACAGAAAAAATATTTAACTAACTTCTCGACTAGCTAGACATTTGAAAGTTTCAGAATATTTCAAAACACGGTGAAAATGCATTTTTGAAATACTTTTAGCGATCTGTTTAGGATTCCTGCTGCCTCCGGCAGCATTACTTGGACAAATCTTGCAATCGATTTTTAACTAACTTCCGACTATCTAGACATTTGAAACTTTCAGTAAAGCTCAGAACATGGTGACAATGCGTTTTTTTTAATATTTTTAGCAAATTGTTTCGGGTCACTGCTGTCTTCGGCAGCGTTTATATGGTTCAACAGAAAATTTATTTAACTAACTTCCCGACTAGCTAGACATTTGAAACTTTCAGAATAGTTCAGAACACGGTGAAAATCCATTTTTAAAATACTTTTAGCCATCTGCTTCGGATCCCTGCTGCCTTCGGCATGGTTACCGGTGCAAATCTTGCAATCGATTTTTAACTAACTTCCCGACTAGCTAGACATTTGAAACTTTCAGAAAAGCCAGAACACAGTGGTAATGCATTTTTAAAATATTTTTAACCATTTGTCTTGGGTCCAATGACAATGCTTTTTAACATTATATATTTCTAAAGATGTATAAGGAAGTCATGTGGTGCCCACATCAGATTTTTTTCTTTTTAACTGCGATAGAGTCTAAACGCTTTTATCAATTGAGTTGAAAATTTATACACATGCTATAGGTCATTGTTGCACGAAGGGCATAAATTTTGGTGAATCCAGCACTTACAGTTTTTTTTTTTTTTTTTTTTTACAGAGACACAACGAAAATTTCTTTATCATTATGGATACGGGCTGTAATTATTCGAAGTGTGATAGTGTCTATATCCCTGATCAGAATGAGCTGAAAATTTGTATGCGGGTTAAAGGTCACCGTTGATCGAACTACATAGCTCTTAGAGAATCTTCTTTTTTTTTTATTAAACAGGGACACAATAAAAATATCATTATTGTACCCTATAGGCTGAAATCATTAGCGTTTAAATGCCTTGTCCGATTGAGTGTAAAATTTATATACGTACTGTAGGTAACCTAAAGCATGGAGAATAAATATACAGATGAATCTAAAACTTATATGTACGAGCTCTTAGAGAATCTTTTTTTTTTTCCTTTAAACAGGGACACAACAAAAATATCATTATCATTATATCCTATGGGCTGAAATCATTAGCGTTTAAATGCCTTATCCGATTGAGTGTAAAATATACGTACTGTAGGTCACCATCGCATGGAGATTAAATATACAGATGAATCTAAAACTTATAGGATTTAACAGGGATACAAAGAAAAATTCTTTATCTTTATGCCCTATATGCTCAAATTATATAAAGTGTGGTTGCGTTTAAACTCCTTATTTGAAAGAACTGAAAAATCATACACATGTTACAGGTTACAGTCGCAGACACCATCTAGATTTTGGTGAATCTAAGTCTCAGAGGTTTTTTTTTTTTTTTACAGGGACACAAAGAAAAATACTTTATCATTGTGGCTTATAAGATCAAATTATTTAAAATTCAATAACGTCTAAATTCCTCATAAGATTGATCTGAAAATTTATATGCATGTTATAGGTAACCATCGTATGAATTTTGTAGATTTTGGTGAGCCTAGAACTTATAGATTTGTACAGAGATACAACGATATTTTATCATTAAGATCTATGGGTTCAAACTATTTGAAGCCTAATACCGTTAAACTACACAACACACTATATGGAGAAAAGTACACATACACCCTATTATAATTTTCTCTTTTGCGTATTTAACGATTTCTGTTACTTTAAGTTATTTACACAATCGTTAATTAGTTAATGTACGGAAAGTCGAGTGGAGTCATTCAAGATTTTTTTTTCATAGAGAAGAAAGTAAAAATATTTTAAATAAAATCATGTTTTTAAAATATCATTATGATAAATAATGAAGATTGGAAATTTTGATAAATCATTATCATCATCATCATCATCATTATTATTATTATTTTGTAAAGGAATTTAAGAAAATCTATTTCTACAATCACTATCATACTTAAATATTTAATTCGATAAAATGAACGATATTCAGAACAATTACTCTATGTTATTTAAGTTTATCTGTACAAAAGGATTGTATATTCGAATGTTCAACAACATTTTGTAGAGAGTATGCGTTTCAAATATTCAGTTAAATGAACATTTACAAACACAATTGGTCTCACTTATTGAGTTACAGTATAAATACCATTTCATTTCTATGTTTAATTTTGTATAGTGAGTGCTTTAAGGTAATTTGTAAATGAATACAATTACACACTTGAAGTATTTACAGACTTGATTTTATCGAAACAATGAGCGTTAATTTTCGCTTATGGAAGGAATTACATTGATCAATTTGAAGATGAACTGTTAGTTTAAAAAAATAATTAAAGGTAATCTTGATGCATTTACGTTAAGCTTAGTTTTTCTTTTAACAAAATTTTAAAACACACACACATATATATATCTCTTTATATATATATATATATATATATATATATATATATATATATATATAATATAAATATTGTCCAAACAGAATTCAATGTCTATTTTATGCATTTCTAAACTTTACTCTTTTTTTTCCCCTCGGTTGTACACATATACAATATATAAGAAATGTGCGGAATATGTTATACTTAGGGAAAATTGAATATCATTATATCTTAGATTTATCTCAGCAATTTTTTACATAACCAATTATTTCTTCTATTGAATATAAATCTTTTGATACAATTGGCTGCATTAAAAGACAATGATATAAATTAGAAAGTATAATACTTGTTATTGTGTAATTTTCTTTATTATTAAACTAAAAAAAAAAAAAAAAAAAAATAGAAATTCGAATTTTTTTTATTTTTATTTATTTTTTAATACTAAGCAAATTTTTATGATACACATATTTAAAACAATTAATCATCTTATAAATGTTGATTTTTCGAAATTTATTCAATTAATCTTTCAAATATCATCTGCTCAAAACAACATTTGAATTATGAAATATTTCAAGTAATTTATTATAGTCTCAATATAATACATAAAATCATTTTATATGTTGCTTGCAAACTATGATTTTGCGATGAGGAATTTTTTATCGGATTAGTTCCATCCATTTCTACGCAATAACATTAAAAAAAAAAAAAAAAAAAAAAAAAAAAAAAGGCATAAAAAAATGTCTAGTCTCTCTGGGAATTTTCTTCTTATGTTTTGTTTTAAGATTAATATTCAATATCTTTCTTTAAAATAAATCTCGTTTAAATAGGTTTACTTATTTTATCGACCTAATACTGTTTTGTGATGATTTAAATCTACGTTATTGAGATATAAAATTGTTGAAATTTTCTAAAATGAGAAATACGACTTTTTAATAGTTTAAGTTATTAAAAACAGTGCACTTTTCGAAAATTAAAAATATGTAATCCAGTTTAGTTTTTTAAATACAATTATTCAAAGAAATTAATTATAGAAAACATTAAAATTAGATATTTTCCCTCTAAAATAAAACATTGTTATTTAAATAGTCACAGTAGATTCTATTTTGTAATTTTTAATTTTAGATAGAAGACAAGAAATTGTTTTTAACTAAAGAAATGATTTGGTGTTTTATGTTTCTTAAAAATTTTATTAAAACACACAACTACACAACTAATTAAAAATTATTAAATACTTTTAAGTAAGATTTCTTTCTGTTTGAACAATTTAATCTCACAACTTTCTCTTTAACAGAAAACAATTATTAATTTTATTAGGTAAAGAAATCCTGTCTAACTAAAGAATTAAAAACTATATAGAAAATACCAAAAAAGACAAATTTATACATTTATATATATATATATATATATATATATATGCTTGATGTATTATTTGGCAGCTTTATGTTTTATTTTTTAATGAGCAAAACACTAATTACAATTATTAAACGCATTTAAATAAAATTTTACTTCTGTATAGAAAATTTACTCTTTCCTTCTTCTCTTTAATATGAAATAATTATCCATTTACTTAGGAAAATAAATTGCTTTTAACCACTTCACCGGCTAGTGTTGTATGTGGAAGGCTACGTTTCCCCCGAGTTATCTCGGGATGGCCGGTGAAGTGGTTAACTAAAGAATTAATAACAATATTTATATAGAAATATTAATAAATGCAACTTTATAAAAATTTTACTGATATTTATACTCGATGTATTATTTAGTAATTTCTATATTATTATTATTATTATTATTATTTTATAAAAAATTATTTCTTTACAGAAAATTTACTTTTCTACTTTCTCTTTAAGAAGAAATAATAATTCATTTTATTCCACTCAAATCTTTATGTAAATCTAAATAAAAAATTTAGCAGTATTTCACAGGAAATAAAAAAAAAAAAATCACCAAAATATACATAAAAATGCTGATAAAGAAAAACTTTACATAAAGAAAAAAAAAATAAATAAATAAAAACACTCTTTTTTTTAAAACCAATTTGGTGTCCAAAACAGTAGTTATGACATGAAGCAGAATCACATACTATAATGTAAGGGCGAAACATCAGGAGGAAAAAAAAAGAAAGGAAACATTTATGTTTGCAGCAGAAAAAATTAATAGAAATGTAATTCATAAAAAAAAATGTTTTCTTCTCAGTTTATGGCGCTTTCTTATATTGTTTTAAATTTATTAATTCATAAGGATACACACGATTAGAATATGCTGAAATTTCTTATTACTTTTTGTGTGTTAATTTCTAAGTATTAGACGATGCGATTTAGCTATTTTTGTTTGAACAAGAAGAGGGGGTGGGGGGTAGGGATGTAGTAGCTCAAATTTTTGAAACAGTGAGTAATTTAGTAAATGGAAAAAAAAATGTAAATATAATAGTTTGTGTAAGTATACCCAAGATTTTGTATTTTTATACGAATTAATATAGTAGATCAGAATTATATTTTGCATGGTTACAGAAGGTTATAAATGGTAAGAACAGTATTTCAGTAATAACTGGAAATATATCGTTCTGTTTTAAACGATTTAATTAATTTCAAATAGTTCGATTCGATGGGAAGGAATATGTATAAAATCTTTTCTGTAAGAGAATGCTACCTCTAAAAGAACTATAGTTAATATGAACATAATTTCTCATAATGATCATACAATAACAAATAAATATAACATATATCACGTTATTTCTTTTAAAATAATTTAACATTACTAAAATGAACTTTAAATTATTTGAGTCCATAGACATTAATGTATACGAATTCTACTTTGCGTCCCTGTGAAAAACTATATATTTTCTACTTTTGCGTGAATGTAAATAATTCTTGCGGCGATGATTTATAACATGTCGACTTAATTTTATCTTAATTGAATGTCGAGTTCAAATGCTAAAATGCTTTAAATTATTTGAGTCTGTTGACTTAATGAAAAAGTCTTCTTCTCTGTATCCCTGTATATATATACATATATATATATATATATATATATATATATATATATATATATATATATACATATATATATATATATATATATATATATATATATATAATAAAATCATACACTTGTGAAAGTCTAGACAGTTCAAACCACGGAGACTTGTGAATATACCAACCAATTTTTCGATGAAAAGAGTTGAAAATTGAAACGCTATCGTGTTAACTCGAATACATCTACAAACACTGTGAGCAAGTTATGCACATATTATTTAAATACATCTACTTAATTATAAATTTAAATGAATAACTTTTTTAAATAAATAAAATTAATTTTAATCTAATTCTCTATTAAGTGATTTAAATTTTTCTGAATTAATCCGTACGAAATTACTGTTTTATGCAAGGCAAATTTTGAATTTCGATATTTAGAAAAAACATACATTTTTTATGTAAACTGTTCTATGGGTTGAAGATAGCAAATATTTGATCTAAAAAATATTTATTTGCAGTGATTAAATTTTCCCCATAGCCTTCTATACCAGATACCTGTCGCGTGGCTCGGAATCTTGGCAACAGTTGAAGCGGTAGACAGCGCCACCTAGTACAGATTTTGCGACTTTTTTATTTAACTGCAACCAGTAATTTTAAGAAGTGATATGTGATATATATAATCGACGTTTCGTCGATTCCATTCGCCTTTTATGTATATCGTATCCCACTTTAAAAAAGTTTTCGTGGCTGTTGAATAAAAAAGTCGCGCAATCTGTACCAGGTAGCGCTGTCTACAGCTTCAACTGTTGCTAAGTTTCCGAGCCACGTGAGAGGCATCTATTTTATAAGGCTATTATTTTCCCTTTTTGAAACATCTTTAATTCATATGAAACCGATTTATTGCGTCTGTTGTTTAAAACAACATATTTCATTTCCTTATTTGGAAACAAAAAATACGTAGAAGCAATCATTCGATTTCATTTAAAACATCCATTTTCAAATATGGACTACCTACTTCATTATAATCACTTTTTTGTTGTTGTAATGCTTTTATCTTTAAGTATTATTTATTAAAATAATTTGCATTTACTCAGCGGGAAGTTTTCGAGCGATCAGGGAAAGCAAAACCTATTAGATAAATGAAAAATGTTCATGATTTTTTTACAAAGTGCGGGGCATCTAAGATATTTTGTGGTCCGAAGAGAAAGTTTTTACAGTTAAAGTCGCTAAAAACTCTCAAAATCATTGCAAACGTTTAGGTCTAGCTTTCAGAAACACCAGAAAATGAAAAGATGCATATAGGACTTTGGAGTTTGATGGTTTGGGCTGAGATTAGCAACAATGGGAAGACTCAATTGTATTTTATTGAAGAAAAGGTAAAAATTAATGAAAATTTTTATAAAAAAGAGGTTTTAGAGAAAGCTGTACTTCCATGGAAGCAAAATCTCCCGGCTAAGATGTTTAACCAAGTCTGTGCTCTGGCCCATGGAGTCAAATCAACGTTTGCTTTAATCGGATTCAAAGTGGAAAGATATCTGACCAAAAATCTGTATTCTTCTAACAGATCTGATTTGTATCAAATGTATTTTTCAGTGTGTGGGTTCTTAGAAGAACAATTTCGAGCACCGAAAATCATACATTTGATAGACTCAAGAATGGCCTGAGCAAAATTTGTGATGATTTAGGTACAAACTACTTGCGTCGCACCGTCACCTCACCACTGAGCTGAAGAACAACTGGAGCAAATGCTTCCAATACCTTTACACACTTTTCGTGCGTGCCAGTTTTTCTGCAATCATTTGCCGTGCATAGTCAAACCTTACACGGCAGGCAACATTTGTAGGGTCGTCTATTACTATTATACTCTTTAAAAATTAAAATTGTAATATCATGTTTAGCATATGGTTGTTCGAACAGACAACCTTTACACAATTTTACTTTCAAATATAATGATATCAAATGCTTTCAGCCTTGCAACGCTCGAAAGACAAACCTACCAAAAACGACACGCAAAAACCGGTCTAGCATTTCCTCCAGTTGTTCTTCAGCACTTCCGAAAAAGATCGCAGCTTGAATCAAAGCCGATGACCGCCATTTCGGAATCTCATAGCAAAAAATAATTGTTAGACATTCCTTGTTGCAAAAATAGAAGCTTTAAATTTGTTTGCCATTTAACTAATTGTTTATTATAAAAAAAAAAATTTCGGATATATAATAGCCACCCTGTAGATACAAGATACAAACCAAATTATAGCTATAGTTCTGAAAGTCATATTTTTTAAATATTACAATGTTTTCTTACAATTCAAATGCTCGAAAAGAACAAAAATCAATAATTTAGTCCTATTAAGTATTAAGCACCCTATCAAACACTAACTTTACAGCATTTTTAGATTTTCAGCAATTAGTTTGTCTTTCAAGGGTAGGGGGGTGGGGAGAACATATTAAATTATAGATACACCAACAAGAAATAATTTATTGTAAAAACCAAATATCTTAAGGTTTTTTTTTTTTTTATTATTATTATTATGTATGTATTTTTGATAGTGCAATAAGCTACGGCAAGGTGTCTTTGTAAATAAAAAATCGTGAGCAATGTGCGAAATCGAAAAACAAATTTGTGTAATTCAACAAAATAATTTTGTTGATTTAAACAAATGTTCAATAGATTAGTAAAACTGTTTAATTTAAACAACATCATCATCAACAACAAAAACTTGGTTGTATTTATATTTTTCTTCATTTACTTATTTATTATTATTATTATTATTATTATTACCATTATTATATATACTTTTGTGTTGACTATAACTAGAAATACATTTGTATGATTTTAAAAAATGGCGTTTCAACATAATTTACTTTCTGTGTGTATGACACTTTATTTTCAATCCACCTTCTATTTAAATTTATAAGTAGGTTTGCATAAATTATAATTTTGCTTTTCCTCGAGCGTTAAGATAGACAAGGTAACAAATTTCATTCGTTATATTATGAGATATTAAAATGTTTGAATGAAATCAACAGTTCTGTCGTTCATAAATTAATAAATAAATAAATAACAAAAAACCTACAAAAAAGCTGCATTATGTAGCTTTTCTCTTCTTTTCTATAATTCTGATACATAATATCTGGATAACATTTACCTCCTCCTTTTTCTTCTTTCGCACTGAATGACTGAAAATTTTTCTTTCTATTATGTAAGCCTTTTGTAAATTTAACATTGAACAAAATTGCATCTTCAAGCTCTTGAGAGATCAATTAAAGTTTATGAAATATTTTTTTATATACAATGAAAACAACCAAAAGTAGTATAAAAATATATCCGTATATTAAGTGCTTATATTTTGGATTGGATAGTCTCGATAAGTTTAATTTAAAACTCCTAAGTTTTACTGAACTTTTAGGTAAAAATATGCGATATTAACTCTTTGAGGTCCACTGGGCATTGGTCCAGGACATCGCATTTCGGTTGAATAAATCTCCAGTGGATCTAAACATTCTGAATGCGTTTTCCATTAAGACTGAACAGTTAACCAGAAGGATAATGGATAAAAATTTGATTATTCTTACTTTCATGGTGTCAAAAACAACATAAAATTTTAAAATGCGTTGAAATACAAAGGCTGTAAAAACTTATAAACAAATATCACGAAATATTAAAACCAATGTAACTTTTAAAATGAGATAAAAAATACAAAAATTTTTAAAACTTTAAAAATACATTTTAATTAAAAACATTAAAAGACAAGACAGACGTTTCGGCTAGAACACTAGCCCTCCTCAGTGTCAAACATACAAGCACAACAACATTTACAAAATTCATAACACATCACAGCAAGATTAAATATTCGGGAGGAATAGCTTTAGCCTCGTTCAAAGCAGAATGTTGCATTTTGGTAAAAGCGCCCTCTAGAAAAATACGGGATTCATAGATATTTATATTAGAAGCTAAAATTTTAAAGTTTTCAAAATCCGGAATATGATCACTATTGAGAGAATGGATTACGAGTTTTGATTTTAAATCTCCTGTTTTATATGAGCGTTTATGTTCCTTTAATCTAATTTCACCCGTTCTGCCAGTTTCACCGATATATGTAGAATCACAATTTTTACAAGGAATACTATAGATTACACCTAGACGTTTAAGAGGGGGGGGCAGCGGGTTTAAAGTTTGAGAGGAAGTTACTAATACGGAGTTGAGGTTTAAAGCTAGTGGAGATATTAACTGTTCTAAGTAATTTAGAGATATTTTCAGAAATACCTTTATAATAAGGGATAGTCGTACGATAAGTGGAATTTTTAACTTTAGGATAAACTGATTTATATGAAAAATAGAACTCTTCTTTATAAATTCTTTTAATAAAACGAGGTGGGGGGGGGTAACCATTATATTAAAAGAACCATTATATTAAAAGAACCATTATATTAAAAGAATTTATAAAGAAGAGTTCTATTTTTCATATAAATCAGTTTATCCTAAAGTTAAAAATTCCACTTATCGTACGACTATCCCTTATTATAAAGGTATTTCTGAAAATATCTCTAAATTACTTAGAACAGTTAATATCTCCACTAGCTTTAAACCTCAACTCCGTATTAGTAACTTTCTCTCAAACTTTAAACCCGCTGCCCCCCCCCCCCCTCTTAAATGTCTAGGTGTAATCTATAGTATTCCTTGTAAAAATTGTGATTCTACATATATCGGTGAAACTGGCAGAACGGGTGAAATTAGATTAAAGGAACATAAACGCTCATATAAAACAGGAGATTTAAAATCAAAACTCGTAATCCATTCTCTCAATAGTGATCATATTCCGGATTTTGAAAACTTTAAAATTTTAGCTTCTAATATAAATATCTAGTAATCCCGTATTTTTCTAGAAGGCGCTTTTACCAAAATGCAACATTCTGCCTTGAACGAGGCTAAAGCTATTCCTCCCGAATATTTAATCTTGCTGTGATGTGTTATGAATTTTGTAAATGTTGTTGTGCTTGTATGTTTGACACTGAGGAGGGCTAGTGTTCTAGCCGAAACGTCTGTCTTGTCTTTTAATGTTTTTAATTAAAATGTATTTTTAAAGTTTTAAAAATTTTTGTATTTTTTATCTCATTTTAAAAGTTACATTGGTTTTAATATATTAATGAGACGTATAAATTATGTTTAATTTTATTAAATCACGAAATATGGTAACAATAATCACAAAAAACATTTATCAGTCTGTCCTATTTAAAAAACAATCACTAGTAAAATTTATTTCTAAGAAATTATATTTTCATTATTTACTTAATCATGCTCATTTTACTGAATATTTTGTAAACTGGATATTTTAAATCTTTTTGAGTTGTATTTTTGAAAATTTCTGTTCGATAACGATTTTTCTATAAACTACACAGACAATCTTTTTCAAAGTGTAGAGTAATCGTTTCTTTAAAAAAAAAAAAAATCCATTAAGGACATGCTTTCTTAACAAATTAGTAAACTTTTCCCCACATATATACACACTTTTCCCCACATGTATAGATAATATCAGAATGTCAGATGGAGGTCGCCGTATCAGGTTTATGGGATATTTGTATGATTAATTTTTTGAATGTTCTGTCAAAAACTAAGATGAATAACAGCACACTGTGGCAAGGCATTATCACATTCACGAGTTCTCTTTACAGAATTCAATTCGTTTATTTATAAATTATTTCCTATAAATGACACACAACACTCCAAAACAATAATTTTTATTGACTGTTTTGCTATTTGCTAGAAATTCGTAATGTATAATATCGGAAAAATCAGAGAAAACTGTCAACATTTCATTTTTGAGCAACATCAGCACGATCTTTTTAAACATGTTTCAGCTTTTAAGCACCAAATTTTGTACGTTTAGATGTTTTCAACGGGAAAATCATATCAAAATTATGAATTAAATTTTATCATCTGTAATAATGCATTTTAAGTAGAAATTTTCTTAAAACCATCTTTTGGAAATTGAGTACGTTGTTGTTATTAAAGTTAAAGATTTGCATCAAATTAAGACATATATGATATTTCGAAACTTGCTTGACAAAAGTCGAATAATACAGAAGCATATTCAATAACATATCTTATTGTAAAACAATGATGATTCATCAACGATTTTAAAACTTAATCAGCATGTTGACGATTTGTCGAAGTGGATAATCTATAATATCGTGAATGACTTTATAAAAATACCGCTCTAATTTATTTATATCCATATCCATCGACAGGTGTTGCTTATAATAAATAATAATCTTTAACTGTGTTTAAAAACATATCAGTTTGTTTAGGAGGAGAAATTGCATCGTAGAAACAAAGTTTAATGCATGTTCTTTGCACAATTTCTGTTGCCTTTATTATTTAAAAAAAAAAAAAAAAACAGCTGGTAGGCATAAGTAAAATCTTTTCATTTTGCTATTAAACATTTGCACTTATAATTTTCTACTGTAGTTCATACTTTATTTATGACAAGAACTATACAATCGACTGAATAAAAATGTGCCTTTGGATCCCCTTAACCTTTGTTGGTCCTAACGCTCTAAAGATCTGTAAGCGGCGTTGCCAAAATTAAGGAATCTTGTATTCAATTATCCCAATAATTTTCAGAAGGAATATTTAATATACGTAATGTACGAATAATTTCCTAAGTGGTCTTCTAAGTAATCGTTACAGTTAAATTTTGGGGTGGATATTGAACAAAAAGATCCCTAAATTTTACAACACAGACCAGAAGCGTGAAATTAAATCGAACTTCTAAGGTTTAATTTTTCTATGCATTTACTTCATCTTAGATCATTGCATAAAATTAAGCCTATGGAGAACGTGAGAGCCATACGTGGAACAACCACTTTAAATGTTTTTCCACCTCTACGAAATACTGATTTATACATTTATTGTCATGTAAGGGAAGGGGGTGCATCACGGATCGTCAAGTTCATCCAAAGCCCATGTTATTCTATGACGAAATTTATGTATAGACTTACACATTACCTAATTGCTATTTTCAAATTAAGTTTTCATATTCTGAAAATAGGCAATCGCTAAATGAGTATTTGTTTTCAAAAATTTATTTTAAAAAAAAAAGAAGTTTTTATTTAAATCTTGAGTTTGAAAATGCTAATTTTCACTAAATGCATTTTCCTCATTTTTGAGCTGCAAAATGAGATTTTAAAATTTAAAAAATTCAATTTTTGGAAAACGGGTACTTATTTAACTGTTGGGAATTTTCTTAATTTGAAAACGGAATTTTAAAATACCAATTAGGTAATGAGCAATTCTATAAACAAATTTTGCCATAGACTTGCATGGGATTTAGTGACTTGAGACAGGAAAATCGTAAGAGGCAGTGAACAGCCTTAGGTGTAAGAACACATATGTAGAGAGCATATTTGACAATTGACTGTAGATGTGTCACAATTTTTCACTTTACAGTCAAAATAATTGGAAATTTGTACTGTTGCCTTGCATTCGATGCTTGGCAAAAATAATTGTTAAAGAGTTTTGAACCTGAGTGAAAAAAAAAGCACATTGTGTAAAAAAAAAAAAAAAAAAAAAAAAGCTTACATTGCACAGGTAAATCAATTTTTGTAATATTTTTGTTCCCATATATAATAATATACATTCATGAACAAAATTTTCTTATTCTGCCGTGTTATGTAAATCTTTTTTTTTTTTTTCTTCTTTTAATAAAATCTGTGAAATTCTCAAAGAAGAAAATTAATATTTATCACTGTTAATGACTATAGCCAAATAAAATTTTGTAAATTGTCTAATTTATTTTTCCGATATAAAATGCTCTTAATGTATGTTTAAGCGAATTTTGCTATCTTAACAAAAAATTTAAATTCGAATAATTTATGAAGTTTTAAAACAAAAATGTTGAAACTCAATATTGTGCTAGCCAGTATCATATATTTTTATTTTAACCTTCTTTACGATCATGTGTTCTTGACATAATGTCTTTTTTAATTTCTTGATTTCTCGTACCTTAAAACGTGAATAAAAACGTCTAATTACCAAAGTAATGTATATATATATATATATATATATATATATAGAATTATTTGCAGGTCTACTCTGTTTAAAGACAAATAATTCTTACAAAAGTTAGAAGCATAAGAAGACAATTGTCAAATCTTACCATTATTTAACATTTTGAATTTCTACTATAGGACATATTAAATCCCTTCAAAGAACTTGGATGGTCAACCAGAATCGTTACAGGCTATTCCCAGCATACAAACGCAAGACAAGAAATGAAAGAATTGTATGTGAATATTACAATAATATTTTATTATGTGTGTCTTTTATAGCTCAAGCTAGAACCATATCTATATTTAATTCAATTCATTCCACTGTTCACTAACAGTAGTTGTGAATAGTTTGTTTGATGGGTTTTATGTCACACTAGTGCTGAGAAATGGGCAAATGGCGACGGTCTGGGACTCACCCCTAGAGGTGGTCTGGAGACATGCCATTCCAATTTTGATTCTTCAGAGAAGAGATGGCTCTCACACTCCGGTGACCCCAGAGGTATAGTTTTTGATGGGAACATGGAAGACTTTGGTGTCACGGCAGATTTTACGTGCACCAGCCACCATTATTGTACATGAAAGTCTTTGGCTGGCTCGAGTACCGAACCCGCAATCTTCCAATTTCGAGGCTAGCGTTCTACCGCGGCCCTAGTAATTGTGGAAGAGACTAGATTACCTACATGAAAATTACATTTTCCGTCTATAATATTAAAACACAAAGGTATTTCTTTAAGACCAAAATCTAATTCTCTATTAAGTGATTTAAATTTTTCTGAATTAATCCGTACGAAATTACTGTTTTATGCAAGGCAAATTTTGAATTTCGATATTTAGAAAAAACATACATTTTTTATGTAAACTGTTCTACGGGTTAAAGATAGCAAATATTTGATCTAAAAAATATTTATTTGCAGTGATTAAATTTTCCCCATAGCCCTAAACCAGATACCTGTCGCGTGGCTCGGAATCTTGGCAACAGTTGAAGCGGTAGACAGCGCCACCTAGTACAGATTTTGCGACTTTTTTATTTAACTGCAACCAATAATTTTAAGAAGTGATATATGATATATATAATCGACGTTTCGTCGATTCCATTCGCCTTTTATGTATATCGTATCCCACTTTAAAAAAGTTTTGGTGGCTGTTGAATAAAAAAGTCGCGCAATCTGTACCAGGTAGCGCTGTCTACAGCTTCAACTGTTGCTAAGTTTCCGAGCCACGTGAGAGGCATCTATTTTAGAAGGCTATTATTTTCCCTTTTTGAAACATCTTTAATTCATATGAAACCGATTTATTGCGTCTGTTGTTTAAAACAACATATTTCATTTCCTTATTTGGAAACAAAAAATACGTAGAAGCAATCATTCGATTTCATTTAAAACATCCATTTTCAAATATGGACTACCTACTTCATTATAATCACTTTTTTGTATTTCTTTAAGACCAAAATCTCCCGATCTGAGCATGCGCGAGAAAATTATGATCTAATTCGGAACGGTTATATTCCTTCCCCTTGATGCAGTGCAATATGAACATCGATGATAGAACTCGAGCAGACGACAATGATATTTCGCATGTCTACGGCAGACGCCTGATTAAAGCTCAATAATAAAAACAATTCACACGATTAATTCATTGATTCATATTTTCCAAGGAAGTATATTTAAAATAAAGCAATTCGCGAATACTTATCGGCTATCGCCGTATGCATTTTCATTTCACCGAAAATTTCCATACACAGGATAATATTTTAAGAGATTTTGTGGCGCCATCTTTTATCATATAAACATACCATACCATATTCCTAATATTTTTTCAGTTTCTCAAAAGAAAAAAAAGTCTTTTAAAATTAATAAATTGTCGGTGTTTATTGTTCTTTAAAAGTTAACTTTTATCAATTGAAAACTTTGTTTAGAAAAAATGAAGGTAGATGTTTAAAATCAAAGGGAGTTTTATTTTATTTTATTTTATTTATTTACTTTTTTAATCTAATTTTAAATTGATCTCTTATTTTTCATTTCTGTACTATATTACAGAAAAAATAATTTAAAAAGAATAACCTTAAAAATATTGATATTTTATACGAGTTAAAATATGCATAGAATAATTTATTAAAAATTTAATGAGCAAATAACTTGCTAAAATATTAAATGCATTCTTACTTATTCGGCCCTGAGTAGTATATTATCTTTCTAGGGGAAAGTAAATTGCAGTTATAGAATGTAAAGAAAACACAAAACACTATTTAAATTTATTTATAATTAAATTATTTTGCCTTATAAATTTATGTGGTTTAAAAAGTATTTTATGAAATATATATATATATATATATATATATATATATATATATATATATACTAGCTGACCCGTCCGGCTTCGCACTGATGAACAAATTTTAGTTAAAGATGGATTGATATGTAAAACATCAAGAAATATATCAGTTTATATGTTATAGTCAGGCAATATTATTAACTGGAAAGTCAAAATTTAATTTTACAATTATTTTTTTTAATTAGTTGTTAAATGTTGGCAATTTTTACTTAATGCTATTTATTTATTTATTTATTTATTTCATAAAAAGAAACATTTCTTTACTCATGAATAAAAAATATTGAAAAATAAACCTATGAGATGAAAATGTTTTTGATAAAATTGACGTCATAATAGCATTAATTATTATTTATTTTTTCATTTCGGAAATATATTTAATTTTTTCTATAATTGATTATTATTATAATAATGTATATTAAAGGAGAAACCAATAATATGAAACAATATTCGTACAATATATACTATTACAGAATCTGGTGTGAAACAACCACACGACTTCCATTACCCACTATTACACGTAATATATACAATTTTTTGGAGATATTACTTGCATTTTTTGAGATTTTCGAGTAAGAGAAACTTGATACACGTATAAAGACACATACAACAGAGTTTGCATAGCGAGTTAAAAAATAAGGGGGAAAAAATAGATAGTTATATTTTTAAACACGAATTTCCGAGATCTAAAACTGAACTACCTAATCAGGATGACCGTTAATATTCCTGTAATAAGCACGTAATACTTGAGAAAGGTTATCTAAATTGGATTAAAGAAAAAATTTTCAAGAATACGTTAGAGCCTTTTTTGAGATACCAACTTTTACCAAAACTTAACATACTCAATTATTGACCTAAAAACAATAATTACATGCAAAAGGATATTTAATAGGAAGTTAACATGGCGAGTTTGAAAAAAATCCGTACAGGCGTTTTTAAAGGAACGCACTTGCGAAGTCTGAAATTGAGCTGTTTATAGAGGACGCCTATCAATTTTCCTGAACTAAGCAACTTTTCAATCGAAAGGGCATCTAATATATTATTTATATAGCAACTTTGAAGAAAATCATTAGAGGTGTTTTTGAATATGGGCTTAGGGTCCCATTTCTGGTTTTCGATGACCCAATTCCGGTTTTTCAATTTTCACGAAAATTTGGAAAATTTATCTGTACACCAGACCTGAATCACTTGTGAAGTTTAGTAGTTCTATTTTTATTAGTTTTGGAGATATGACAGCCAGAAGATTACACACACACGTGCACATATACACACACTGACCAATTGCCAAAACCTATACAATACTTCCACTACCTACGGTAGTAGGGTAATTGAAGTAAACACATACATCTCGTATTTACTACGATAATATACAGATTTTCGTATTACGTTTTCGATCGCCAAATACAAAAATCGCCAATGACGATAGATATCAAATCTATGCTTTGTTTTCAATTAAAATATTGAAAATTTTAATTAAAAATTTATTTTACCAAAATTTATTATAGCTTCTAGCACTTAGAGAGAGACAGTGTAACTTTTGATTATTGAAAGAAAAAAAAAAAAAAAAAAAAAGCAATCGGCTTTTTAGTTCTAGCGATCGTTCTCTACATATGCATATAAACCTTTCTTTTTTTTATATTAGTATAGCTATAGAGCATAGGTATATTAAATAGGTTTCCAGTCAACATAATGTAACTCAAATAATTAAATGCTATGTACATTTCAGTAATGGCTGTATGCGCTATGTATATTGAGCTACTTGCCATAACTGTTAGTTGCTCAAAATAGTCGCCAAATAAATTTAAACATCTCAATACGCAAGCGAAGTATGACATCACTGACCGCCCGTGGATGCAAGAAAAAGATTTTCCATGTTAATCGCTCATTGGATTTTTTTTTTTTTTTTTTTTATTTTATTAAAATTCTAGAAGAATTATTTCCCGATTTTAATCCTGATATTTGGGTATAGATATGTATTAGTTATTGTATGCATGCGTTAGATTGAGTTATTTTGCTGTCAAATTGACAAAATTTTAATTTTAAATTTCAAAACTGTCACCCTTGGCGTTTTTTGTATTTGGCGATCAAAAACGTAATACGAAAATATACATGCCAGATGTATATTTTCGTAATATGTATTGTACGAAATATTGTTTCATATTATTCGTTACACTCTTAATGTAAGTTTTTAAAATAACCATGATTTTTGAAAGGAATTAAATTATATTCGCCATAATTTGGCGATATTTTTTTTTTCTGCCAAGGATGACGGATATCAAATCTATTCCGCTGCAACATATTAGTATATTATATCAGATACTTTTTTTAGACATTTGAAAACAAATTTGACTTCAAATTATGATAGAATATTTATCCTTTCCCTTTTAATTAGTTTATTAGTTGGATGTTTAATGTGTAAATATCATCCTTTGAAATGAAATGTTTATGTTTTCAATCGAATATGGAAATTTGCCATTTTTTTTTTCTAGAGTTTTGAAATTTAAAATTCCAATTTTATGAATTTTACAACAAAAACAATTTAATCTAACGGATGCACATGATAACTAATACATATCTATATCCAAATATGGGGATTAAAATGGGGAAATAATTTTCCTCGATCTTTATTATTTTTTTACAAAAAATCCAGTTCACTTTTTATATTATTGTTCGCGTGAAAATATATTTTATTATATGTCTAAAAATAAATTATTTCGTAAATCTTTTTGGCAAAAATTATAAATTAAAATAAATAATATTATAAAATAGAATTTCTTATTTTATTTTATTTTATTTATTTATTTTTTTTTTAATTCGAATTTCGTTTACACACATCAGTTTAAACCACGGAGTAATAAAGACTCCGTGGTTTAAACATTGATGCTTAGATCATTATATTATATCATATCATATCAAATTAAATTATTAGAAAAATAAACACTTTTAATTCTATAATGACGTCAGATTTAACGTGTAAGTTTAACAATTAAAAAAGCTTTATATGAATTTCAATTTAATGCACGTGCAAATATATTTCTTTTCTTTTCACGTCAAGATATTTTAAAAACGAAATGAATATGTAAATGTTTCTTTTATGTTGGCAGCAGCTAATTTTTTTAATATTTCATTATTTCCATTTCTATTACGGCTTCTATGGGGATTTTAATTAAAATGCTCAGATTTTAAACTAAAATTTATTTTATCAAAATTAAATATAGCCTATAACAATATGGCATACTGTAGCTTTCGGTCAGTGAAAGAAGTTTTTAAATCGGTTCAGTAGTTTCAGAGATTACCCTCCACAAACAAACAATTTTTTGCGCTTTATATAATGATATAGAATAGACTAGCTGACCCGTCCGGCTTCGCACTGATGAACAAATTTTAGTTAAAGATGGATTGATATGTAAAAAATCAAGAAATATATCAGTTTATATGTTATAGTCAGGCAATATTATTAACTGGAAAGTCAAAATATAATTTTACAATTATTTTTTTTTAATTAGTTGTTAAATGTTGGCAATTTTTACTTAATGCTATTTATTTATTTCATAAAAAGAAACATTTCTTTACTCATGAATAAAAAATATTGAAAAATAAACCTATGACATGAAAATGTTTTTGATAAAATTGACGTCATAATAGCTTTAATTATTATTTATTTGTTCATTTCGCAAATATATTTAATTTTTTCCATAATTGATTATTATTTTAATAATGTATATTAAAGGAGAAATCAATAATATGAAACAATATTCGTACAATATATACTATTACAGAATCTGGTGTGAAACAACCCCACGACTTCCATTACCGACTATTACACGTAATATATACAATTTTTTGGAGATATTACTTGCATTTTTTGAGATTTTCGAGTAAGAGAAACGTGATACACGTATAAAGACACATACAACAGAGTTTGCATAGCGAGTTAAAAAATAAGGGGGAAAAAAATAGATAGTTATTTTTTTAAACACGAATTTCCGAGATCTAAAACTGAACTACCTAATCAGGATGACCGTTAATATTCCTGTAATAAGCACGTAATACTTGAGAAAGGTTATCTAAATTGGATTAAAGAAAAAATTTTCAAGAATACGTTAGAGCCGTTTTTGAGATACCAACTTTTACCAAAACTTAGCATACTCAATTATTGACCTAAAAACAATAATTACATACAAAAGGATATTTAATAGGAAGTTAACATGGCGAGTTTGAAAAAAATCCGTACAGGCGTTTTTAAAGGAACGCACTTGCGAAGTCTGAAATTGAGCTGTTTATAGAGGACGCCTATCAATTTTCCTGAACTAAGCAACTTTTCAATCGAAAGGGCATCTAATATATTATTTATACAGCAACTTTGAAGAAAATCATTAGAGGTGTTTTTGAATATGGGCTTACGGTCCCATTTCTGGTTTTCGATGACCCAATTCCGGTTTTTCAATTTTCACGAAAATTTGGAAAATTTATCTGTACACCAGACCTGAATCACTTGTGAAGTTTAGTAGTTCTATTTTTATTAGTTTTGGAGATAAGACAGCCAGAAGATTACACACACACGTGCACATATACACACACACTGACCAATTGCCAAAACCTATACAATACTTCCCCTACCTACGGTAGTAGGGTAATTGAAGTAAACACATATTACATCTCGTATTTACTACGATAATATACAGATTTTCATATTACGTTTTCGATCGCCAAATACAAAAATCGACAATGACGATAGATATCAAATCTATGCTTTGTTTTCAATTAAAATATTGAAACTTTTAATTAAAAATTTATTTTACCAAAATTTATTATAGCTTCTAGCACTTAGAGAGAGACAGTGTAACTTTTGATTATTGAAAGAAAAAAAAAAAAAAAAAGCAATCGGCTTTTTAGTTCTAGCGATCGTTCTCTACACATGCATATAAACCTTTCTTCTTTTTATATTAGTATAGCTATAGAGCATAGATATATTAAATAGGTTTCCAATCAACATAATGTAACTCAAATAATTAAATGCTATTTACATTTCAGTAATGGCTGTATGGGCTATGTATATTGACTTACTTGCCATAACTGTTAGTTGCTAAAAATAGTCGCCACATAAATTTAAACATCTCAATACGCAAGCGAAGTGTGACATCACTGACCGCCCATGGATGCAAGAAAAAGATTTTCCATGTTAATCGCTCATTGGATTTTTTTTTTTTTTTTTTTTATTAAAATTCTAGAAGAATTGTTTCCCGATTTTAATCCTCATATTTGGGTATAGATATGTATTAGTTATTGTATGCATGCGTTAGATTGAGTTATTTTGCTGTCAAATTGACAAAATTTTAATTTTAAATTTCAAAACTGTCACCCTCTGCGTTTTTTGTATTTGGCGATCAAAAAGTAATACGAAAATATACATGCCAGATGTATATTTTCGTAATATGTATTGTACGAAATATTGTTTCATATTATTCGTTACACTCTTAATGTAAGTTTTTAAAATAACCATGATTTTTGAAAGGAATTAAATTATATTCGCCAGATAATTTGGCGATATTTTTTTTTCTGCCAAGGATGACGGATATCAAATCTATTCCGCTGCAACATATTAGTATATTATATCAGATACTTTATTTAGACATTTGAAAACAAATTTGACTTCAAATTATGATAGAATATTTATCCTTTCCCTTTTAATTAGTTTATTAGTTGGATGTTTATTGTGTAAATATCATCCTTTGAAATGAAATGTTTATGTTTTCAATCGAATATGGAAATTTGCCATTTTTTCTTTCTAGAGTTTTGAAATTTAAAATTCCAATTTTATCAATTTTACAACAAAAAAAATTTAATCTAACGGATGCACATGATAACTAATACATATCTATATCCAAATATGGGGATTAAAATGGGGAAATAATTTTCCTCGATCTTTATTATTTTTTTACAAAAAATCCAGTTCACTTTTTATATTATTGTTCGCGTGAAAATATATTTTATTATATGTCTAAAAATAAATTAATTCGTAAATCTTTTTGGCAACAATTATAAATTAAAATAAATAATATTATAAAATAGAATTTCTTATTTTATTTTATCTTATTTATTTATTTATTTTTAAATTCCAATTTCGTTTACACACATCAGTTTAAACCACGGAGTAATAAAGACTCCGTGGTTTAAACATTGATGCTTAGATCATTATATTATATCATATCATATCAAATTAAATTATTAGAAAAATAAACACTTTTAATTCTATAATGACGTCAGATTTAACGTGTAAGTTTAACAATTAAAAAAGCTTTATATGAATTTCAATTTAATGCACGTGCAAATATATTTCTTTTCTTTTCACGTCAAGATATTTTAAAAACGAAATGAATATGTAAATGTTTCTTTTATGTTGGCAGCAGCTAACTTTTTTAATATTTCATTATTTCCATTTCTATTACGGCTTCTATGGGGATTTTAATTAAAATGCTCAGATTTTAAACTAAAATTTATTTTATCAAAATTAAATATAGCCTATAACAATATGGCATACTGTAGCTTTCGGTCAGTGAAAGAATTTTTTAAATCGGTTCAGTAGTTTCAGAGATTACCCTCCACAAACAAACAATTTTTTGCGCTTTATATAATGATATAGATATAGATATAGATATATATATATATGAGATTTTTTAATTATTATTATTATTGACAGATTATAGATGGCGCCACTGTCATATTGTAACTGAAATGGAATATTAAATATTATAGATGCGAGCAAATTAAAATAATATGTATGAAAAACATTAAATATTGATGTGTGCTTTCTTTCTCCATTCTTACCATAATTTATAAATTCCTGTCTCTCCTTTAATTACTCGAAACATTCTTTTGGTCATATTTAGAGTAAAATTAGAAAAATCTTCGGTTTTAATTTTATTATATGGATTACGCTTAAATTTTGTGTATTGAAATTTCATGAAATTCATTCCCCCTTCCCCTCCAACGAAAAAATAATTGATTACAGCAGTGGATTTTAAACAGGTTAAGAGCAATGCGGATTATTAAAACAGGGATGTTTAAAACTTTATGCCGTGAAAAGATTTAAGATTCACCTGATCCGTTAAATTTTGACGGGTATTAACTAATTTATTAATTTCAAATATTTAAATATTTCGATTAAAGCACACATTCATTTAAATCATATTGAACTTTAGATGGTGTTTGTTTACTTATTTATTTAAACGTTTACGTTCTTTTAATCACACAAGTTTTTGGCGTTCCACAGTACCTGTTTTTGGCATTTCTTTCAAGTATAGTAGAAATTTATGTGAACTAAATTATGTTGGGGGACTGAGCAGAGTCAAAGGAAGCCAAAAAGTTTTTGTTGGATTGGAAAGAAATTTTTTTTTTAATTCTTCTGCTTTAGATTACTTTATGGTACTTTGTGCGGTACATATCTTAAACTGCTATATTCCAATTATTATATAGGCAGGTATGTTTTTGTATTTGCGCATTCACATGGTTCTTTAATTAAAGTGTTCTATATCCGATATTAATGATCTTCTAAGCACCATGTTTTTACTTTCTCTTACCCATAGGGTCGAGAAAGTATTGTTTAAGGGTCAAATTTTCGAACGTGAGTTTTTGTTATATTTACATGTTCTGGGGTGCCCTGAATACGAAAATCATGCTTTTAGCGAATGGTCTGTGTGTCTGTCTGTGTGTGTGTCTGTTATCAGCATATCTCAAGAACAAATAGTAGCAGAAATTCCAAACTCGGTATTCTAAATGTGTATCATATAGGGAAGCTACACTAAGCTTTTCGTTGAGAGGAAGCAAATGGTTCGTGTACAGGGACACTCAAAAGTATTCAAATACATTACGTCTATGGGGGAAATTACAGGTAAGCATAGTTTAACATCTATAGACTGCACTAAACCAAATGAAACGAATATATATTTTGTGTAATAGAGATAGTCAACTGGGAAAAAAAAATTGCGTATGTAGGAGCCTCGCCTCCCCTCCTGGGGGGAAGTCCTCCCTCGAGGGGAGTAAATTTTCATGATTGGTATCTTTCAAAAGAGCTCGCCAATACCTTTAAAACGAATGGTTCAACCATCGATCTACGATAATTTAAAATAAAGTTATCATTTATTTTTTTTTATTTTTTTTTTTTTATTTATTTTTTTTTTTTTTGTGTGTGTGTGTAATATTGAGAATAAATTCAATTTTTTTTTTTTTTTTTTTAGATATTTAGTGTAATACTACTTCTCTAATATGGAATCCGTGTGCATTATCATGGAAGATTTTTTTTTTAAATAATAATTTTAATAACTTATTTTTACTGAGTGAATTTGTATAGGCCCCAACACACTAGTTATTTGTTGTTAGTGGATGTGATTTACTAATAATATTTTATCATTTCCAAAAAAGCTGTTCGGGAATTGAAATAAGTTCCTCATAGAAATATGGTAAATAATGCATGTTTTAAGCTAAATATTCATCGCTTGTTTTTTGTACAATAATGAAACGGGGGGTTGAGGGGTCTACCGCCACCCTCACACAGAACTAATTATCATATACAACTCTTCTTAAGCCTAATTTCAATTGTTTAAGAAAGGTTTACATAACCGCATTCATTATCTTACCTCTTAATCTCCAACCCGTATTTATGGTATTAAATTTCTGGGTAAGAGAATGTAGTGTGAGTGACACACCAGATTATTTTAATCTTGAATAATAAATTTAGAAATAATTTCTTTATTTTTATTTAGAAACTGAACATTTTTTTCGGCATTTTTCAATACATGGTACAAATAACCAACAGATAGAACAAGCAGCAGATAACAGCGCTAACCCATAAAATATCCAGTCATATGCGCCAATATGATCTCGGAAATAACCTGAAAAGAGAATTTGTTTATTATAAAAGAAATATATAAGAGAATAATGATAAACATAATGATAAACATAAAATGGTATTATAATAGCTCTCATTATATCCAAATTTATTATTGAGGTTGTTTAAAAGGAAAAATCTCTATTGAAAATTTATTTCTTCTTATTATTATTTATATATTTATTTATAAGTATTTTGATTATTTTAATGTTTTGCTTCAATTTTAGCTAACGATTTTAAACATACATTCTGGAGGGGGAAAAAAAAAAAAAACGCAAAGACAATATATATATGTCAACTGGATATTTATTATTTCGAATATCTTCAAACGAATAAAAATAAATTAAATTCCTGATTTCGATTTTTTTTAATATATATTATTACTATATATATAATACATATTAATGAAAAAGAACGTACGAAAAACTCTTTAATACAGCTTTCAGATATTATTTACTTGTATAATTTTCAAAGATATAAAATGACATTTTCTTAATCGTAAACTATTGGAGTATTTGTTTATAAAGTGCTTTGAATAATGAAGTTTGAATATACATATTGGAAAGTGGTTGCATAGGTATGTGAATAACTTCCAGTAAGTTTCAATATTTTTATTGCTTTATTACGATTAAATATTTATATGGGCGTTTACTGGGTGCCTCAGTATTATAATTTGATGTATCTCATGATATTTTATGCAGCCACATACCATAACAGTAACAATATTCTATTTTAAAAAACTTTTAAAACCCAAATTCTTAATGTAAAATGTCACATAAAACTTTTCGAAGTTATGACTTTGCAATTTTTTTTTTTTTTTTTTTTTTTTTTGTATTAAGGTGAAAAGATAAATTTCAGCGGAAAAGAATTTCTACTCTTTTATAAACCACGAAAGTCTAGGCGGTAAGGCAGCCGAAGATTCGATACACGCCTGCTTAAAATTTTTAAATAAAATCTATGTGTAGTAATTTTTGGATCAATTAGATTTTATTCTTCTTCCGGAAAAAGAAAAGGCAAATCCCTCAGTCGTTTCATTTCTTCTATGACTTCTTAATTGCAAGGTTTACTGCTCAACTGTTTAGCAGAAATAAGGGCTTCAATTCTAAGGTCGTCAAGTGATCTAAATCTACTCAAAATTAAATAAACTTGGTCATAATCTTAGAGTTTATCAAGATATGCAACTCCTGCTGAAAGAGTTCCACCTTGCATTTTCGATATCAAAAAGTACACTTAAAACTATTTTGTTTAATAAATCCTTGTCGAATCATGATCTTAGACTAAGAGCATGACTCGACAAGGATTTATTTAAAAAAGCAGCATTAAGTGTACTTTTTTTAGACGGGGATTATTGCTAATGCTCGGATACTTGATACCGACTGTAAGATCCGACTTGTGATCTACGATAGCTGCGATTGTTACAATAGTATGTCTCCATAAGAACACTATTTAATTGAATTCGCTTCTCAGAATTCGATTCTTTGCTTTTCGATAATTACTTCCAATGAGTCTGCCACCAGATAACGAGAAGACGGGCGGATTCAAGCTTTCGGCCGATCCAGAATCGATCCAACCGGTAGTGAATCAATGCGTCCAGTCTCATGAACCGGTCTGGATCAAAGTCGTTCAGCGTAATGTATCCCTTGAACCGGTCGTGGATCAAATCACCCCAAGTAACTTTCTGAGGCATTTCATCCCTTGACAGATGCATTGGTATGATTCGCCATTAGTTATTGCTCTGGTTGTGCCCTCTATCGGTCATTACAAACGTAAATATGCATAATTTATTTTTATTTATTTATTTTTATTTATTTTTTGTAAATAACTGCATAATTGTTTTAGAATTATAAAAAATATGCATACAATGTTGCTCCCTGCAATTTTTTTTTTTTTTTTTTTTTTTTTGAAATTTAAAAAATATTTTAAGTATGTTTGTGTACTTACTTTGTGAAGTCATCGATGAGTTAATTTTTATAAAACATTTTTATGTTTGAATACTAAATTTTTGCCTTAAATTTTAGCATTCGAACATAAAAAAAGGCTTCTTAAAAAAACTCTTAAAAACTTCTTAGGATACTGTGAAGTCAACAAAAAATTGTTTTTTATCAATTGACATCTTTTCTACTAATTATCTGCAAAAATGAACAATCCGGACCTTCGAACGCTCGACCACCGCGTTACTAGCATGGCGCTCTAACCACTTGAGCCAAGGAGAGTAAAATGAAAAGCTCATATTTACCTTAAAATGGAGACGCATTTTTTATTAGCTTGAAATTTACAAACATACCGTAGTGAATGATAGTATATACATAAGATTTTGGGGAAAATGCTTGATTGGTTTTAGAGTTCAAATTTTTAATATATTTTCCCCATACTATGTATAAAATATCATTTCTATGAGTGACAAAATGATTGAATTTGGGTTCATCAGAAAGTCTGTGTAACAAGAAATCATTTACATGAAAATTTTACTTTCTCTTACCCATAAGGTGGAGAAAGAATTGTTTTTAGGTCAAATTTTCGAAAGTGTGTTTTTTGTTATATTTCCACGTTTTGAGGTCCCCTGAATCCGAAAATCATGTTTTTAGCGTCTGGTCTGTGTGTCTTCCTTTTATCACTATATCTCAAGAACAAATAGTAGCAGAAAATCCAAACTTTATATTCTAAATGTGTATGATTTAGGGATGCGACACTAAGCTTTTCGTTGTGATGAAGTAAATGGTTCGTGTACAGGGACTCTCAAGAGAATTCAAATACATTACGTCTACGGGGTAAATTGCAGGTAAGCAGAGTTTAACATCTGTAGACTGCACTAAACCAAATGAAATAAACATATATTTTTTTATTTATACAAAAACATGTCTCATGTAGGATATGGTAGGGAAATCATACACTGTTAATTTACAGGGTTGCACAAAAAAATGTAGATTATAGTTCGACAATAGCTGAAAATTGATGGAAGTGTATTTCAGGTTTTGCCATGTATTATTACTATAGTATTATACTTAGGTGCATCATATCGTCTGTACATAATCTTTAAAATGTGTTTAGGGCTGCCAATATTTAGGCGATTACATTCTTTTTATTGTTAGTGGAAGTGCTTTACTATAACATCTTACTATGTCTAGTAAAGCTGCTCAGGATTTGAAATGAAGTCCTCATAGACATATAATAAATAATGTATGTTTTTAAGCTAAATATTCATCGATTTGTATTTTTACACGCTTTGAGGCTTCTTGATTACCGAAGTCAAGTTTTTTAACTCTTGATCTTTGTCTGTGTTTCTTAGAGTAACTTAAAAACGAATAATTTCAGGAGATCCAAAAGTTGTATTTTCAAGTTAATGTAAGTTTGTTGCTGGAAAAGTTTGATCAAGACAGGTAAGCTTCAAGGAATGTTGCGTGTGAAAGTTTTCGGAATAATTTTAAGTGAACTTTTAATTTTAATAACAGATTTAAATCCAATATAATTGTAGGTGCAGTATTGAAACGGGGGGTTGAGGGGGCGGTAGCCCCTCTCGCAAAAAACTAATTATTATATAAACTCTTGTAAAGCTTGATTTCAATAGTTTTAACATAGGTTCACATTACAGTACTCGTTGTCTTACCTCTTAATCTCCAACCTTTATTTATACTATTAAATTTCAGGGTAAGAGAAAATCGTGTGGGTGACATACCTGATTATTTTTCTTGATTTCTTGCCTATTCGTATTTTTTTAAAGATATTTTGTTTAGTTACCAGTTTTATTTTCACGTCTTTTGGTCTTGAACTCAATTATATATATTTTTTAAATGTTTCTCTTTTTGTGGAATTTAAAGTGACCATTTTTTTTCTAATATAATCCTAGTATATCAAATCAGTATTTTACATAGAACTATTTTTAACCCTTTCAAGGGCAAGCAAATTTTCCTTATTTAAAATCAACAGCCACCAGACACCACCAACAATATTAAAAGACAAGAAATAAATAAAATTATTCGTCTAAGTTATAAAAGAAAAAAAAAATATGTAAAAAATGTCCAGGAACAGTTTTTGCAATTTTAAATTACAATTTGTGGTTGTACTTTGCAACCGCCGCCCCTGACGATGTTTCCTATAAGACGAAAACAACGAGAACAAACTGAGATGATATTCTAACCTATACACTTAAAATTTTCACATTTACTGGAGAATCTTCTCACAGACAACTCATTCATGTTAAGTATTTTGTTATTGGTCAAAATCGAAATTATTTTTTTCCCAACAAAAAATAAGTTTTTTTTTTTTTTTATCGCAAAATATCAATTGCTGTTTAGCCTCTGTCATTAAAACTTCTTGAACAATAAACTTTTCAAAAAGCTACTTCCACTCACCACTGAAAAAAAAAAAAAAATCAATTTCATCATTTAATTTTTTTTTCATTTTATTTACTTATTTATTGTAAGTGCTAATTTGAATTGTTTAACATAGGTTTACATAACAGTACCCGTTATGTTACCTCTTAATCTCCAAACTGTACTTTTAGTATTAAATTTCAGGGTAAGAGAAATTCGTGTGAGAGACACACTAGATTATTTATTTTATTTCCTATCGGTAATTATGAATTGTATTTTTGGTTAGATTCAATTGTTAAGCATTAGTATTTATTTTTAAAGTCTGATTATACATTTTTAATTAAGGAAAATATAATGCTGTAAATATTATTAAATAGTTAATTCAGTTTTCTTTAAATTCATATGGTTAATCTTTATTGCATATTGGCGTTTTTCTCAGTTGAAGTAATTGTATTTAGAAATTATATATTAATTCTTACTGTCATTTATAATAGTGATGGGTACCATTAAGAAAAAAAGCCAAAAGTCATACAATATACAGGGTGTTTATATTGTCCCGGACCCATTTTGATGTTTAATAACTCATAAAATAATAAAGATAGTTTAAAATTAATAACATAAATGTTTAAATAGACTCAAAAAGTTTCATGACCTTTGTCAATGAACTTCCACGTGTTCCCCCTTCGTCGCACGGATAATATCAAGTCGATAGTCAATTTCACACCAGGTAGCGGCAAGCATGTCGGCATCCACAGAGGCTATTGCGGTTGTAATTCTGACTTTTAGCTAATTATTCGACTGCCGCTCGAATAAAACATCACATGCAAAAGTACTACATAGAAGAAACACATCAAAAGTAAACATAACATTGCAATAGTTGCCAAAAACAAAAAAAAGAAAAATGCAATTAATAAGCAGACGATATTTAGAAAAGTACAGATAATTAGACTGGAAAATGAAATTATCTGAAATTAACCACACGCGCAGACTATTTTTACAAAAGTAAAGATATTCAAACCTGAAAAGAAGATATATGAGTTATTCCATCAATAAATGTCATAAGTTTGTTTATATCTTCATTATTTTATGAGTTATTAAACATCAAAGTGGGTCCAGGACGTTATAAACACCCTGTATTTTAATAAAATCAATATATTACAGATATTATAAAAAATAAAACTTTAGTAATGTTATAATTTTTAATAATCTAAAATAAAGAATAAAATATTTACTTTGTCCATTATGTACATTAAAAAAAAAAAAAAAAAAAAAAAAAATAGTTCACTAAATTAAAAGTAAATGATGTGAAGATTTATGGATATTTAATTATAAGACAACAAATGAATATGAAATTTTACTTACCAATTAACGGTGATACTGCTAAGCAAAGTGGACCAGAGAAAAAATGACTAGATGCAATGGCCACCGTCTGTTTTTCACGTTCTATAAATTGAGCTATTATTACTGGAAATATAAAAATAAGTCCTGCTTGTGGTAAACTATACAAGGTTACAAATGTTGCTAACGAAACTAAGCCATTAGACAAAGCAATAGCGGCAGTAAAAAGAGCTTGGGAGGCAAAACATACAGCGGCAAATGTTGCTGTCTTCATATATCCGTGATCTGTTATCCAACCTAAACCAAGACGTCCTACTAAATCACCAACTGAGAACAGCATTAGAATATATTTATCGTTAGAAGTCTCTATATGCAAGTCTCTAGAGAAATCCACAATAATTGTAACCATGCACACAAATGAAGAAGTATAAATTCCATTAGTGATTGCTATTAAAATAAACATAGGATCAAAGATAACACTGAAGGAGCCTAGATATGAGAAGTTCTTTATTACTGAGTATTGAGGTTTTTCATTTATTTCTATCTCACTTTTTTCGTTGGAGTTGTCAGATTCTTTGAAAAGTTTTAGTGTATTTTGATATACATTGTTTGATCTTTCTTGAGAAAATTTTTCATCATCAGAAAAACTTTGATTGAAGTAAATAAAATTTGAATAGTTTTGAGATAAACGTTCTGGCATAGAGTCTTTAGGGCAATTCGAATCATAAGAAAAATTTGGAAATTTATTATGAGAATCTGCTTTAAAATAATCATTATGGAGACTACAATTTTCATATATCTCACTGGTCAACACTTCTGACTCACCATGTTTTTTCTCATTAAAAACAGAATTATTTTCTACAGAATTATTTTGCTCACATTGATCACTTAACGGAGAATTGGCTTCAAGAAAAACTTCATCTTTCAAAGAATCACCATTCAACTTAGTATTTACTGATGATATACTAGAGCTTTCTCTTTGAAGAATTTTTAAATCCATTTCCACAATTCCATTGTTTTTTTCCATTATCTGATCAATATGCAAAGGCTCTGACGAGCTCATGTGAACAGAATAACCAGATAACAGTGTATGAGTCGATAATCTTTTCATTCTTTCTTCGTAAGATAAATCGGTGATATTTTCAATTGAGTTAATTTTATTTATAGTAGAATCACTAATGATAGAATTTTGCTTTTGTATTACGGCAGGCTCATTATATGTATTCTGAAGTGTAGATAAAGGTTGTTTTGTTATCGAACTAATATTTTGTTTTTCGCCCAATTCCGCAGTAGATAGTGTTTTCTTTTGATTTTTAAAACAAGGTTTTCTCAAAAGCAAAGCAGCTGGTACACAATTTAAAATGAAACCCGATAAAAAAAGAAATGTCTGAGAAAGGCCATATTTATTTAATAAAATTTCTACTATTGGAGGCAGAATAAAGGATCCTAGACACGCCCCTGAAAAAGAAATTCCTGAAGCTGTTGCACGATGTTTGTCAAAATACTGATTTATGGATATCGGTAGAAGAATATTTCCAAGACCATATCCAAGACCTAAAGAAAAAGAAAATATTTTAGTATTTAAAATAATTATTAATTTTTAACTTTTCAATTTTAATTCTATCAGGTATATATAAACTATAAACTTTCAATTAACCAGGATTGCTTTATACAAACTGCAAATTATTTAAGATGTCGAATGGGGTACACACACACAATATATATATATATATATATATATATATATTTAACCAAATCTTTCATCAAATTTAGAGAAAAAATATTGCATATGTACTATGAAAATATCTTTGCAAAATATCTTCTTTTAAAGTATGACGGTTGAGATTTAACTTTTTAATCAGACAGCACGAAAGATCGTTTACAGTTTATGGTAATGATTTTAGTAGTTGAGTTTTAAGAATAAATGCCTTATTATTATTTTTTCACCAATTTGCTTCAGTTTTATAGCTATGGTCCTTGAAAATAGCTCTAGCTCGAATTTTCCATGAAAGTAAACATTTTCTTAGAACTGTCATACGTCAGTTCTATGTAAAGTTTTATCAATTTTATCTACCGTTCTTTCCTCTTGTCCGTTCAATGTTTATGGATACCGTTTTCCTAAGGGTCTTTTTAATAAACCAAAAGCGCAAAAGTCCGTAGGAGAAACATCAGCCAATTTTACAGGTATTTCTTCACGTGGGATTTAAATTCATTCCTGTTCCTTTCTTTGGTAAATAAGCTGCATTTAATTTAGACATGTGACTTGAGGCTTTGTCCATATGAAGATTAAATTTATCAATTTCCTTTCCATATAAGGCTGGAATTTCTTCATCAAAAATTGGTTCTAAAATATTCTGCTGATAGTAGAGTGAATTAATTTTGGCTTTACTTGAGACATTTTTTATTTTTTATTTCCCGTTGTAATAAAATCCTACAACTATTATGAATCCCTATGCGAAATCTCTTGTACATTAACAAAAGTATTTTGTATGGTCATTTCCGTCAGCTGAGCAGTGTCTTCACACATGCGCGATTCCCATTTGCGCGATTTTTCTTCCCATTTGCGCAAATAGAGTAAAAACACATCGATAGTACGAGTTACATGCGTTCTCAGATTCATACACAGCAAGCTAGAGGTGTCCAGTGATTTTTTTTTTTTTTTTTTTTTTTGGTTTCCATGTGCGCGAAGCGTATATACGTGCGTGATACTGATTGATGCGAGGACGAGTTACCAGCATTTTCAGATTCATGCACAGCGGGGTAGGGGTGCCCAGTGATTTTATTTTTTATTTTATTTTATTTTTTTTTACGTACGTGGTGGTGATTTCCGCGGAACAGTATTACAGACGTTCCCAGATTCATGCACAGCGAGTAGGGGTGCCCAGAGATTTTTTTTTTTTTTTTTTTTTTTTGGTTTTTACGTGCGTGGTAGTGATTGCCGCGGAACCGAGTTACAAATGGGAATTTTTCACCTCGTCGTGCAAATGGGAATCGCACAAGTGGTAGTAACTCAGCTGAGCAATAGAAAACTGGATATTTTTTAATTATTAAATACTTAAATACCTTAGTCACTTAAATACCCCCATGCCGCACCAAGTGTTGCCATTTTTGAGCAGCTAGATGTTTTTCATATAATGTTCTACAATTTATTATTTTTTCAGCAATATCCTTCGACAAAAGCAGATCAGTTTTAGGGTTAAACATATTTTTAACTTCAAATATCTTTAAGGATTTTACTTACAGTGCCAGAAGACATTCCTAGTTTCGATGCAATATATCTTTGAATCGACGATTTTTTTTTAGAACTAGAGACTTTATTTTCTTGATATTTGCCTGCGTTCAAAGAGTTTTATTATCGAATATTTGGTCATGTTTTTACTTTTAATTTCACGTATAATATTTTTTTTTTTTTTTTTGGTTTTCCCTTGCAAAATTTATATATTACAAATACCTTGTTCAGAAATGCAATAACCGCAATTTTTACACTGCTTTATAATTTGGTGATATGAATATTTCAACTTATTAAATGCAGTTACGTAACCTTTGAGTCATTTATTAATTTTAGAAGCCATTTTCAAAAAAAATCTTTGGATTTTACTTTCCAATCAAAAAATAAAATTAGTAGACGATTCATCTAAAGTTATCAAATTTTTATCTCAAACTGCAAAAGAGAGAAATAAAATATAAAATCACTTCTATAAAGTCTGAACGACCTTCTTTATTAAAACCTTAAGACAATTTATCAGTTAAATTTCCATTTCGTTAGACCTTTGTACCCCGAAATCTTGGAATAAAGTAATTCAACGAATACTAAATGGGAAACAGAAAACTATCTCTATTATTTAATTGTTCTAAAAATAATTTTACAAATTGATTATTCGAAAATTTTGGTTATTCAAAGCCAAATATTTCCCGATTTTCTGGTTATTCAAGAATCTACTGTACATTATACATATATTACCTTCTCGTATGTGTTATACCTTGTTACTTTTTTATGTCTTATACAGTTCAATGGAAGTTATGTGCCACAGTCACAAAAGGCGGCTGTACAAATTAAAGAAAATCACAGTGTTTGGGATCACACTGTGTGTGATCTGATGCTTCGATTATCTAATGCTTCGATTGTGTTGTATATTTAACATGTTAATATTAAGTTTATTTGTTTAATTTATATTTATTTATATCTGAATAGCACGTATATGCTTGAAAAATTAGGGTGTCCCTAAAGAAATTCAAAGATATTTGCCCGTTTTTTATTATAACATATATTGTTTATTCAATTGTATGTGAAGCTGTTTTTACGAAACTTGACATACTTCATTAGATACAAAATATCAAAATTAGAATTGAAAATAATAAATATATGAAGAAATATGAGAGTTTGTAATAAGGAATTATCAACTGCACAGTTTAAAATTTTTGGCACAATTTTTAGCCAAAAATAATGAACGACTTATAAAAATTGCTAAATATTTCGGAAAAATTAAAGTATGAAAGCTAGAGTGAACTATCAAGGTGCCCTAAAATGATCCTCTTAAGGGAAAAACTTATGTAAAGCAACATAACTTTTTAAAGAAAACTTTAGTCCTTTGCTAGTGTGTTTTATACTATATTTAGCATTATTAACATATTTTAATAATATTTTAAATTTAAATTGAGAAATGAAAAAAAAAATAGTTTTTAGAAAAAGTGTCCAAAGGATCATTTTACCCTCACCAAAGGACAAAATGATCCTTCATTTAGAGGTAATTGAAAATTACTTTTTATCTGCAAAATAGAGGCTATAAAAGTAATTATGATAATACATAACGGAATAAAATAAGTCTTACATTCAAATAGTATACGTATTTTATTTTATGAAATTAGAAAAAAAAATAAAAAAAAAATATTTGATAACTTAAAAAGAAAAAAAAAAAAAGAATATTTGAAAATCATGATACAAAAATAAAGATGTAATAATTGAATTACAACAAATTTAGAAATAAATTAAATACTGCCGATTTCCGCCACATCCTATCCAAATAATGGATTCATAATGATTTACATAATAGATTACTTTATCCAACTGCATGGCCATCCATTTTACCTCATATTACCGGATGACGCCGATGAACATAACAACATTAGCAGAGTATATTATACATCTAAAAACGTATTTTATTAAGTAAAGTGAGTCATATTTTGTACATGAAAGATTGTGTATCAAACTAATTACAAAAGTAAGTGCTTAACTTATAACAGATTTTAAAAAACCCACTTTTTCGAAGAATTCTATTCATACGAGTAACTCTGCATTCGCTTAAATACCGCCATTGCGTCTTCTTTATTTGGTGCAACTAGTTTATATGTTACCATGTTTACAGAGCTACCTGTTTCGAAGAAAACATATATGGATTGTTTTGCTCGCTAGGATAAATTTAGGCTATCGTCTCTCATAAAAGATTTTACGCAAATTTTTTATTTTAATTCAATCAAAAGTAATATAATGCACGTTGATTGTGCCTAAATAAACATAAACCCTCATATTAATTTTTTCTTTGATAGGAACTGAAATTGAATACTGTAGAATTTTTGATGTGATAACAATAAAATACATTTGCATTATAAATTGATATACGTGCAAAGTGATTGTAGTAAATTAGTTTAAAATTAATTATGCTGAATATAAAATTAAACTAAATAAAATTTTATACATACCAAAAACTGCACCCCAAAGCAATGTTACTACATCAATGCTTTCTGCCAAAAAACAGAAGCCTGCACCTATAGCTCCTATTAAGGCTCCAAATGAAGTGACAGATCTAACTCCAAATTTATTACCCAAATATCCCACTAAAGGTCCTAAAATAAATTATTATTATTAGCGTAAAATATATGAAATTTTGATGTTCTTGAAAGTCATATACAATTCTTTTTTAAATAAATATCAAAACAATAAAAATAATAAGCATAGTAGGAATAACATTAGTTTAATAATTTACTATTATATATTTACAAATGGATATGTTAATATACATTACTGTGAATCGTGGAGATAATGTCGACATTCTTTTGTAAATATTGAGATACACCTAATAACATCAGTTAAAACGCGAGTATTTGATTAGACCCCATTCGCCGGCTTAGTGATCGATATTTCCAAATATTATTATTATTATAATTTTTTATTTTAGTATAATCTTTTAAACTATATTTAGTTTTTTCTCTAATTAAACTTAAAATTTTTACCGCAATTTGGCGGTTTTTAGGGAGAGCCGAGAAAAAAAAAAAAAAAAAAAATCAACAATCCGCCAAATGACATCCTTACATAGTTTTATATCTATTCTTTTAAACTTTTAAAATGTATTTTTTCTTAGTTACATTGTTACTGTTTATGAATTCATATTTTCTGCTAAACCATCCTTCTTCTATTATTTTATGCATTTCAACACACCAAAGTTAAAAAACATATTTAATTTCATTGCAATATATATATATATATATTTAATCAATGGCGTTAGTTTAAAGCATTGATTTCGGGAAACTTGGGCTTTAATTTTTAAGGAGATATTTTTTATACATTTAGACAATAGTCATGCACAATTAAGCTCTGATAAATAAGTAAATATTCATTTATATATTTATATTACATTATGTTGATATTTCGACATGTTCATATTATTTATCGATGTATTGGTTTAAAATATAAGCCGATTCAAGTTTCTAGAGATACATTGGCTACTTCGCACTGATTAGCCTATAGTAGATAAAATTTTATGTTTGACGTATTAATATCTTGTTAAATGAATTACTAATTGTTATGGCCATATCACACGATCGATCTCGGTCAGATTTTCACTAGGGCTGTGCCGATTAATCGATTAATCGGTTCGGCTAATCGATCAATGCTTAGTCCCGATCAATTTTTTAATCGAGTTAATCGGATCGATTAATTCGATTAAAAATTTTCAAAATCCAATTAAAATTTTCAAACTATGAATTAAAGTAAAAATGCTGATCTGCCTAGGGCTGTGCCGATTAATCGGTTCGGTTAATCGATCAATGCTTAGTCCCGATCAATTTTTTAATCGAGTTAATCGGATCGATTAATTCGATTAAAAATTTTCAAAATCCAATTAAAATTTTCAAACTATGAATTAAAGTAAAAATGCTGATCTGCCTACAAAATATTTTTTCACATATTTTCCTAACAAACATTCTAAGAAACATCTATCAAATAATGAAAAAGAAAAAATAAATAAATAAATAAATAAATAAATAAATAATAAATAAAAATAAAACATCTCAAAAGAAGATGCTACACTTTTGTTGATAGAGAAAAGGGGGAGAACAGTTATTAAACAAAATTTCGCTTCATGTGCATGCTGGAGCAACACTACCTGTCTGTAGCCTTCTGCAGAAAGTGTTGGCTAGGGCAACAGTATTCTCAGAAACAAGAAGCTCTCAAAAAATGGAAATGCTAAAGATAAAAAAGAAAAGGAGGGATTGAGATTTTCACTATCCTTTTGACGGGAAAAATGTCAACAGAGTTTCACAATATCTTCAAGCGTTTATTGTCTGTTCAGAATTGCTGATAGTAGTTATCGAAGTAGAAACAGAAAATAACATTCTGTGTTCTAGTCCGAAGTGATAAAAAAAAACTAACTTGTTAGATAATTCCTTGTCGAATCATGTTCTTAGACTGACTAAGAACATGATTCAACAAGGATTTATTTAACAAAACAGTATTAACTCTCCTTTTTTTTACATAGGAATTTTTGCTAGTATTCGAATACTTTTGTTACCGACTGTACACAATATCAGAGTTTTATAAGGAAAGGGCATGTTTACAAACAAACGCTCCGTCAATCAATCTTTGCCACTCTCGAGTGACCAAAGATCAACCTCTACTGGTGGAAATACCAATGTTTTGCCACTTTATGCATAATTTGACTGCGAGTGACGACACGTGCCCTTTCCTTATTCACCATTGAAAAAAAAAAAAAAGGAAAACCGATTAAGAATCCGATTAATCGACCAATTAATCGATTAATGAACTCCGATTAACTCAGTCATAACTCTTAATCCATTCCCACCCCCTAATTTTTACTAAACACAACATGTGCAACTTTTCCACAAGACAGTCGAAAAATTTGATCACATGCTGCCCTTGAATCTTCCCCACACGCTACTGTGCTGTGTTGGGTGAAATATAACCATTATGTTTACTGAAAGTATGCAGTGATTTTATTTTTTTTTTTAAGAAAATTATTTTATATTTGGTATTTTTATTTAATAATTATCATTAGACATTAGCGAATTAAATGTTTTCTTATACATTTAACAAATTATTTTAATTTCTTTTACAGTAATTTGTCAGATTGTATTAAAGCTTAATGTTCAGTTTAATTGCATATTTCGATAATATGGTCAGATAAATATATATTTTAGATTTTTTTATATATATATTTAATAGTACCAACTCTAATAATTACTTGTCGATTACCTAATTTTAAGAAATCGTGGAATTACTCATTTTCTTGCTCATTTATTTATTTATTTTTTAATACTTTGTAAAAATTATAAATAGTTTTAAATATTTATACATCTAATGATAGTGTGACAAATAAACTTAAAAATTCTTGATAAATTTTAAATAAAATAACTGTCGATAATCACTGTTTTTATAATCACACTATTCTAATAAAAAATCTGGAGTGACTTCACTCGAGTTTCCGAACGCTAAATAATTAACGGTTCTCTAAATACATTAAAGCAAGGAAAGTCATTAAATAAACAAAATAGAAAATTATAATAGGGTATTTGAATATTATATATATAGTATGTTGTTTAAATTAACGCTATTGCCCTTGAAATAGTTTGAACCCATGTAGATCATAATGATAAAGAAATTTAATTTTCGTTGTGTCCCTATAAAAATCTTTAAATGCTAGACTAATGAAAATTTATACAGTTTGTCGTGCGACGTTGACCAGTATCAGTTAAATAAGTTTTGAACTCAATCGGATGAGGTGCTTAGACGTTATCGCATTTTAAATAATTTGAGACCATAAGCCACACTGATAAAGAATGTTCCTTTGTGTAACTTTAAAAAAATTATAACTGGTACATGTTACAAAATTCGTACAGTTAGTAAGACTATGATCTATAATGTGATTATAGATTTTCAGCTCAATTGGATATGGCATTTAGACGCTATTGCACTTACAAGAATTTAGCCCATAGGACATAATGATAAAGAATTTCTCATTGTGTCCGTGTAAAAGAACTATAAGTGTTAGAACATCAAAATTTATACACTTGTTGCGACAATGACCTATAGCATGTGTATAAATTTTCAGCTCAATCGTATAAGGCGCTTGTAGACGCTATCGTACTGTAAAATATTTAGGCCCATACAGACCACAGTGATAAAGAATTTTTCTTTGTGTCCTTGTAAAAAATATTATAAGCGCTAGACTCACCAAAATCACACAGCTCGCGGCACGGAAACTTGTGTATAAATTTTCAGCAAAATGGAATCGGACATTTAGACGCTATCGCATTTTAAATAATTTGGGCCCATTGTCCATAATGATAAAAAAAAATTGTGTGTGTGTGTCACTGTAAAAAAAAAAAAAAAAAAAAAAAAAAGGGTTCACTAAAATCAATAGGATTCGTGCTATTGTGACCTGTAACACGCATACCAATTTCAGCTAATTCAAACAAAGAGTTTAGACGCTATTGTGTTCACTGACATACACACATACAGTCGGTAACAAAAGCCTCCAAACACTAGCAAAAATTCCTATTTAAAAAAAGTACATTTAATACAGTTTTATTAAATAAATCCTTGTTGCATCCTGTTTTTAGACTGACTAAGAACAGGATTCGACAAGGATTTATTTAACAAAACTGTATTAAGTATACTTTTTCTACATAGGAATTTTTGCTAGTGTTCGGAGACTTTTGTTACCGACTGTACACACACACATATTTTTGCACTCAACATCATTGTAGAAATAATAAGTATGAATTCAAGGAAACTCAAAACATGTAGAAACATCAAAATCTCAAACTCGGAATTTTGACATGTTTACAGTACTTTCCTTTACATACATATGTTCGGATAGTAAAAATTATGACCACTAGATTTTTCCAATTTATCATGACTTTTACACTTTCTCAGTTTATACCGTAAAAACTGTCTCACGTAAAAACATGATACAGTGGTGGACATAATTATAAGACACCTACCTAATTTGACAAATAGTGAAAGAAAAGATTCAGAGCTTAAAAATGTTTTATCAAATACGTCAAAAATATAAATTTATTCTGTTATCATATATATTTATTTTATAATAATGATGTTTTCATACAATTTAATGAAAAAACTTAAAAGCAGAATGGACAAAATTATAAGACACCAACCGTTTTTTTTCCAAATACAGTGGTCAACATAATTAGCAGACACTAATGGTTTAAAAGAAAATCCTTTAACATGGTTATTCAATATTTGGTGGAACCGCCATTGTTTTCTATAGCATGAGCGATGCGATTCGGCATCGAATCTATGAATTCTAACAAAAATCGCAAGATAGTTCTTCCCAAGCACATTTTATAGCATTCTTTAGGTCTTCGACACATATAAACTGCCTCCCATTTCGGTAAACCGCACGAGCTAAGATCCCCCACAAGTTTTCGATGGGATTAAGTTTGGGGAGCGTGATGGCCATGGCGTCTGTCTCTCGAGGACAAGCAAGGAGTACATCCAGATCTGTTAATCACCGATCCATTAATTCCTCTTTTCAAAACATTTCTAATTGCACTTATAGAGCGTTTAATAACTTTTGAAATATTTATTGAAGCACCAGTTCCATTTAATCTGCAAATTTCGCGAATTTCACTTGCTTTTAACCTCGTGGCATATTTGTAAATGCGTGATGTCGGTTATCGTCTGCTTTAAAGCCCTTTAAATAAATAATAGGCCGGCGCATCACCGTCATTTTTTTACCTCGTAAGAGGACAGCATTTCTGCTTGGCGATTTTATCGCTTCACTGGCGGTTTTAAGGAATTTTCATCTAAAAATAAAATCGGCCAAAAATGATAAGCAACACAAGTATAATCTGTTTCTGTTTCTTAAATAATTCATAACATTTGAAAGGGAGAAAAAAAAAAGAGCGTACCAATTAAAATTGGAAAGTTTTTTTTTTAATTAATTTTTTTTTCTCTTCCTCGTATATATATGATGGAGAAAGTATTATTTTAAAGTTAAATTTTTAAAATTTAGTTTTTGTCACATTTACACGTTATAAAGTCTCCTGAATCCGAAAATCATGTTTTTAGCGGTTAGTCTGTGTGAAGAACAAGTAGTAGCAGAAAGTCTAAAATCGGTATTCTCAATGTCTATCATATAGGGATGACACATTATACTTTTCGTTGAGATCAAGGAAATAGTTCGTGTACAGTAACATCCTACAGAATTCCAATACATTACGTCTATGGAGTAATTTCTGATAAGCACATTAGAGGTCTGTACGGGTCAGATTTACGGGCCGGGTTCGGGCCGAAATTTTTAATTTGCTGTCGGGCCGGGCCGGGCCGGGCTCGGATTCATTTTGTTTTGTGTATACTCGGGCCGGGCCATGAGGAAATTTTTTATGGGCCGTTTCGACCCGAATCTTTTTCTAGCTTCCTCGTTAATCAACGAAAAAGGAAAATGATAAAATCTTCAGTCATTTATTTTACATAATTTTACAGGCTGGTATGTCACTTTTTTTTTTTTTTTTTTAAATGTCTGTAACTCCAATTTAATTGTTTATCAGTCTGTTCGCGATCTGATTTTCTGCAAATATTCTTAGCATGTCTGGAAATTAATATATTTTATTTAAAGTAATATTAGATGGTTTCCTATTCAAAATAGAATGCTTGCCACTACTAGTTTGGCACATGTACAATTAAAAGAAATTAAATACGTTACTATGTGTCCTTACTGTGTATGTTATTTTATGTCCTATAGTCTGTAGAGTTTAGGTGGTATGAAGCGATGAAGGCTACAGAAATCATTCCGCTTTAACTTTTTCTCTAAGGATCCTTTTTCTTCTCTCCAGGTCATGTGTAAAAGTATCATCATTTCTAGCATGTGCTTTTGCACATGCTAGAATTGAATATGGTTAGATTAATTTAACTTTAGATTAAATTAACTTTTAGATTAAATTAACTTTTTAATTGAATATGGTTAGATTAGCATTAAAGTTTTGTTTACTGGATCACATGAAGGATTCGGATACATTACAGTATATAAGAGGAAATGCTTGAAAGTGCATTTTTAGTAGTATTAATCATTTTAAACACCTTCCTATATTTTTTGATGAATGGTAATATTTTTTATTTGACTTTCTGTCAGTCTTTCTGCCTTCTGTATGTCTGTAGTAATGAACTTCTGTTTTGTATAATTATCTTGTAAGTATTGAACAGTTGTGTGAAAGAACATTCTATTGCTTAGATGTATAAAACCTCTACAAAACACATAATAAAATTATTTTTCATAAAAAAGCATGATTTTTTGTTGTTGTTGTTTTTGTTATTTTACATATTTATGAATCGGCCGGGTCGGGCCAGATTTTATCGTTTTTTGTCCGGCCCGGGTCGGACCGTATACTGGTAAAAATAAACGGCCCGGATTTTTCGATTTCGTACTGGGCCGGGCCTCAAACAGACCTCTAAAGCACAGTGCAACATCTCAAGGCTGCCTTAAACAAAACGAAATGAATAAATAAATAAATAAAAATAGAAAAAACATGCATAAAACCAGGTTTTTTGTTGATTGTGATATGGAAATGTTTCATCATTCGTTTACAGGGCTACCAAAAGTATTTGGATATATTGGAGTTATACTTGGAAATTGATAGAATTGTAATTCATTTTGTGTTAGATGTTTTTCATATAAAACTAAATATAAATACACAATATTGTTTATAGTTCTTATTATATTGTTCATAGAAATATACAGGGCTACCCAAAATTGAGCTAAACGTTCTATTGAATGTAATTTATGGAAGTACTTTGCTACATTAACTATGTCAGCGAACTGCTCAGCAAGGTAAATTAATTTTTCATGCCCATACTGTAAACAAAGAATTCTTTAAAGTTGTATTTTCATTTTTTTTTCTTAAGTATAATAACACGATTTGAGCTGCCCTGGTAACGAAAGTCCAGTTTTTAGCGGTTGATGTGTATGCATATTTGTTATCAGTATAACTTAAAAACAAATAACTGATTTTTTTTTTTTTTTTTTTTTTTTTTTTTTTTTTCAAATTTACATTAGGTTGTCACTTGAAAAATTTGATCAAGATTAAAAATTTTGAAGACGAATTAATAACAGCTTTGATTCTTAAAAAAATAAAATAAAATAAATATATACACTGTAGTTGAAAGGGAGTTTAGGGGGTTACAGTAAGAAACGAAAAAACTTTATTTTCTTTAAAAGTACTAGAATGAATTTGATAAATATTTAACGTAGTGTGTTTTTTAGATGACAATTAGATCTTAAATAACCTCATTTTCAGGATAATTGGCGTTCATTGCCAACCTGCACTCCACCTGGGAAAATACAACAGAAACCTGATTTCGCTGAAAATAACAGGAACGATTTTGAAAAAAAAATAAGGGGGGAGGGGGTAAATGTTTTTTGAGTTGAAAAATCGATTTGTCTTATCTTCTTCTTCAGGACTATTACAGTCGCTGGTGACCCGTGCTTCGCCGGGAAGAAAATATAATAGAAACCTGTGTATTTAGGAATCTGCTTAAACGATTTAAAAACAAATTTAGAATTAGGGGTTTAAGATGATAATTCGATTTGAATGTTCCTTATCTCCAGGAAAATTAGCTTTTACTGTTATCTTTCGGTTCATCCAGGGCAAAGAAATAAGGAATGGATTTCCGAGGGAAAAAAAAAAAAAAACTATGTTCTAATAAATGCCTACTCATACACAGCGACTTCTAACTGTTCAGCGACTTCTAACTGTTGACGGCATTTTCGTCGGAAGAAATAATTTGTTTCTTCGGTGCAATTTGCACATTAGTCCCGTCAGGTACATTTTTTTTTTTTTTTTTTTTTTTTTCATACTACTGTTTTATATCGCTTTCATAACAAAACTTTAAAAAAAAAAAAAAAAATAAGTTGCAGTTTTAAAGGAATTAAGTTAGCAGTCATTATTAATCTAAATTTATGTACAGTTACGTGATGTATATGTAATATTAATATAGAGATGTTTATTTCAATTTAATGCTTTTTTTTTTTTTTTTTTTTTTTTTTTTTTTTAAGTTTAAAAAAAAAAAAAAGTGTTAATTTTTTAATTTTTTTCCCCCTAGAAAGTAGACATAAATTGTAATATGAAATAAATATCTCAAGAAAAAGAAATCTAAAAATAGAACAAAATAATTAATTAATTAATCAAAAGTTCAATTAAAAAAATATATATTAGGTGTTTGCATAAATTCGTGTGGTTTTTTATTGCTTCATTTCATAAAAATACATCAATTCAAATGACAATTTTTAATCAAAATACTCTCCATTACTTTCTACAACCTTTGCCCATTTTTCGGGTAACAAATGTATATTACGGCGATAGAAGCTCTCGTCTTTGGAGGCAATATAAAGATCCGCGTACGCACGAACTTTTGCAACGACCTAATACTATCAGGACACGGAAACAAGACAACTTTGGCGAACCAAAAAAAAACGTCGCCAAGACTCTACAAACACACAGTAAAAAAGCGTTTCTTAAAATAATTTATGGTTATTAAAATACATATTTTGATTTAAATAATACTTTTTTTTTTAATATTTTACTTTATAAATGTCAGAAATGCAAAGAAAAGTATAAGTGAATAACAATAAAACTTACTATGCAAAGCTGTGCATTAGGTCCCGGGATCCAAGAATCTGGACTACAATTCGCTGCCCATTTTCTCCTTCTTGCATTATCCGAAGGAAACCTAAACATTTTGTATCCTTTTCTGAAGTGTTTACAGCAGTTTGTCGCTGAACAACATCCCATATTTCAGTTTATTTCACTAAAATTACGAGCAAGACGGTAGAAACAATGGCTGCCGTTTGTTTATCACGCTGGGTATATGCGGCAACCCTAAGGCAAAAAAATGTCGGATGCGCCAGCTCGTATATATAGGAGCCTTAGTCTACTTTAGTTAACTGCTGACGTCATAACAGCGTGCAGAAAATTTGCATATTGCACATTATTTTCGAAGAAAAGCAGGTGTTTTAATTAAAATGTTAGGATGTCTTATAATTTTGTCCATGGTATTTTTAATTTTTTTTATTAAACTCCATAAAAATATCATTTCTGTAAAACAATTAGGTGTGATAACAGAATAAATTTATGTTTTTGACGTATTTCATAAAACATTTTTAAGCTCTGAATCTTTTCTTTCACTATTTGTCAAATTAGATAGGTGTCTTATAATTATGTCCACCACTGTACTGACAATTTTATACAGAAGTGTAAGGAAAATATGATGAAATAAACAGTTTATGAGTCAAAGAATTATTTTATGAGATATTTAATGTTGAAATAGGACAAAACATTCGAGATATAAAAAATTTATAAGCTCAAAAACTAATCATGGAAACCTTTACAGATTTGGTTAAGATATACATCAGAATATTGTAGCGTTCAGTATGTAACAATTTTTGGATTTTGACAAGAATTTCCTATATTTTATTTATTTTTTTTTTAAGCTCTATGCTCTGTTTTTCTCGATATTTTTCTTTGAGTTGTAATTTTAAGAAGACGCCACTAAAAAAAAAAAAAATGCATATATATATATATATATATGTATATATACATTATTCTTTTAAAATAAACATTTTTATACACGTGAATAAAACAATTAAAAGTTAAACTTGTATTATTAAATATTTCTGATAAAATGGATGTCAAAACAGCTTCAAAATTTTGATTTATTTATTATTTAAATATTAATTTCAATTAATCAAAAAATCTTATATGTTTTATTTTTCTTGATTTTACCATTTGCAAATAAATCTGAATGCATAATTAGTTTATTTTAAATTAATCATGTACAAAGCTTGTTGTGTGAGCTGCCGCAGTAGTCAGTGAGCGGAGCGAGCAGGGGACAGAGTCACCTAATTCTATTTATACTTTTTTTTTTTTTTTTTTTTTTAACTTAACTTTATATCTGTGTATATGTCAAATTTATCATTTTTCCGAAATTCAGTATTCCTGAATCTTTACCGCATGGCTTTAAAATTTCTGATACATTTTTTCTAAAATTTGAAAAATGAATAATAAAAGTTGCAATTCTGTAGTTATTAAAATAAATAATTAAACACATATTATATACTAGCAGGCTACGCCCGCTTCGCTGGTCATTATTTTTAAATGAATCACAATAATTAATGAATTCTCAAAATTGCATTAATTTGTATCATGTGATAAAAAGAGAGAAAAAAAAATTCTGATCGGGAAAAATGTCGCACCGGGTCCCCAATGCCTTCGGCAGCGTAGACCCTTGCGCTGCGCGCACGCATTCCTTCACTATCCTTATGACTTCTCAAAATTCCATGTTAATACTCATAAACTTTCATTCTCAAGAAAAGGAATTAAAAAATATATCATTTAGCATCGGGTAGAAACTCACACCGGGACGCCACTGCCTTCGGCAGCGCAGACCCATGCGCGCTGCGCGCGCACGCTTGAGGATATACGTGCGCTGTACACGCATATTCCTTCTCAACTCAAACTTTTATTATTAAGAAAATAAAATAAAAAAAAATCTTTTATCATCGGGTAAAAACTCGCACCGGGTCCCAAACCCATGCGCGCTGCGCGCCTATTCCTTCCCCACCGTTCCAGCCCCTCCTAATTAACTTGTATATACCAATTTTTAACGGTCTTACTCAATTAGCTGAGATGCAAAAGAAAACCTAATCAGGACACTTTAAATTGTAAATCAGGTGAAATCTCGAATTCCACTTTCGATAATGTAAAAGAACTTTAAAATATCTTTCGAATGATGTATTAGAAATAATTTAATCATAATTAGAATAAGAAATATTGAAATTTAAAAATATTACAGCGCCATCTGACCGTAAAAATTTCTGTAATCTATTGTTCCATTCCAGATTAACAAAGCTTTCAAATGATGGATTACTCATGAATTTATTTTAATTAGTAGATGAGATACAAAAGAAAACCTAATCAGGACACCTCAAAACGTGTAAATCGGGTGAAATCTCGAATTCCATTTTTCGATAATGTAAAAGTACTTTAAAATGTGTATCAACTAAAATAAGCTTTCAAATGATGTATTACTTATGAACTTTTTTTAATTAATAACTGAGATACAAAAAAAAACTGATTCAGGAAACCTCAAAACGTGTAAATCTGGTGAAAACTTTCGATAATTTAAAAGAACTTTAAAATATCTTTCGAATGATGTATTACAAATAATTTAATCATAATTAGAAATTCAAAAATTTAAATTTTAAAATATTAGAGCGCCATCTGGCGGTACAAATTTCTGTATTCCACTGTTCGATTCCAAATCAAAAAAGCTTTCTAATGATGTACTACTTACGAAATTATTTTAATTAGTAGCTGAGATACAAAAGAAAACTAATTCAGGAGACCTCAAAACGTGTAAATCTGGTGAAAACTTTCGATAATTTAAAAGAACTTTAAAATATCTTTCGAATGATGTATTAAAAATAATTTAATCATAATTAGAAATTGAAATTTTGAAATTTTAAAATATTAGAGCGCCATCTGGCGGTACAAATTTCTGTATTCCACTGTTCGATTCCAAATCAAAAAAGCTTTCTAATGATGTACTACTTACGAAATTATTTTAATTAGTAGCTGAGATACAAAAGAAAACTAATTCAGGAGACCTCAAAACGTGTAAATCTGGTGAAAACTGTCGATAATATAAAAGAACTTTAAAATATCTTTCGAATGATGCATTAAAAATAATTTAATCATACTTAGAAATTGAAATATTGCAATTTGAAAATATTACAGCGCCATCTGGCGGTACAAATTTCTGCATTCCACTGTTCGATTCCAAATCAAAAAAGCTTTCTAATGATGTATTACTTATAAAATTATTTTAATTAGTAGCTGAGATACAAAAGAAAACTAATTCAGGAGACCTCAAAACGTGTAAATCTGGTGAAAACTTTCGATAATTTAAAAGAACTTTAAAATATCTTTCGAATGATGTATTAAAAATAATTTAATCATAATTAGAAATTGAAATTTTGAAATTTTAAAATATTAGAGCGCCATCTGGCGGTACAAATTTCTGTATTCCACTGTTCGATTCCAAATCAAAAAAGCTTTCTAATGATGTACTACTTACGAAATTATTTTAATTAGTAGCTGAGATACAAAAGAAAACTAATTCAGGAGACCTCAAAACGTGTAAATCTGGTGAAAACTGTCGATAATATAAAAGAACTTTAAAATATCTTTCGAATGATGCATTAAAAATAATTTAATCATACTTAGAAATTGAAATATTGCAATTTGAAAATATTACAGCGCCATCTGGCGGTAGAAATTTCTGTAATCCACTGTTCGATTCCAAATCAAAAAAGCTTTCTAATGATGTATTACTCATAAAATTATTTTAATTAGTAGCTGAGATACAAAAGAAAACCTTATCAGGACACCTCAAAACGTGTAAATCGGGTGAAATCTCGAATTCCATTTCCGATAATGTAAAAGTACTTCAAATTGTGTATCAAGTCAACAAAGCTTTCAAATGATGTATTACTTATGAAATTTTTTTAATTAATAACTGAGATATAAAAGAAAACTGATTCAGGACACCTCAAAACGTGTAAATATGGTGAAAACTTTCGATAATTTAAAAGAACTTTAAAATATCTTTCGAATGATGTATTACAAATAATTTAATCATAATTAGAAATTGAAATATTGAAATTTTAAAATATTACAGCGCCATCTTGCGGTACAAATTTCTGTATTCCACTGTTCGATTCCAAATCAAAAAAGCTTTCTAATGATGTATTACTTATGAAATTGTTTTAATTAGTAGCTGAGATACAAAAGAAAACTGATTCAGGACACCTCAAAACGTGTAAATCTGGTGAAAACTTTCGATAATTTAAAAGAACTTTAAAATATCTTTCGAATGATGTATTAAAAATAATTTAATCATAATTAGAAATTGAAATTTTGAAATTTTAAAATATTACAGCGCCATCTGGCGGTACAAATTTCTGTATTCCACTGTTCGATTCCAAATCTAAGAAAGCTTTCTAATGATGCATTACTCATGAAATTATTTTAATTAGTAGCTGAGATACAAAAGAAAACTAATTCAGGAGACCTCAAAGCGTGTAAATCTGGTGAAAACTTTCGATAATTTAAAAGAACTTTAAAATATCTTTCGAATGATGTATCAAAAATAATTTAATTGGAATTTGAAATATCGAAATTTTAAAATATCTGGCGGTAGAAATTTCTGTAATCTACTGTTCAATTCCAAATCAACAAAGCTTTCAAATAATGTGTTACTTATGAAATTATTTTAATTAGTAGCTGTGATACAAAAGAAAACCTAATCAGGACATTTTAAAACATGTAAATCACGTGAAATCTCTAATTCCATTATCTACGGTAGTTTTATTAATGGAAGTAAAAAGAAAAATAAATATTTTTTATTTCGCCAAAACCTATATATATACCACGGTAGTCGGGTAATGGAAGTAAAAAGAAAAAGAAAAAGTATTTTTTAGTTCCTTCAAATGTATTTGTTGCTATGGAAACTCCTATCGTCTATTGAAAGATAGATTACGTGTTAGAATAAAATTTAATTAGCAATTAAAATGTAACTGCTTTGTTTATTAATGAAATTTGATGAAATTTTAACTGCAGGTTGGTTTTGTGCTGAATAGGTTGTATATTAAGTGTTGTGTACGAAAAAGAAAATTTGAAGCACTTTGAAATTTGCAATTTTTAACCCCAGTTAAAGATCATGTGACATTAATGACTTGCACATGTTTTTTTTTCCGTTAGAGACAGCCGTTTAAATCGTCTGCTGAATGCTGATAGAATGCTTCTTTTTAAGCAATAAGGATTTTTGGTCATTTTCGCGATCGATATGGGTCAGCATTTTAATTAATATCTCCGAAACTAATTAAGATTTTTAAATTCTGTTTCGAGGTAAACATCGGAAAGGCTCCAGAGCATCCGTATGTCAATTCTTATACTTCTGCGTTCAATAGGGGCTGAACGTATAAAAGAACAGACAGACAGACAGACAGATAGACAGACAGACAGACAAACCTTACCATTTATTATTATAGATGTATGCGAACGTGTGTTGGATATTGATTTCTTACGATTTAGATCAATAAGTTTATCAAAATTTTATTAATTGTTCTCTGAATACTGTTTTAAGAATAAATAACCTACTAAAACACCATAGTTTATTAAATAATTTATTAATATAGATAATTAAATTTCCAAGGTTATTGTTTTATATTCTTAAGCAAATATTAGTTCTTCTATTCATTGTGACAGAATAAATGTTTTACTGGTTTTCGACTGTTTAACATAGCATGAAAGCAGTGCTTTTGTCTTAATGCAGATACAATATTTTAATTCGACATTCATAATTATTGCAAAGCAAATGTCGATATTTACCTGCGTGTATTATAAAATTTATTGCAGGATTGTGCAACGGCTTTGTAATCCTATCGAATCTGATAATTCAGTTTCACAACGGTTGGTTGCAGATAATTCGTATGTTACTACAACTATCGGTGGTCGTAGAAGCTCTTTCTGTATGAAGAAACGAATTTTAGTGACGAATGTAAGAAGAACTTTTACTCAGTGATGCCAGATTGGGGATTTTGTCCCCATTTTGGGTATTTTTGAAGTTTCTGGGGACAATTTTGGGGACCAAATGTTTGTGGGGACGTTTTTGGGGAATTCTAAAATTGTTGGGTTCAAATCTGGGGAGTTCAACTTTCTGTGAATGTTGACAACGTAATGTTTTATCCCTACGACCATGGATTTTCAATAGCTTTATTGTTATTTGTGGATTTTTTCAAAAATTGCCTTAATTTGGGGAAAAATCTGAGCTTAAATCCACATAAATATGCTTTATATATATATATATATATATATATATATATATATATATATATTTTTTTTTTTTTTTTTTTTTTTTTTTTTTTTTTTTGAAAAAAAATTATTGTCTTTTTATAGTAGAAATCAAGTTGGGGATTTTTTCGAAAAAAAAAACCCTGATTTGGGAAAATTTGAAGACCTGTTTGGGGAAATAATTTTCCACCATCTAGCATCACTGCTTTGACTACCACATTCCAAAGGCATCCTCACAATGAAATCTTGTATTCAAGAAGACTAATTTGAAGTGTCTATTTTAGTTCAAAATATAGAAGTCTTTGATTAATTTTGGATGAAGAGAATATAGACTGAACAACATATAAATAGTATTCTGTATTTCATACAAATCAGTCCTGGCTCATTAAAAAAATAATTATCGTCATGTTTTACACTGAACGAGGTCACGAAATCTTTCATCAGGATTCCTATATTGTTGAAAGATAAACTTAGGACTAAGGAGAAATTTTAAGTTAACAGGAATCTATATGAATAGCCACACGGACTTGAATGTCTTCAGAGGAGGCATTGTTAGTGATTTAAAGATATTACAATAGAATACCTGATCAACTTTTGAATCACTATTCTTCTGTTGCTTCTATTTTTTTTTTATTATTATTATTATTTTATTTTATTTTATTTTTTATTTTTTATAAATATCAGCGACGACTTTTGTCTAAATTTGTGAAAAAAAAAAAAAAGAGTAAGTAAGAAAGAAAAGTGAAAACTCTTGATAAAGTCATTAAAATTTATAGGTAATAGTTGCCATTATACTGATGTATTTTAGAAGTTTTGTACAAAATGACAAGTTTAAACGGTCTATTTTGTGAGAACAATCGGATCTCGGAGATTTAAATAATCATTGAATTTTACTCGTTCAACATGATATGTTTGAACTTTTTTGTTTCACTGAAATGCACATGTACATAAAATGATCTTGTTCCATGACTTATTATTCTCCATTAAAAATGTTTTACGCATATATACTTTTTCATTGTAAACAATTATTTTGTCTCGAAATTTTATCACAGAGATATTAAAATCTATTACTACGCTAGAAAATGACGCATTTCATTAAAAGTAATAAAATAATAATATAATAAATCTTTAAGTACATTTTCAGAATAAAGACAGAGATTTCAGACTACTTTTAATAATAATAACACCAACAACAAAAACAAAAATCTGGAGGGACTCCACTTGACTTTCCGAACATTGAGTAATTAACAGCTTTGTAGATAAAGTAAAGAAAGAGGGGTTGTTAAACAAACAAAAGAGAGAAAACCATAATAGATGTTTCAGTATTTTTCTCCATATATTACACGATGTTTTATTCAACGCTACTGAACTTTGAGCCCATAGATCATAATGATAAATAATATTTCGTTGTGTCCTTTTAAAAACCTATAATGGCTAGATTCACCAAAATGCTTATATTTTGAGCAACAATGATTTATAATATTCATATAAATTTTCAGCTCAATTGAAGAAGGCGTTTAGATGCTATCGCACTTTTAAAAATTTGGCTCCATAGGCCATAATGATAAAGAAATTTTCGTGGTGTCCCTGTAAACAAATATGCTAGATTCACCAAAATCTATAGGGTTCGTACTATGGTGACTTACAATATACGTACCAACTTTCAGCTCTTTCGAACGAAGCGTTTAGACGCTAGCGTGTTCACACACAGACGTACACACACACACACACACACACACACACACACACACACACACACACACACACACACACACACACACACATACATATATCATCGTAAAAAGAGTGGAAACGGACTCAGGTTACCTCGAAACGTATAGAAGCATCAAAATCTCAAATTCGGATTTTTGACATGATTACAATACTTTCCTCATTATAGTGTTCGAAAAGTAAAAATGGTAGTCCAATTAAAATGAAATGAAGTTGCAAAATTTCATACAAGCTAATTTCTTTTATTATTATTTTTTTTTTTAAAGGAAGGAGGACTATTAGTTTTATTCTGGATAAAAACGTCGTCTTCAGTGTTTGTAGACAAGTGTTAAGAAATACCGAAAAAATTTAAAATAAATTAGAAATATCAGTCTTATCCTTACAAATTGGGTACCAAATGAAAGGGACGATTTTTTTTTTTTTTAATTCAGGGGTGTAAACAGTTTTTCTACACAACAATCAGATTTTGAAAAATTAACTAAAGTATGAAATTTAGGTGGTAATACTTCATTTTAATTCATTTCAGCCATTTTAAAAAGTGCGTGGCCCAGTTTTACTGTCAAAAAATAAGATAAAAATTAAATTAAAAACTAAAATATAAAAACAAAAAGTTTACAGATTGAAATTAACAGTCCTCCGTACTAAACTAAATTCTGTCGTTGAGAGAATTTTTAATTAATCAATTAATTTATTAATTAATTTATTTTTTAACGTTCTTTTGATGCTAATTGTGGAGATGGGCAATCTGCTCATGCGTTAATCAAAAAGATCAGATTTTTTGAAAAAAAGGATGATTTTCCGGATCCCAATAAAGAGCTATAACTCTCGATTTTTTCCATTCATCTGCCTTGCAGAGCTTCAGCTGCCTGACCTTTTGTCTGAATCTGCGTCAAAAGTCTTGTGATCTGGTTTACTAGAGATAGAATTAACTGTAGCTTAGTAATCTTTCACTCTCGCTCTTTTTGAGGACTTCAGAACCTTTACCTGATTGAGTCAACAACTCTTTCAATCAACTGTGATTCTAGCCCAATTCATTTTGGAAATTCAAAATCTGGTATATTTTAAAAACTACGCCTCAAAAGCACAGATGGTTAGATTCGCGATTTAAAGAGTTGTACTTTTAGAATGAAATAGGTCGTGGATTTGACCTCGAGTAGTGAATTCGGAATTTAATAAATAAAGGATCACTTATCGATAAATTTCTAGTGACCGTTAGTCTGTTAATCATAAGAGTGGATTCGGTATAAATATGCTTTATATTTTGGTGTTTTTAGACAATAATGGTCAGTCCATTCTATCGGTTTCTAAACGTTTATATATATATGAATATATGAACATTATTCTATAAAAAAGAAATTCATGATGTCGAAATTTTACTTTTTATTTAATTTATTCCCATTAGATTTATTGAACAATTACGGAAATAAATTTTATTTTTTTCTTTTCTTAAAACATATGTATTTTCTATTTATAAATTTTTTGAAACAATAGAAAGTTAAATAGGTGTTAGTTAAATAGAAAGTTAAACTGGTGTTTAATGAAAAAATACATTAAATTTATTTTTTAAATGTCGACTATAAATATTTATAATAGATTTTACATATTTGTTTTAGGAATCCACTGCCCCATTTTCATTTTTAAGCAGCAACGTTGCTTCGTCTCTATTTTTTTCCGTTATTTAGGGTCCCTGAAAGGGGGAATTTGGGTACCAGTTTTTATATACAATAATTCTTTTAAATAAATATCAACGGTTAGTCAAGTCTAAAATTACTATATAAAAATAGTGGAATTCAAATTTCCTTTTGTAAGAATCCTGGTGTTATAGTATTTTTAATAAATTACAATTTATATTATTTTACAAACATCAAAAATATATAAAACTATTACCAAAAATTTCTTAGTTTTTTTAAACTAATTAAAAATGTATAAAACTTTTATAATAATCTAGAAGAATATGTCTACTAACCTGTTTAAAATATTTATTCGGAATATTGTGACAACATATTTCTTGCTTACCTTGAATAGTGTTTATTTAATATTATTAATAAAATGTTAGACAAACCTGATATATTTCTTAAGAAAGAGGCAAATGTATATGGAAACGAGGCTTGTTTTCGTCCGACATTATATCTTGGGATAGACGCTACAAAAAGAACTCCTGACAGTCTTGCCATACCAAACATCATTGTGTTAATAAAACAACAAGCCAGAGCTATTAACCAGCTGTTGACACTGTCTGGTCCGTCCCACTTCATTTCTGAGTATTCTCTGAAAATAATTTATCATTGTTTTCATGTAACAAGTATTAAAATGCAATGGCATACTTCACATCTATAATTTTATTGATTTTATTGTTAATTAAAAATCTTTATTGCAACAATCTTTGAAATTAAAATATTTATTATTATTCTAGTTTCATTTTTCTCTTTTTAGTTCTTAATACAGTCATAAACATGAGGTAAAAAGAAATTGTTATGCCTATGATATTCCAGAATTTTTTTTTTTTTTTCCGGAACAAACAAACAAAGATTTACAACTAAATCAGTGCTATTTTCAAAATATTTTATAAATTTTTAATTCTAAATAAATTAACAAATGTCTCTTACTGTACGTTGATTAAAAATGAAAATATGAGTTAAACTTCCACAGCATTTTGCATCTTTCTGAAGGTACTTGAACTTGAAGTATTTAATCCCCGATGTCTTTCTAAATTTATATATATATATGTATATATATATATATATATATATATATATTATTTTTTTAAAGTAATTTTATACATTTGACTATGGCTAATAAATTAATCAAAATACTTTTTTTAGCTCTTGAACATGCGCAGTATAACATCTTTTGCTAAAATTTCTGATATTTTATCAGATATCTAATATTTTTTTATATTCTAATGGAAAGGCTTGCGACTGCTGCTCCAGAGCCTTTTTGGTTCTGCTAACAGTCACTAAACTCAAAGAAGCGTCGAAGAAGTGATGGAGGGAGTCCCCATTATTAGGAGGATGCCAAAAGTTACATGTAAAATTTGGTAACTTATTTTACCCGATATATATTTAAATACCGGCTGCACTAAAACACGGACCAGTTGGCACACTGACAAGTGAATGGGTCTGTAGCGACAAAGTTTGTTAGAGGCACAGTTCGTTAAATTTTACGCAGCTCCAAATAACACAGCAGGATTTTTCTCACCCATAGACAGTTACGGCTGCAATGGGTTCACGGTCTCTGAAATATGCAGATAGTAGCCCTCAATCCTCGGAGAAAAGTGAAGTGCTGCTACAATGATCTGATAAGTCTTGGAAAACATCAAACTTAATAAATATTTACAACATTTCACAAACCATCGAAGTTATCACTCAGAATATAAGCGCTGAGTCTAAGTAAATGTACGTCTACACGTGTACGCACAGCTGAATACTTTACAAATATATCGATAGGGTCCATACACTTTCGCAGATGGAACGGCAGTACATGCAGCAACGCGCCATGCATCACATCAGTAGACCTGAATAAACTGCGATGTGTCTATGCTATCTGATTCACAACGCAAATTTATTTCCAACTTTTGCAATACAGATAGGCAAAGAACGATGGCGACACCCTCGCATGTCCGCTGTCTGGTTTCTGTCTATCAGACAAAATCACCAGTAATCTAGTTGTTACCCATGCTGCTTTCGATAGCTAGTTGATCCGAGGAACAATTAATTCTACAACCCGTGGAAGGTGTAACTAGGCCGGTGAGTCTGCTGTTAACCGTGATACTCTATCATGGTTTCTAGTCATCTCGGGGCTAAAATATCAGAGATTAAAGCTTATATCGCTACATTACATTAATCTTTATTTTAAAAATATCGATGTTTAAATTTTATTCAAGAATCTATGTAATATAAACTCGGTAAATATTGAATTATAATATAATTTACAAAGGAAAAGTTGAATATTAACTTTTTTTTTTCTTTTTAATCTAAGTATCATCGCGTTTAGAAATGAGCTTGTAATAGCTTCTAATAAGCTAGTCTCTGGTCCCCCAGGCGTATAATTTTAGACAATATTTAAGTAATTTTAGGTCCCCCAGGCAAAAATTTGAGAATTTAAAATTATAAATTCTCAATTTTTTTATTTTATTACTATAATGTCATATACCATATAATTGAAACTCTAACTTCATTTGAATTTTAACATTTTTTTTTTTCATTTGTATGTTAACTATAAATCTTATCTGAAACAATCATAGGACACTAAATTAGCCTTACCAATCTGACTTTTTTTTTTCATTCATTTTTACAACTGCTTATATATGAATATATATATTTTTGTTTGTAACATGCTATCTAGAAAACTGTAAACACGGGGGAAGATCTTTATATCATAGTGAGAATAAATGTTTCATTCTATTACTTTATTACATCCGAAAATGCAAATATATATTGAAATATCAATAATAAGATATTGTAGACAATTTATTATTGATATTTCAATAATAAAATTTATATAATTAAGATTAAAAACTATTAAAAGTTTAAAATTATAAAACATTTCACGTGTATAAATAATATATAAAAGGTAACAAACCACTTTAAAACACGTAGATACAATATTTTTATTAAAAACTACACAAAGCTTTTCGCCATTATAATAATAGCATCATCAGGTGTAATTGCGTTACATAGAACGAGCAATATATAAATAAAGAAGTTCAAACGGTTAGTTGTTAATGACAGAGATATCAACAGACCTTCTAGAGGGGTTTATAAAATCCCTATCAAATATAATGATGAACTGTTTTACTACATTGGGTAAACACGTCGCACACTTAAAGCAAGAATTACTGAACACATTCGTAATGTTAAAGAGAAAAAAAGGTTAATTCTAGTAGACTTTCTTTACGAGCACCCTGATGCTATTCCTCTGTGGACCCAGTCCGAATTTATTTCAGCCCCTCGCGACTTTCAAGACCTGCTAATGACAGAAGCAGTAAATATTATCAAGTACAATAAAGTTATTAACTCCAAGGATGCTGCATCACTTCATAAAATAGGGCACAGGTTGTGCTCATAGAGGAAAAAAAAAAAAAAAAAAAAAGATACTGAAAGTGATTTTGAAATGAAAAATTTTTATTGTAACCGTAACTTTCAAAATTTTTTTATTGTAACCGTAACTTTAAACCGTTTGAACTTCTTTATTTATATATTGCTGGTTCTATGTAACGCAATTACACCTGATGATGCAGTTATTATAATGGCGAAAAGCTTTACGTAGTTTTTAATAAAAATATTGTATCTGCGTGTTTTAAAGTGGTTTGTTACCTTTTATATAGAATTTATATAGTTTACAATATTTATTTTTAAACAATTCTTTTATTCTTTATATCATCATGTTGTTTCACATACTTAAGCAACTTCAACCATAGACAAAGAAAAGTATAATACACAAAATATATACACACATCTGTATATTGAATTGTAAACCATAAAAAAAAAAAAATTCATGAGTGGAAGCATGCGCAACCGTAATAAATATCTTTGCATTAAAATAAATAAATAAATAAATAAATAAAATCATCTAAATTTAAAAGGAATTTGATTAATAAACTTCCAACAAATTAGTATCATTATTATTAAATGTTTATCTTCATAATTTTTATCTTTGAACTAAAATTTCAGTTCAAAAACGCATATATTTTAACAAACAATGTATTACTAATATAAATATTAAATGTCACTTACTTCTAACTCTTATCAATATTCGACAAGCGAAAAAGTACGCATTTCTGCATATTATTTTTTACGCCCCATAAATTTTTAAAACCATGATTATTTCACACAACTCCTTTAAAAATAATTCCGCAATTAAGCTTTATGCGAAACTGGAAAAAAACTGCAACACTTTTCTCGTTTTATGTTCACTTTATCATCATTTATAACCAAAATGATAAAAGGGAATGAAAAAACGTGCTTCTAAATTTTTAGGTCAGTGTCTAGGATGAATAATTGTTTTATTTGAAAAATCTTATTTAGATTAGAATGATAAACGGTATCCTTGAATAAACACCTCCATCATGAAATGTTACAAATATAAGCCAAAAGTACAAAGATTTAAAAGTTTTTTCTTTCTGAACATATACTAACTAAGAGCTATATTGTAATAAAAGAAAAATCCACTTTTTTTTCAAAATCTTTACGTTTTAAGGTCTTGTGAAATAAATGTTACTCTTTTTGTAGTGATAAAAATAATTCTGCAGGCATGTTAGCGTAGGTACTTGTTTGCATAGGTATGTGAGTGCATGTAAGTGTGTGCATGTATGTGTGAAAATTAAGACTATTAGTGCCTATAACATTTTATTCCGTTATGCTAAAGTTTTTATGTGTGTTTACCGTATCACTAACTAATTAGATTTAAAGGAGTGTAAATATTATAGCTCTCTTGCAGGGATACAAAGAATAATTGTTTATAAGTTTATAATTACGTTCAATGGACTAAAATTATTTGAAGTACGTTAGCGTCTAATGCAGAGCATTATATAAGTGTAAAATTGGATGCAATATTTTTAGCCATCGTCACAATAACTTTTTTTTTTTTTCAGTGTAATAAGTTGATGTTTTACACACTACAGTCTATGAACTTAAATTATTTTAGTGATGTTAAATAATTTAAAACAGAAACAAAACTGATATAATTCATATTGCTTTACTGATATTATAATATGACCATTACAGGAAATTATGCGAGTCTTATTTACAATTTTTCTATAGAGGATGGATGAAAGCGTTTACAGATATTAGACTATTGGGTCTAATAATCTGAAATTCATTGGATTGGTTAAATAACGCATAAACGGGAGTATGTTTTAAAGTTTCGCTACAAAGTGATTGTTATTGGAAACTGCGCGCTTACAGTTTGCATTCATTTAGAGGGAGGCGCAATATAATTCGAAAACATTAAGATATATTGTAGAAAGGCTATTGAAACGATCGCGTATTCAAAAATATTATTAAACTTTTCTCTTTTGTTTATTTACTGAATTGTTTATGAATTTAAACTTGATTTTATACGCTAAAATAGCATTCCAGATTTTTACTTTCCGAATACACATATGTAAGAGAAGTATTGTAATCATGAAAAAATTTGACTTTGATGTTTTGTTATATCTATACATTTTGACAATGGATTAAAAAATGATATGTAAAAATGATAAATATGATAAATATGATTATATCTGATTTTATTGATGAACGATATCCCAAATTATATAGAAAAAAATGAAGCCTCTTTTTGATATATATATAATATATATAAAATTCTGTACAAAACAGGTACAACAGAACTTTTTTTAGTCTATTCCTCCATATAATGGTATGCGGTAACTCTATTGCGTTCCTTAGCAATGCTTATTAAATTTATCTCTTAAATTTTTTTATGTACAACTTCAGTGAAGCACGCCTTTGGTGACTTTTAAATTTTTGTTTTCATTTTGGCAAGGGATTAAAAGGGTTATTGCAATTGTGTAAGTAAAGACATTTACGAAAAACGTCTGAGCTACTTTGATGCCAAATTTCCAATTTTATCAAGAACGTCCTGTACTAAAGCTGTTCCATTTCTTTCAAACGATATTTCTCAAATGTATTTTAAATAATTTTTTCTTTTTCTCTTTTAATTTCGTAAGAGAGAGGGGGGGGGGGGGGAAATAGTGTAAATATACAAAAAACGTAAAAATAAATAAAGACAGGAAATATTTTAATAAATAAATAAATGAAAGAAAATAAATAATTGAATTTTGACCATAAAACATAAAGTTGTGTTTTCTTAAATATTCTTTTGCGCGCATTATATGAAGTTTAATTTAATATATTTTTTGTTTGGATCATATGTATGTAAGTAAAGAATCGTAATAATATCAAAAACTCGACTTTCAGATTTTGGTCTTTTTATACGTTTTAAATTACACTCATTTTTTTAATAATTTTACAATGATGTATGAATGTGGGTGTTTGTGTATGTGTGCGAGTGAACACGATTGCGCCAAAAGGCTTTGTTCGAATAATCTGAAAGTCGGTACGTATATTATTAAATGTGACCATAGCACGAACTCTACTGATTTTGGTGAACCTAAGACTTATATATATATATATATTAAGAGGCACAAAGATATATTCCTTATTATATTTGCCTATGGGTCCATTTTTTAAAGTGCGATAGCGTGTAAACGACATAGTCGTCTGAGCTAAAAATTTATAAACATGTTATATGTTTTATCTCACCATTGAACAAACTGTATAGATTTTGATGTATCTAACATTTTTTTTTTTTTTTTTTTTTTTTTTTTTTTACTTTCCGAACACTTTGAGGAAAGTATTGTAATCATGTCAAAAATCCGAATTTGAGATTTTGATGTTTCTATACGTTTCGAGTTCCCCTGAGTCCGTTTCCACTATTTTTACGATGATGTATGTATGTGTGTGTATGTAATTGTGTAAGTGTGTGTGTGTATGTGTGTGTCTGTGAGTGAACACGCTAGCGTCTAAACGCTTTGTTCGAATAAGCTGAAAGTTGGTACGTATATTGTAAGTCACCATAGTACGAACCCTATAGATTTTGGTGAATCTAGCATTTATAGTTTTTTTACAGGGACACCGGGAATATTTCTTTATTATTATGGCCTATGGGGCCAAACTTTTAAAAGTGCGATAGCGTCTAAACGCTTTATTAATCTGAGCAAAAAATGTGTACACATGTTATAGGTCACAGTTGCACGAACTGTATAGATTTTGGTGAATTTAACACTTACAGTTTTTTTACAGGGGCACAAAGAAAAATTCTTTATCATTATGGCCTATGGGGCAAAATTGTTAAAAGTGTGATAGTGTCTAAACGCCTTATTCAATTGAGCTGAAAATTTATATGAATATTATAAATCACTGTTGCACTAACTATAAGCATTTTGGTTAATCTAGCCTTTATATGTTTTTACAGGGACACAACGAAAAATTCTTTATCATTATGATCTATGGGCTCAAAGTTCAGTAGCGTAAAATAAAACATCGTATAATATATGGAGAAAAATACTCACACACTCTATTATGGTTTTCTCTCTTTTGTTTGTTTAACATCTCCTCTTTCTTTACCTTATCTACAAAACTGTTAATTACTCAATGTTCGGAAAGTCGAGTGGAGTCACTCCAGATTTTTTTTTTTTTTTTTTTTTTTTTATCAGGGACACAAAGTAACAGTCTTTATCATTATTGTCTATGGACTCAATTTTTTAAAAGTGTGATAGCGTTTAAGCGTTTTATTTGATTAAGCTGAAAATTCATTCAGATATTAAAAGTCACAGTCACACGAACTCTATATGTTTTAGTAAATCTAGCAATTTTAGTTTTTTTTTTTTTTTTTTTTTTTTTTTTTTTTACAGGGACACAAAGAAATACTTTTTATTATTATGGGCTATTGTCTCAATTTTTTAAAGTGCGATAGCGTCTAAACACCGCTTTCGATTGAGCTGGAATTTTATACATATATTATGTCACCGTTACACGAATTGTAAAGATTTATTAGCCCTTATAGATTTTTACAGGGAGACAACGAAAAATTCTTTATCATTATACACTATAGGTTATTTGAATTGCAATAGCCTAAAATTAAACAATGGAGAAAAATTCTCAAATACCCTAGTATAATTTTTCTTTTTATTTATTTGAATATTTTTGTTACTTTAATTTGTTTAAATAACCGCTAATTACTTAATGCTCAGAAAATCGAGTGGAGTCTCTCCAGAATTTTTGTAACTTGTTCTTAAAGAGAAAAACATCCTGACATATTCAAGATTAAAAACATCAAATGATGACGGAGCGAAATTTGTGACTGAAAGCAATAATAATATCGTACTAATAATTCATTTTTAATGTTTCTCTATAATGTTCATCTATAATGTTTAGAAAAATAAACTTTTACCAAAGCAATTGTGCTAAAGCATACCAATTTAAACGCAATTCTTACTTTTAGAAATTCGATGCTTAGTTTCATCATTCTGACAGTGCTATTTTATTATTAACCGACTTCAAAAAAGAAGGAAGGTTCTCAATTCAAACCGTATGTTTTTTTTATGTTTGTTAGCTCATAACTTCTGAACGGATGCTCCGATTTTGATACTTTTTGATTTGTTGAAAAGGTCTTGGTCTAAAATAGGTCCTATTGTAATATCTTAAAGATCTAAAAAAAATACAGGGTGCCCAAAAAAATCAGTGCCAACTCTTTTAATTGCTAAACGGCTACAGCTATAGTAATAAAAATGGTATGTAAGTATAGCAAAGTGGCCATGCAGTACAAGTTAAACCGCTTGCAGCGCCACCTGGTGGAAAATAGCGGAGTTAGTGTTCCTATCTCGAAAACGGTTCTGAAGAAAAAGTGAATTACAAAGCTGAAGAGTATCACCGATTTAGTACAAAAGAATAGTTTAGACATTCATGCTAATGTTCCTATCTCGGAAACGGTTCAAGACAGGCGGGAAAAGTTAATTATAAAATTCCAGAGCATCATCGATTTAGTACGAAAAGATAGTTTTGATATTGATGCTAAAAATACAAGGCTAAAAATGTGCATTTTTTTTTTCACAATTTCTTACACTATACACACTTGAGCTACATTGCTCATGTTGTAGCGTAGCTGGTGAAACATACGCTATATAGTTCAAAATACGGTTACTTGATACTTTTTGTTTTGTTGTACAGATCTTGGTCTGAAGTAGGTCCCATTATAACATCTTTACAATCTAAAGAAAATAAAGCGCCATCTGGTGAAAAACAGTGGAATGAGCGCTCCTATCTCAAAAACGGTTCAAGATGGGAGAAAAATTAATTACGATGTTGTAGAGCATCATGGATTTACATCGAAAAGACAGTTTTTGGACATTATTGCTAAAAATAGAAAGCTTTAAACGTGCAGTTGTTTGTTCGAAATTTCCTACACTGTGCACACTATGCAGCGTAGCGGATGACACTTATACTCTGTGGTTCATAGTACTGTTACTGTAAGCGGTCACATCGATTAGTTCAAAGTCGTTTTCAACCAACTTCAGAAAGGAGGGTGTTCTTAATTCGAGCTATGTGTTGGTGTTTGTAAGCTTATAACTTCGTAAGAGATTCTCTAATTAACCGACTTCAAAAATGAGGAGGATCTCAATTCAAAGCGTAGTTTTTTTTTTTTTTTTTTTTTTTTTTTTTTTTTGTTTATTAGCTCATAACTTCTGAACGGATGATCCGATTTTGATACTTTTTGTTTTATTGTAAAGGTCTTGGTCTGAAATAGGTCAAATTGTAAGATCTCTACGATCAAAAGAAAATACAGGGTGGTCAAAAAAGTCAGTCCCGACACTTTTAACTGCTGAACAGCTGCAGCTATAGTCATAAAAGTGGTATGTAGGTATAGTAAAGTGGACATGTGCTACGCTATTCAACCGCCTAAAGCGCCACCTGGTGGAAAAGAGTGGAGTTAGTGATACTATCTCGGAAACGTTTCAAGATAGAGGAAAAAAGGGAATTATAACTTTTCAAAGCATCAGCGATGTAGTACGCAAAGATAGTTTAGACATTAATGCTAAAAACAGACCGCTTAAAACGTGCATTTGTTTGTTCACAATTTCCTATTTTGTGCACACTTGAACGACGTTACATATGTTGTAGCGTAGCGGATGACATTTATGCTATGTAAAATTCAAAGAATGGTTATTGTAAGCGGTCACATCTATTAGACGTTTTAAAACGACTTCATAAAGGAAGAGGTTCTCAATACAAAGCATGTTTCTCGTTGTTGTTGTTGAAATTTGTTAGCTTATAACTTCGTAAGAGATGATTTAATTTTAATACTTTTTTTGTTGTCGTAATGATCTTGGCCTGAAATAGGTTTCATTACGATTGCATTAAGATATAAACAAATTACAGGATGCTCACAAAAGTCTGTTCTCACTGTAACTGCTGAACGCATGCAGCTACACTGGTAAAATCAGTATGTAAGTATCCATGTTGAAACTTCTGTCCGTCAGCTGCAATGCATATTTTGCTCTTTGTTTGAACTTTACGCTGCGCAATTTCCAGCGTAGCGGGTGACACGTATTTACTCTAAAGTTCAATATATATGCCTAACAGAATTTTCGGTTACGAATACAGCGTATCCGTTCTTTACATTTCTAAAGACTTTTTTATTTAACGTATGTTCGGTCAATAGATAGTTTTTTACTCATATCCGATAAAGGCAAGTAAAGTGACACAACATAAAAATGCAGCATTTGAGAAAAATCAACTTAAAAATAACTTGACAAGAATAAAACTAGCACAATTGTCTCTCGAGTGGATAACTTCTAGATGTAGATACAACCTATAACACTACATTAATCATAACTTTTGAAGTCGGCGCAAAATTAAATAAAAATTGATACCTTTATTCACATCTCCCATTGTTACCTGCAAAACGCAGCCGAAAACTACTTTGATTAAAGAAAACAAATAAGATTTCGTAAGCAGCAAAAGTTGGCTAAGATGCTGGTATCTGACGTCCTTGATGAAAGAAAAATCGCAAATTATCTGGCAAACATATTTATTTCTTTGGGATATCATGATTATTTTGAATAGGTATATCAAGATTCAAGAGAGTAATCAAGAATATGAAATAACACATCGTACAATATATATTAAGAAAATATACATCTTGCGTGTATGTTGTTGCCTTACGTTTTGATCGCCAAATCCAAAAGCCATCAGGGATGATAGTTATCAAAGTTATACCAAATTTGCAAAGGAAACTGTAATTTCGTAGAAGCATAAATACCGCATTGTGGAGAATGTTCAGTGTTCTATGTAGATGCTACTAATGGACCAATTGTATACAGTGATAAAATAATAAAGGAAACATGAAAATGGATCATTCGAGAGAACAGCATTTGTTGCTACCGATCTAAAGACAAACGTTTAAAAACTAATTAACATTTATTTAATTTTGCGCCGACTTCAAAAGTTATGATTAATTGTAGTGTTATAGGTTGTTTGGAGAAGGAAATTATTTTATACTTTTAGGCTCAATTTACAGTTCCATTTTATGCCAATTTTCTTTCATTTTTAGTTGTTTGTATAGTAGTTCCTTTTTGGAGTCGGTTCTATTTTTTTACAAAAAGATTTTATTTATATTTTTTTTTTCAATAAGAACTATTAAAATTATAAATGTTAGCAACACGTTTCTAAAAATATTATGTATTGAATTTGCCAAAATTGTCATGATATTTTTTTATTGAACATTAAATTTTATTTCTAACAGCGTTGTTAAAAAAAAAAAAAAAAAAAAAAAAAAGACAACGCGCGTTTTTTGCGACCATGGGACCTTCTGCGCAAGTTCTGACGCAACGAGTTCAGTGTTAAAATAAGTTTGATAACCCTTGCCGATGAAAGACAATCACCGATAAGGGGAAATTGAATAACTAATTCCTAAACTCTTTGTCATTTTAATACCCCTAAAAACAATTGGAATCGTCATTAGTGCTAGGCGCAGGAAACGTGGCTGAACTATACTTTATAATTTGTTCCTGATTTACGATTTTGTTCTTTTATTTTAAGAAAAAGAAAAAACAAACAGTTAAATCATTTGCCTATAAAATCTTGAATAAAATTATTTTGTATTAGATAATAATTAAAGGAAAAAAATAATAATGGAAAAAAAAATAAATAAAAACATTTTTATTACTTTTCTTTTTTCCAATTTTGAAAAGGATTGAAAATATTAGAAACAGAAACATTTGAGACGTACTTTTTAATTTTTAATTTTGTTTACAACTTACACCGAAAATTGCATAAGCAAAAAACTAATCCTGTTTTTATGTAAAGAGATTATTCTTCGAAATTTAATAAAACAACAAAATTATTAAAATTTATTACCTAATAATAAGAAACGTTATACACTTTACAAAAGTTTAAGTTGTTCCAACAACAAACATTGCACAGAAAAATACTCACTGTCTACCTTATAAATGTACGAACATTCTTTTTAACATTCATTATTTTTTAATGACAGAGGCGCATTAATCACCCTCGAAATAATAAGAACATTCTGCATTTGGTAGAATGGAATGTTTTAAATACAAAAACAACAAAAGGCGATTCTAAATTAGCTCTTTCGGGTTAAAGAACAGAGAGTATGACGAGTATCATTCAACAAAAGAACGGTCTTGTTGTTTGAATTCCACAGGTTTTTTTTTTTTTTTTTTTTTTTTTTTTTTATAACAATGATTATCAAGAAGGTTGTAAAAGAAACTGAAAAGAATTTTCTTTTGTTCAGTATTAACATCTTGTTCAACATTTCTTGTTAAGATTTTTTTTTTCTTTTTAATTTATTACCAGCAGTAAGAAGATTTTATTTGATAGCTTTATAAAACATTTATTTTTTACTTATTTGGAAAATATTTTCTTTGTAACTATGTTTGTTTGAAGTTCTTGATATTGATTTAACTTTAAAAGTAAAATTAAATGAAATGGAATAAAACATACATAGACCATAACAGCACGAAAATTCCTCCAAATTCAACCTATCCTGAACTTTGAAAAAAGAAAAAAAAATGTTCAGTAAATATATGTTTTTTTTTTTTTTTTTTTAAACATAAAATAAACATAATTTAAAATGAAGGAAAATCCGATAGCTGGAAATTCAAAACGACTTAATCTGTGATAAATTCATTACAATTCTATTTCCTTGTTAACTCGCCAAAATTGTCAGATGTTTATTCAAGTAATATTTTTATGAATATATAAATAGATGCCGATAATTTTTGGAACAATGGTATCTGTTGTAATATTTTTCAATATTTCTCAAAAATTTTACATTTTAAGTTGGGCTATTTGTTTACTTAACTGGTTTTTTATCACCATAATCATCGTGGCATATAAGGAAATTTAAACGAGTTCACTGCTTATCTCGACATAACGTGTAGGAAACTCAGGACATGAGACTTGCATACTCCATATGAAAAGATGAACTGATCTTGAATAGGTGGAATCGCTTATTAGAGGTACATATATTACAGAGTGTTTCAGAAAGGGCTCCGCAACATTGAAATGACATAACTACAAAACAATGAGATACAGAAAGGTGTAACAAGTGGTATACTGGAGACACATATTTAAAATTTTTTATATGGATTAATTATTATTAGTATTTATTTATTTATTTATTTCATGTTTGAATCGTTTTTAACACAAACATTTTTGTTGAAAGATTTGCCTTGTTATTTTCGATCTTCGACCTAATCTATACCCAAGCAGCACCGAAACGTTCTCTGAACGTTCAAAAATTGTTCTGCAAACACGTTCTAAGAACGTTCACTTTGAACGTGTTATAGACGTCTATCTGTCCATCTTGAAGACGTACAATAGTACGGTTCAGAGAACGTTCAATGAACGTGTAACTATCACCATCGGTGTTATAGAAGCGTTCTGAGAACGTTATATGTATACGGTCTCAGAACGTTCTAAACGTTTTTAGAACGTTTTCAAAACGTTATACACATTTTCAGAACGTTCCAGAAAACGTACTGTAAACGTTCTAAAATAGTGTAGTTAAAAAAAAAAAAAAAAAAAAAATTATGACGTCATTATAAAAAATCACCTCAGTACGAGCGTGTAGAAGTAAAAATTACATAGCTGATGACGAATAATGATACAACACATGAACAGGGATATGAATTACTTTTTTTTCCCAATTCAAATAATGTTTGAGAAATTTTAACATACTTACTATTCCTTTAATTTCAACGTATATGCATCAAAAATTCTATATTCTATGACAGTTTTCCCCAAAAAGTGTCTTAACGTCTCTTTATACCTTAAAAAATTTCTTAAATTTTTGCATTTTTTAAAAATTTCTTTTTTCCCCCTAATCTGAAGATAATAAAGTTGTAGTATTAATTACAAAACTTTGAATACACACCATAAAATGCAAGAACTCGCACCAACTGTTTCGGGTCAAAAGAAGACACAACCCTTCATCAGGCGAACATTGTAGGCACGAGAGCTGCAAACAAGCACGTTGAGTGTGTTGAATGCGTTGCCGCTTTGTTTGTAGAAGCCGTGCTTTGTTTGTAGCAGTTGCCAGTTCTTTCATTTTATGGTGTTTATTCAAAGTTTCGTAATTAATACTATAACGTCATTATCTTCAGATTAGGGGAAAAAAGAAATTTTTTAAAAATGGAAAAATTTAAGGAATTTTTTAAGGGATATAGACACGTTATGACACTTTTTGGGAATTACTGTCATAAAATATGGAATTTTTCATGCATATACGTTGAAATTAAAGGAATAGTAAGTATGTTAAAATTTCTCAAACATTATTTGAATTTAAAAAAAAAAGTAATTTATATCCCTGTTGCTGTGTTGTATCATTATTCTTCATCTGCTATGTACAACTAAACTCTTGATTTATTTTGCTTGTTTTAATCCTTGTGATTCCGAATGCGTCATCCTATGATTAATGTTTGTTTTTCATGGTTGTTTTCTGTTTGATTCTCTGATTTCTTGAAGTAAATAATTTATTCCAATTTATTCTTCATTTCTAACTTCAATTAATTTCTTGTACGATAGGGTGCCCGCTAGCAATTTGCTATTATAGCTGCTAACGAACGAAATCGTACATTGGTGCTCAACGACGAAAAGGGTCACCCTTGACGAGTTTTTTTTTTTTTTTTTTTTTTTTTTTTCCTACCATTCTAAGCTTTTCCTACAAAAAATGTTTAAAATGCTGTCTTAATTTTTTATTTCCTCGATGCTTGTTTGTATTTTTTGATTTGAGTTTCATGTGGTTTTTACGCACCGGCAAAATTATTAAAATTGCAACTAACAATATAGGAATAAATTTAAGATTAGACTGAAGTTAAATAAAATAAAAATCAATAAATAAAATATAAATGTTTCAATAAATCACAATCAGTCTCCCCAGGTTATTTAAATTTGTTGTAATTTCCTTCTCATTGACCTATGTGGTTTCAGGGATCTTATATCTGTTGCTTGGCATTAACTAAGATTAAAAATTCATTTATACATACATATATATATATATATATATATACATATATATATATATATATATATATATATATATATATATATATGTTTTTTTTTTTTTTTTTAAATACAGGGTGCAAAGCATTGTGACGAGAATACCTTTATCTCCACAACTATTGGTCGCAAATATATAGTTTCAGTTACAAAATGTTTTAAAGAATATGAGCATTTGTGGTATAACATGTTTAAATTTAAAATATCTATTTTTTCAAAATTGCAAAAACTAAATTTTTACATAGTCCCAGATCCCTATAATCATATTTAGAAAACTGACACTCATCCTAACAAACAGTTTCATTTCTATTCTCCCAAAATGGAACATGATATTTAAAGTTTGGATTTTCTAACATATTTCGGCCTTCAATAAGGGATCGGTTTAAAAATCCTAATTGGACTTTGTTTGCATTTTCCCTGGGTTTATTAAAGAATTTTTCATTGACTTTTTAATAAAGACCGAGAAAATGCGAAATAATCCTAAATTTTGAAACTAACTATCTCAGACAATTTTGGGTGTACTAAAGTGAAACTTTTTGTGTTATGTTTTTTAGGTTAGAACTCAACTTTCACTATTAGTGTCATGAAAATTGTATAAAAATTATCAGTTTTTGTGATTTTTAGTAAATTGATTTTTTAAATTTAAACATGTCATATAATGAATTCTTACATTTTTTTTTAAAAATACATTTTCTTATTGGAGGACGTTTGAGACCAATTGTTGCGCAAATAAAGGCCTGCTCTCGACTTTGCACCCTGTATATTCTAAACATTTCTGGGTACTACTTTGTAAGTCCATGGATAGTTTATAAATATATTTGAATGCTGAAGTTTATAGAAAGTTTTAATATTTCAACATAAAAAATAATTTCAAAAATGAATGTACCAATACACCGCTAAAATAATATATAATTGAGTTTAGAATATATTGTTAATTTATAATAATAAGAAATTGAAATAATAAATTAAAAATTAGTTAGAAGGAGGAAATTTTAAAAATGTCCAAATACTTAAATACATATATATATTTAATCATAATATTTTTCTAAAATATTTAACATACTTCATATTTTTAAATTTCAGTGCATGTGTGCATACATATTTTCAGTTTACAGCAGCAGTTTACAAAAATGATGTTTGCAGGTATTTAAATTTATTCCACATGGCAATGTAATTGGTATTTTTTAAATGTTTAAATTTCTTTAAATTGAGTCAACGCAATTTTTACCTCATTTGATGTAATTATGCTATCATGGCATATTAAATAATTGATAAATGTAAATATTATTAGTATTAATAAATAATATAGTAAATCGTCCTTTTTTTTAAGCAGAATATCTTTTTTTATAAAGATGTGGAATAAAATTGAATTGAATCTTTGTTTTATTATGCAGTTAAACAATTTCATATATTTTATTTAATAAATAACAGTAAAGAGATATTTAAAATTGTAAGTCGGTGAAACTTAGGATATTATTTTAAAAATATGCAATTTGCATAACCTAGATTGTATATATATTATCATATAAACATTAAATAAATACTTCAGAATTTAAAAAGAAAAGAAAAAAAAAGAATTACATACCTTCCTCATTTTCTTCATAAGAATTTCTCCAAGAAAACACCCTTCCAACTAGCATTTTAAAATACATAATGACCAGTCTGGAAGGGCATTCACTTAAAATTAGCTCTCATCTTTTAAATTCTTTATGTTACTTCATTCAGAAGCATAATAACCAAAAATAGTCATTTTAACAATTTCCATCTCAGAAGACTGAATTAATAAAATGAATCCATAATTTCTAAGCGGTTTTCTGTAACAGGAGCAGTTTTTTCTGCGATACAACGCTACTTACAAGTATCAAATGTTTGGCTTAAGAGCTTACGCAGATATGAAAATGATTGTTTAATTGATATTAAAATAAGACTTTAATAAATAGAAAATAGAGAATATTACAGGTTAAAAATATTACATTTTTACCTTTTCTAAAGCTTATCCAAGTCATTATAACGCGAAAACTGAACAAAACAGATTACATTACACGTTTTAAAATTACCGCTTCACATAACGGCACGACATTCCCAAGACCTTTGAATTTGCACGGTCAGCGAGAATTAAATAAATGCAATCCACAGATGTCAGTTTCATCTGCTCTTCCCTTCTTATACATCCGGAATAATCATGTTTCAAAGTTCAACGTTTGAAACATAAATTTATTAAGCATTTATAGCTGTAGAAAACATATGGTCAATATTTTAAGGAAAAATGGAGCTGAGTTAAACAATTATTTAAATTTTTATAAAGTATTTGAAAAACTTATGAGATCACTTTATTTTTCCATTTTAAAATCTCGAATTAAACGGAAAAGCATATTTTGTTTTAGTGTATATTTTAGTATTGAATAAAATATTCAGTGAAAATAAATAAAATAAAATAAGAACAATCAAACAGAGTAACGATTTAACAACATTATCAATATTGATAATTTATCAGTAACATTTGAACTTAAATAGAATCATAAATAAAATATAATAAAAGTTTAAAATTATGCTTAAAGAAAAGAAGAAAAAAACTCATTCTGTAACTTCCCGATGAGTATTAGAGACCGCGAGGTTCTACTCTCGAACCTTACAGACGGGAAGTGTTGGCTTCGATTCCTGGTCACGCTCGTCGACTTAGGTTTTCGGAGTTTTCCCGTGATTTTCTTTGAAACTCGCGTAAAGCACTATATTACTTATTCAATAACATCCGTGATTAGCTTTTTGTATCTAAACTTTGGGTCTGGGGAATGCATAGATTTTCATGACAGAAGACAATAATTTTTATGCTGTATAGAAGATCTTAGAAAATGTATTTTTCTAAGGGTTTATTATTATTATTATTACAAATGAAAAAAAAAAAAAAAGAAAAAAAAACGGTAAATTTGTTTTATTTTTCAGAAAACGATGTTTCAATTATTCGTTTTAAAGGTGATATCGAATTCTTTTGAAAGATAATTATAGTGAAAATTTTTATCCACCCTTCCCCCATCCCCCAGGGATGATGTATACTTATTCCTAGGGGAAAAAACAATGTCCTATGAATGATAATAATAATAAAAAAAAACTGTTTGACTATTACTCGTTATACAGCCAAATTGAATCAATAATATATATCAAATGTATGTCACGCAGAAGGTTTGGTGAGTATATATATTACAGAAGCTGATAGATAGCCTTTCTGTGAATGGAAAATATTGGAACGTGGCAGTGCCACCTGTCGTCCGATATGCACCCAAAGGCAATCTGTAGAGTTTTACGTAATATTAATTTCACTTACCAAATTTACAATATTTATAAATCACAGAAGTTGAGATTTTTCGTTTCCGTTATGAGATTAAATTGCAACATAGCCACGCCACCTGTTGGCCGATGTGCATCCAAAATGGACCAGTAAAGCTTTACATAAAATCGATTTCACTTATAACTTCAGTGTATCACAAAATTTATTGTTAAATCACAAGAGTTAAAATATTGCCTTTCCTTTAAAATGATTAAATTGCAGATTAGCAACGCCACCTGTTGGACAATGTATACATCCAAATTGTATTAGCAGAGGTTATGATGATATATGCCAATATATCATGTTTAATACATTTGTACACTATAGAAGCTGAGATATAGCTGTCCCATAAATGGAGGGTTTCATTGCATAGCACCGTAATCTATCGGGCGATATATCCCAAATGAAATTCAAATAAACTCCAATTTAGGGCAAGATCTAATATTGTAACAAGTTTGGTCGAATTCCATACATTGATTCCTGAAATACAAAATCCACAAAATTTTTCCATGAGTTTAAAATTTTGTAATTTTTTTTCACCTCACCGCTACTGATTATTGGGAAGCATTCTTTACTGACGTGCTAACAAAACGTTAAACTGAAAATGTAAAAAATGCTCTATTCTCTATCATGCTAAAAATTATAAATTTCGAATAACTTACGAAGTTTTTAAATTAGAATGTTGCAAATCTCTCAATAAGATTCTTATCAATATCATAAGTGATATTTTAAAACTGGTCCGATTTCTCTGCAATCATTTGTTCTTGAGATATCGTGTACATGAACTAACGGGCTATCACACTAATAGGTTCCGATACACATTAACAGATACCATACCAACCTTTTGACTTCCGGATTCCTCACGCCACAAAACGTGTAAAAAAATCAAAAGCTGAAGTCAAAAATTTTAAAGATTAACCTAGTTTCCCAACCAATAGTACTAAAAAGTCATTTTGTCATATTCGTTATAATTACACTGTTACAGAACGTGTTATGACGGTGTCACACTTGAACGTTCTATATAGAACTAGAATTGTACGTTTTATAGATGGTACAAATCAAACATTTTCAGAACGTTCAAAATAATACTATTTCTGAACGTGTTTTAGAACGTTCTTTTGACACGAAACACGGTGTTTGAACTATTGAAACCGTTATTAGACGTTCACAGAACGTTCCTGTGCTACTTGGGATAGTATTCTAGTACAATAAAAACACATCTTTCCGAAGAATAGAACATGATGTTCTCCAATTTACTTTATTACTAATTCGCATCAACTCTCTTACACCAGTCAGAAATGAAACAGTTTGGCGAATAACAGTTTGTACTATTTTATGCTAAATAAAGTTTCAAATACTTGTGGCGCTATCTATTAGCTAATCTGAGAACTATTTCTGAAAAACTGTGTATAACAAATTTTAGATCTGTCCCTCGAATATACCACTGGTTTCATCTTTCTGTTTCTCACTTTTTCGGAGTCATACCATTTGAAATTTGGGGAATCCTTCCTGAAACGCCCTGCATAACGAAGTTATGAACAAATACTTCTGTGGAATATAATAATAATGATTAATGTGTTACAAGACTGTTCTAAAATTGTTATTAAAAATTAAAAAAATATCGAAACAATTAAAAATTTCCTTTGATTAAATTCAAACTAAGAAGTATATTTATTTATATATTTTTTTCTTAAACCACTTTAATATACAGAGTAGTCTAAGTTAATAAAACCAAACAAAAAGAGAAGCATAACTTTAGGCAAAAATTTATCTCTTTAAGAAAAATATTGTTTATATAAAAATGTACCTGAATGTAATACAATAGATTTCAAGTAACTTTATAAAAGCCGTACAACAATTCAAAACTTCGTTAATTTCACATTTCTGATCAAGTGTTTATCAAGATTTAGAAACGATTTTTTTTTTTTTTCAATCCAACACATTTCCCACTTGATGAAAGTTCTTAAACTTTGGATATACATTGACAAAGATCTCATCTTTAGCATTGAAATTCGTGCTAAGACAACAAATTAGTGGCTGACAAGAGAATGAGTAAAAAAGTGATAAGTACAGTTACCTTGTACCACTAAAAGAGTGGAACGAATTGTAACCGCAGCAAATGTAAATATCGACCCTGTAAAATTCTACGGGGCATTTGTTTAATAATAGTATCTGAAAAATAATACACACACGCACACGCGCACATACAGATATAGATACTTGTATATATATACATATGAATGCATAAGCATTTATTAGAAAACTCAAAAATAATTCCAAATGATTTTTTAGGATTATGCAGAATTTTAAACGGAATTTAACTGTCTATTTCGAATTTCCCAATTCACATCAAAGTTTCTGAATTAGAGATTTATCAATCATTCTCAAACGAGCTAATGCTTATAATTATTATAAAATACTTATTTAATCTATAAAATAAAATAATCTGAGTCCATTTAATCTTCTTTAAAACATTCTTCAAATTAAATTTTGAAACTTTTACATGTGCTAAGTTTTAATGAACATAATTAAGACATATGATATGTAATGATTTTATGAATTTACGAATTAAATTTTTTATTGTATGTGCTTGATAAAAAATAAAAAAGAAAAGAAAAGAAAGAAAAAAAAAGAAAAAAAAAATGAACACATTTTATTATATTTTAGTAAAAGTCATCGAAAATGTTAGCGCATAATTTCCAACATTTATGCTTTTTGTACCAGGAAATTTTAATAGAGCATTTTATTTTATTTAATCAGTGAAAAATGCTACAGAATATATATATATATATATATATATATATATATATATATATATATATAATCTCTTTAAACATCAACTTTTTTTTTCATTTTAGCATTTCTTTTTCTAATTTATCAAAAACATCCATATAATATTTCTCTAACAGGCACCAGCTACGATTAAACTTTGTCGAAACGATACGAACAGTGTTGCTAGATTCAAGGACATTTTATTGTATTATCAACAATTATTTTGAGGAGTGATATTTGATATACATAACAGACGATAAAAATATTCGAAGTAATTAAGTTACCACTATAATTAAAATTTAGCGGTGGATACTGAATATAAAACGTCCCTAAATTTGGTAACATGCGATAGAATAATGACGTAAGGCGTTACCCTGATTGGTCAACTGAGACACAAAGCATAAATTCGGCTACTAGAAACAAAACGAGGATAAGCGCTTTGGTTAGAGATTTCAGATACAAAAATTAATCAAAAGCAATTGAAATGCACATTCTATTAACGAAACTGAAAAAAAAAATAATTTTTTTATGATGAAACATATGCTCAAAATTTCATATTTAGAAAAATATTTGGAAGAATTTAAAGCCAGATAAGGCTCGCATTGAATGGTGGCTATTCGACATTACAGTGGTGGTGACATCTATTATATATTTTTCAGATTATGTCTTATTAAAAATAGAATGGATGTCATTTCTTTTACTCATTTCTTTATTTCTTTATTTTGTAGATGAATTTATTTACTATAAAATTTCTGTTATGTATGGTGATATAATAATTTAATTTCGTCAAGTTTTAGTAAATAATTGATTTTTTATATAACATTAATTTCATTTAATTCTAAGAATTCTAAAATTAGCAGAGAAAAAAGGAAAAAATAATAACTGAAAATTTCCTGTAAATTTATTTATGAGATTTTTCTGAATGTATGTAGGTGCTATTTCGCATATACTCTGTGTGGGAAAGACTAGGTTAATATTATTTTAACTATTAGTAAGTAATAATTAAAATCATACCATTCACGATATAGATGATAAAGATCACCACACCACAAGAAACAGGAAATAACGATTTTATAACTATTAAATCACGTATGAAAGTTTTATTAAATATCTTTAACACAATTTCCTTTAAATGCAAAGCAACTGTTAAACTCGAATAAAAAATTAAGTTGATTTAAAAAGAAGAAGAAGAAGGAAAAAAAGAAAAAAAAAAAAGGTGTTCGGAAGGTATAAATTAACTTTTTCAGGGAGTATTTTTACACTAAACAGGTGTCTAACAATATTTTACCAATGCATTTTCTTCTACAGAATAGCTTCTCATAATTGTTTTTACTGGAAATAATTATTACATCCCTGTACATTTTATTGAATTTGCTTGAAATTTTCCCTTTCCGTTTAGATAAAAACTAATTATTGTAGTGATTTTTATTATAATTAATATATTCTTTTCTGGTACGAAATCTAACAAAAGAAAATCTAACTGACTATTCCTTAATATGGGAAGTAATTCGAAAATAAATACATTATGAGTAATGAGATTCGATATAAATAAACAAATAAATAAATAAAGAGAGAAAGAGAGATTTAACTGAGCTGATTATCAGAAATATCACTTTAGGGATATTTAAATACAATTTATGGTTATCGAAACACAATTGAAACAAAAATAATGGGGAAAAAGTTAAAGGGAAAAAGCTTTGAATGAATACAACACAAAGTAGGGCGGAACTCTTCGTTTGAAGAATCGGAATAGAATTTCCGGATGAATAGCATTAACATGAAAAAAAAAAAAAGTCAAAAATGATTCTTTCCCGTTTTAAAGTTTCATTGTGCATTCACTGATGTAAGATGCAATGCGATGAAGTGAAATATATATTATTTTTTAGGAAACATCCATTTTGTTCGATATTGTTAAATACTTGAATACAATTATCCAACATACAAATAGAGCCTTTTTTTTTTTTTTTTTTTTTTTTTTTTTTTTCTGGTGAAGAAAGTTTAAATGTAAGAAGATAGTTTAAATCAATATTTTCCCCTTAGATCTTATTATGTTTAAAATCTTATTCCCAAATAGATCTTATTATGTTTAAAAAATAATAATAAAACCTTAATAATAGCAATAATCTGAAATATAATCGTATATTTCAATTATTGTTTCAGTAAAAAATAACATTTCTGATTAAAATTATAAAAAGTAATAGCTTATTCAAACATACTTACGGCGACAGTGGAATAATAATAATAAATAAATAAATAAATAAATAAATAAATAAATAAATAAAACTATAATTATAATCCTATTGTTGGAAAAAAAAGTTACGGTTTAATATAGCATTATTTGTAGAAGATAATTATCCCACAAAAATTAATATTCCCATTCAATTTAATAAAGGTATTAATCATAAAAAAAAATATTAATAAATTGTTAAATTTCAAAATTCTCCTTAACAATTAGTTTTTGATTTAAACTTCCACTTTTTACAGGTAGATTTAGATAATTTTTACAACAGTTAATTTACAATTTTTTTTTTTTTTTTAACTATCATAATTATGTGATTTTTTTAAATACTACTTCAAAATTTTTAAATTTTTAAAAATTGAACCGTGTAAAATTGCAATTACATTTTGTGCTGAAATTTATAAAAAGACATTAAATGAAGTTTCGTGAAGGTTAAACATAAAAAAAAAAGAAAAATAATAATAATAATAATAATCTGGTGTGTCACTCACACGACTTTCTCTTATCCTGAAATTTAATACTATAAATACAGGTTGGAGATTAAGTGGTAATATAACGAGTACTGTTATGTAAACCTATGTTAAACAATTCAAATAAGGCTTCGGAAGAGTTTTATATGATAATAAGTTTTGTGTGAGGGTGGCTACTGCCCCCCTCTACCCCCCGATTCATTAATGCACCTACATTTATATAGAATTTAATTCTGTTATTAAAATAAAGGCTTAGTTAAAATTATACAGACAATTTTCACACGCAACATTCCTTGAAACTTATTAATCTTGATCAAACTTTCCCAGCAATAAATTTATGTTAACTTCAAAATACAACATTTGAAGTTATTGAAGTTATTTGATTTATTTGAAGTTCAAAATACAACATTCAAAATACATCTCACAAAATTATTCGTTTTTAAGTTACTCTAATAGACAAAAATAAAGAACAAGCGTTTAAATATTGACTACGGTAATCAGGATTCCACTAAACGTGTAAATATACAAAAAAACAAGCGATGAATATTTAGATTAAAATATACAATATTTACCATATCTCTACGAGGAATTTATTTCAATTCCCGAAAAGCTTTCCTGTAAATGGTAAAATATTATTATTAAAGCACATCCAGTAACAACAAATAACTAGTGTGTTGTGGCCACCACACGACTTTCTTCTATATTTTCTTATACAAATTCCCTCAGTAAAAATAATTTATTTAAATTATTATTTAAAAAAATATCTTCCATGATAATGCAGACGATTTCCATAGAGAAGTAGTATAACACTAAATATCCAAAGGAAGTTGAATTTATTCTCAATATTACATTAAAAAAAAAAAATCGATAACTTTATTTTAAATTATCGCAGATCAACTTTTCAACCATTCGTTTTAAAGGTATTAGTGAGCTCTTTTAAAAGATACCCATCATGAATATTTACTCAGGCGAGGCTCCTACATACACAAAAACTTTTTCCCAGTTGACTATCTCTATTACAAAAAAATATATATTCGTTTCATTTTGTTTAGTGCAGTCTATAGATGTTAAACTCTACTTACCTGCAATTTCCCCCATAGATGTAATTCATTTGAATACTTTTGAGTGTCCCTGTACACGAACTATTTGCTTCATCTCAACGAAAAGCTTAGTTTTGCATCCCTATATGAAACACACTTAGCATACCGAGTTTGGAATTTCTGCTATTATATGTTCTTGATGTATGCTGATAACACACAGAGACAGACAGACACACACACCATTCGCTAAAAACATGATTTTCGTATTCAGCTCAGTATCGTATTCAGCTCAGAACATGTAAATATAACAAAAACCCACCTTCGAAAATTTGACCCTAAAACAATACTTTCTCGACCCTATGGGTAAGAGAAAGTAAAGAGAGAGAGAGAGAGAGAGAGAGAGAGAGGAATAAGGAATATATAAATTCATGAAATGGCAGAGACATTCCGCTTAAATGTCAAAAACTTTCTTCAAAAATTTCACTCATTCTCTAGTACTAACATACTAGCCAAATCGTCATGATGATTTTAAATTAAATATCCCATATTAATTTTCGATGATGTGATAAAGAGAAAACTACCATAAATATTACTAATAAAAATGTTCCCGCTTTACCCTTAAACGAATGAATTTTTATTTTTAATAAATAACATTTGAAATCAACCGGGAAATGGGTATAGTTTATGGTTAAAAAAAAAAAAAAAAAAAAAAAAAAAAAACATTAAATTATCTTTAGGATTAGTGATCTACAGTCATTTGCAAAAGTTTAACACCAGTAGCCGATTTTCAGTATTTTAACACATTGCATCATTTGCACAATTTATTGTGTCATCTCAAATTCTGATTGTATCAAATGCATTCTACGGCTATAAATAAAGGTGCCAGGAACGTTTATCGCCAGTTGTTTATTGGATTTTGTCGTAGACAGTGCTGTTGTGTTATTATTGCAATGGGTAAAAAAACCTTCCCTTACTGTTACAAAAAAGTTAAAAATTTTGAGGCTGCATAAAATTGGATTTCCTGAACGTCAAATAAGATCGAGGGTAAATGTGAGCAAGACAGCTGTGCATCAAGCTATACGTAAACTTAAAATTTCGGGAAAGTTTCTGGACCTTAAGAAAAGCGGTCGTCTTAGAAAATCGAGTGCAGGAGATGATCATGTGATAAGAAGGATGTTCGTACGAGTTCCAAGAACCTCCTGTTCTACGATTAGACATTCTCTTGCTGAAAAAGGCACCAGCGTCAGTTTGAGTATTTTTTCAAGATATTTGGCCAAAGATCTTGGTTTATCATAACATAAACATGCAAGGAAACCTCGACTTACTCGAAGTAGGAAAAAGTAACGACTCTTAAGATCCACAAGTTTTTTCTGAAATTTTAAATTTACTAATAGCTTGATGCACAGCTGTCTTGCTCACATTTACACTCGAACTTATTTGTCGTTCCGAAAATTCAATTTTATGCAGGGTCAATATATCTAACCTTTTTGTAATAGTAAGTGGGAATTTTTTTACCCATTATAATAATTACACAACAGCACTGTCTACGACAAAATCCAATAAACAACCAATAAACAACTGACAATAAACGTGCCGAGAACCTTTATTTATAACAGCAGATTGCATCTGATGCAATCAGCACATGACATGACGCAATAATCTGCGGAAATGATGAAATGTGTTAAAAAAATTGAAAATCGTCTACTGGTCTTAAACTTTTGCAAATGACTGTAATGTAAAAACATTGCATATTGATGTAATTTTATATCACGAAAAAGCTACGCAGATATTTATCAGTATATGCAAAAATATAAATGTTATTCCTTACAAACAAATTTTCCTGTATATTTTTGTTATTTTTTATATTAAAAAAAATGTAGTTCGTAGCACCCGCCGAAATAAAATTGTACCGAGTTAGCGCGCCAACAATGAAAATTGTCACAAATAAAGAAAAATAATTGCAAGATAAAAAGAACTTTTTATGTACCACGTTTTAAAATTTTCTGTTGAACCATATAAACGCTACCGAAGGCAGCGGAAACCCGGAGCAATTGGATAAAAGTATTATAAGAATTCATTGCTATCGTGTTTTGAGCTATTATAAAAGTTTCAAATGGCTATCTAGCCGGGAAGTTAGTTAAAAATTGATTGCAAGCTTTGTACTGGTAACGATACAGGAGGCAGAAGTGTCCCGAAGCAATTGGTTAAAAATTTAAACAATGCATTTTCACCGTATTCTGAACTATTCTGAAAGTTTCAAATGTCTAGCTAGTCGGGAAGTTAGTTAAATAAATTTTCTGTTGGATCATATAAACTCTGCCGAATACCGTAGAGACCTGAAACAGTTGACTAAAACTATTAAAAAACATGTATTGTCACTGTGTTCTGAGCTATCCTGAAAGTTTCAAATGTCTAGCTAGTCGGAAAGTTACTGAAAAATCGATGGCAAGCTTTGTACTGATAACGCTGCTGAAGGCAGCAGGAACCCAAAATAGTTGACGTTAAAAAAATGCATTTTCATTGTGTTCTGAACTATACTGAAAGTTTCAAATGTCTAGCTAGTCGGGAAGTTAGTTAAATAAATTTTCTGTCGAATCATATAAACGATGCCGAAGTCAGCGGAACCTGAAACAGTTGACTAAAAGTATTAAAAAAAATGTATTGTCACCGTGTTCTGAGCTGTCCTGAAAGTTTCAAATATCTAGCTAGTCGGGAAGTTAGTTAAAAATCGGTTACAAGATTTGTACTGGACAAACAAACAAACAAGAATCGAAGTTAATAAAAACATGGTAAAAAATTGTCTGAGATTCTAGTTACGTTTAGAAACGATAAAATAGTTTTGATAAAAAAAAAAAAAAAAAAAAAAAAAAAAAACTATGCAATTGTTGCTGCATAAAGAGATATGAGAATCAAGTAGATAAAGTCTTACATACATTATTTTAAACACCTTTCTTCACTAAGATACAAAGTGTTTTGTCAAATTTATGGCTAAGATTAAAAATTTCCACCTTTATTGCTAACACTATTTTCATAGACAAATCGTTATCGCGTTTTTATTATAATGTGTCGTAAATAAATAAAACTGAGAATATTAGTAAGATGGACCAGATAAAATTACAAATTCTGTGACCTTTCACTACTTGGATTCTTTTCGTCTTACTTTGACATTTTCTCCATCTGCTCATATTTTGATAATTTTCTATGAGTTTTCTTATAAATATATCATTTTTGGCTTCAAACTACCCCACTAAAAATAATCCGAAGATACACAGCTAAAAAAAGTCTTAAAAAAAAAAAAAATGAAAAATGAAAAATGAAGAAAAACTGCAGATAATGTGAAGGCATTTGAAAAAATTCCAGCTTAAACTAGTATGTTGTGGCCACCACAAGACTTTCTTCTATATTTTCCTCAGTAACATAAAAAAAAAAAAAAAAAAAAAGATTTCTTTTTCCCGTGTTTTTTTTTTTTTTTTTCGTTAAAAGTAAAAAATAATCGATAACTTTGTTTTAAATTATCACATATTTATAGTTCAACCATTCGTTTTAAAGGTATTGACAAGACCCATCTTGAAATTTTACCCCCCCCCTCCTGGGGGTACTTTACCCCCATGCCCCCACATGCACAATATTTTTCCTAATTAACTACTACTATTATCAATAATTCATATTAATTTTACAATCACAGGTTAAGAATAACTCTCATTATGTACATTTATACCAAATTTTGTCCTATACTGCCATGTTAAAAATTTAGAAACAAACGATCACAGCGCCACCTTTTGAGAGATTGATCCCCAAATCTAATCAGCACCAGTTTATGTCAGGGGCCAACTACATACCAAGTTTGGTTAAATTTCGTTAATATATATATATATATATATATATATATATATATATATATATATATATATGTATATGATTTTTTTTCTAAGTTTTTTTTCGTTAAAAGTAAAAAAAATCGATAGCTTTGTTTTAAATTATCCCAGATTTATAGTTCAACCATTCGTTTTAAAGGTACTGACGAGACCTTTCGAAAGATACCCATCTTGAAAATTTACTCCCCTCGAAGGGGGACTTCCCCCCCCAGGGGGGGTGGCGAGGCTCCTACACGTACAAAATTTTTTTCCCAGTTGAATATCTCTATTATAAATAATTCTTGTGAATTTCATAATGATTACTAAAAAATAATTCTCTTTATGCACATTTATACAAATTTTGTCCTATATCACCATGTTAAAAATTTAGAAAAAGCGAGATGGCAACGCAACCTGTAAGACAATTTTTACCAAAAGTTGATAGGCACGAATTTATGTGAAGGTGCAATTACATACCAATTTGTATGAAATTCTGTGCAGCAGTTCCTGAAATACAGTTGCCACAGAATTTTGTCACACACACACACACAGACAGACAGACATTTTATAAAAATGGTCAAATTGTGTTCTACAGCTCTCAAAACGTGTTGATCCATCAAAAATCCGAGATCGAAAATTTTTACGAATCCAATACTTTCTTCTATTGAATATAGAAGAAAGTAAAAAGGCTTAAAAAAAAAAAAAAAAAAAACCTGTAAAAATGAAGATAAACTGCAGAAAACTGCAAATAAACTGTAGATAAACGGAAGGTATTTGGAACAGAAAAATATTTGCAGGTAACTTCCCCCCCTCCATAAAATTTTTTTACCTTAAACTTCAGTTTAAACTAAAGTTTGTCTTCATTTTTATCATTTTTTGAAGACTTTTTAAGCTGGGATTGTTCCAAATACCTTCACATTATCTCCTGGTTTTCTTCATTTTTTATTTTATTTATTTATTTTTATTTATTTATTTTATTTATTTATTTATTATTTTTAGATTTTTTACAGCTGGGTAATTCTTAAAAAAATAGCAGTTTGTGAAGATATTCTTCAAATATTTTAAAATATTTTGAAGACTTATATTTTTCCATAAAGTAATATATATATATATATATATATATATATACAAATATTCATTTCAGTTAGATATTAAAATTGCTCTTTAAAAATTGAAATTTTGGATTCAATGAAAAAGGTTAATTTTTTTACGATAAAATAGTAGAAATATCTTTTTCTCTTCTAGAATTAAGAATGTATATCTATAACTACCTATCTGTCTATATATATTTTTAAAGAATGACTACCTTTTACTCAAACCAGTACTGAAAGAGAGTTTAACTTCGTAAAAGCCTCTCTTGAATAAAAATCAGCTCTAAAGATATACTCAAAGGAACAACTAACTTCAAATCGTTTCTACTTCTTCTAAAGAAAGTAGACAGGAAGTCCCTAAAAAAGACCTGAAAGTAGGAAGAGGAAACATTATCTGTATTATTATTCAGGAGGGAGAAATCGCTTCCATGAAGCACTTTCATTTGAAAATTTGAAAACACATTAATCATGGATGGTGCGGACTGTATCGTCAACAATAGATTGGGATGAATAAAAAGCGAAGAACTCGGCAAAACCAATCAGTGAAAGGGAAGAGGAGGGACAGATAAAGTGAAGAAAGTTTCCGCCTTTTTTATAAAATTTACATTATGTCAAATATTGCCACTTTAAGAAGAAAAAGTTTCTTTGTAAAGCATTTGATTTCTTCAAAAAGAAAATGTCATGTTGTGTATTGTTAAAATTTTACTAATTTGAAAATTTGCGTTTCCTTGAATAAATGATTTTTGGATAATAAAACTACTTACTATTATCAATCATACATTTATTATGATAAAGAAAAACCGTAAACAGTTATAAACTTAAAATATTACACAGTGAATCAGACTTGCCAACATTCTAATTAATATTCCGGAAATATGTCAGAAATTCATAATATTTTATTTATTTTATTTTTATTTTTATTTTTATTATTTCCATTACCCTTCTACCGTAGTTAATGGAGGTATTGTATTCGGACCAAAAATTTGATATCGAGTTATCAGCTGATTTACACGTTTTAGGGCTTCCTGATTCCAAAAAATTAGTTTGAGGCAATTGGTCAGTGTGTGTGGGATTGTGTGTGTGTGTGTATGTATGTGGGAAATATTCTGGCTATCATATCTCCACAACTAATAAAGATAGAACTACAAAACTTTAGAATTCATACAGGTCAGGTGTACAAATGCATTTTCTAAATTTTGGTAAAAATTGGAAAAACGGAAGTGGGACATCTGAAACCGGAAGTGGGGCCGTAAGTCCGTATCTCGAAAACGGCTCAAACGATTGTTTTCAACGTTGCTATATAAACATTCTATTAGATGTCCTTTCCATTGACATAGTTGATTAGTTCAGGAAAATCCATAGGCGCCCTGTATAAACAGCTCAATTTCAGATCTCGCAAGTGCGTTCCTTTAAAAACAGCAGTATGGATTTTTTTCAAAATCGCCAAATTTCTTCTATTTTAAATATCCTTTTGTATACAATTACTGTTTTCCGGTCAATAATTGAGTATGCCAAATTTTGGTAAAAGTTAGTATCTCAAAAACGGCTCTAATGATTTTCTTGAAAATTGTTTCATAAATCCCTTTTAGATACCTTTTCTCGTATATTATGCTGTTATTAAAGGAAAATTAACGGTTATCTTTATTAGGTAGTTAAGTTTTAGATCTCGGATTTTGGTGTTAAAAAAAAAAAAATAATCTTTATTTTTTAACTCGCTATGTAAACTCTGTTTTGTATTTCTTCACACGTGTATCAAGTTTTTCTTTCTGGGAAATTCCAAAAAATGCATATAATACGCGTAATATTGTCAAGATTTCCTACAACAATCAGTTTTAATATTAAGTTTATTAAACTATCTTAAAATATTTTGTCAAATCAGTAAAAATCTTACATTTTTTAAAACCTGCTGCCAAGCTAGAGGTTCTTCTTTTCTTACATATAGAAACGAAATTTCGATCTTGGAATCCAAGACCATCAACATTTCCGAAATTGGATGGTTTTTGAATATTTTTTGTCAATATTTTCTAATTTTATGTATTGGTAATGATTTATGGATATTCTTGGAGATGTTTTTGAAGATATATTGATGATGACTTTTGAACATTTGTTGACTATATCTGATGAATATATAGTGATGATGGCTTCTGAATATTTGTAAGCGGTATCATTAGAATACATATTGACGATGGCTTCAAACTATGCATTGGCTATATCTTTCTGAATATGTATTGATTGGGGCTTCTGAATATTTATTCGCTATTTCTTCTGGATATGTATTGATAATAATCTCTGAACAGATGGTTATATCGACCAAAAAAAAAAAAAAAATAAATAAATAAAAAAATAAATAAATAACGCACTTGGATATTTTCTTTTTCGCCTTCTAGAACCGCCAATTTTATCGTTTAAAAAGCAAATTTTCGAGCAGATTTCATTATGCTGTTGTCTACACACACTTTAGCATTGAGTCCAGTGATAAAAACAAAATTTAATTGTCAGGAAAATTGTAATTTTAGAAATTATTTCAAAAATGGTACGAACAAGGCAGTTAACAATGCCACAAAAAGTATTAATTTTTGAATGAAAATCAAAAAATATTTATACGAGATGGCAAAATAATTAAATGTTAACGAAATATTGGTAAAAGGTTTTTAGCAAGATATAAAAATTTTTAGCCGGTTATACTGGAAATTTGGTTTTAGGAGGATATGTTGCTCATCCAAGCGATATGACCGTAAGTTAAAAAGCCATTGCTAATAAAATCGGTTTGTATTACATTTGGAACACTAAAGAGATTCAGAAAAAGTGTTTAGCAGCATAATTTCTTTAACTTCAAAACAGCAACTATTAAACAAAGCGGTTTAAAGGCCAGAAAATAAAAAAAAAATCCATTCTTAGTGAAGAGAATTAGGAAAGCAAGACCTCAGATGGCTAAAAAAAAATTTAAAAAATGATTAGTTAATTATTGGGCTGAACGCGTTCTCTTTGATGAGTCAAGTTTAACTTATTTCGAGCTAAAAAAAACAAGCACATCTGACAACGAAAATATGACCGACTTAAGGAAAATCGCACTTTTAAAACAGCGACACATTCTCCGTACATTATGATACGGAGGTGCATAACTTTTCAAACAGTTGGGCAATTTTTTATGCTCAAGGGATCAATTAACTCGAAATAAAACGCAAACAATCTTCATAAAAGTGGTGCCTGACCGACTATTTTGAAGGTATCATGGACATTTCCGCAAATAGCATTTTAAGATGGTAATGCACCTTACTACACGGCATCTGTGGTAAGTTTATTCACTTCAAATTGTCAAAATTTTCTTTCCATTTCCATGTGAACCTATAATTCAGTAAGTAATCATATATTTTTTCACTTTAAGTTAAATCCCACAAAGGATATAGTAGAATTCCTTCTTTACCTGATATGGAAATAGTCCTAATCGCGATCCGCTCGAAAATGTTTCGCAGGGGAGAGGATTCGGAATTTGCAGCCTATAACTCTGCCAGAGCTAGAAATAATTATTTGTGATATTTGGCACATTGAAATTTCTCAGATTTATATTAAAACACTGTGTAAAACTATGCCATTGTGCATTAAAGCAGTAATTCCATATAAAGGTGAAATTAACCCAATGCAGAATACATATTTTTAATAAAAAATTGCTTAGAACCAGTGTAACATTTAAAATGAGATAATGAATACAAAAATTTTAAAACTTCAAAAATACATTTTAATTAAAAACATTAAAATACACGACAGACGTTTCGGCTAGAACAATAGCCCTCCTCAGTGTCAAACATACAAGCACAACATTTACAAAAAAATAAATAAATAAATAAATAAATAATAATAATAATAATAATAATAATAATCATAACACATCATAACAAGATTATATATTCAGGAGGAATAGCTTTACCCTCGTTTTAGGCAGAATGTTGAATTTTAGTAAAAGCGCCCACTAGATAAATACGGGATTCATATCAATTTACATTAGAGGCTAGAGTTTTAAAGTTGTCAAAATCAGGAATATGATCACTATTGAGGGAATGGATTACGAGTTTCGATCTTAAATCACCTGTTTTTTTGAGCTTTTATGTTCCTTTAATCTAACTTCACCTGTTCTGCCAGTTTCACCGATATATGTAGAATTACAATTTTTACAGGGGATACAATAGATTACACCAAGACGTTTAAGGGGGGGAGGGGGACAGAGGGTTTAAAGTTTGAGAGAAAGTTACTAATACTTAGTTGAGGTTTAAAGCTAGTAGAGATATTAACTGTTTCAAGCAATTTAGCGATATTTTCGGAAACAGTTTTATAATAAGGGATAGTAGTACGGTGAGTAGAAAGGTATGAATGGGGTGAATTTCGTTTGAACGCATTTTAATATCATTACTTTGCAATGAAGAAAATGAAACTAGCGTGCGTGAGTAAGATGCTTAAACTTAATGTTGTTTGAAGAAAAAATATGTGCTCTTAAGCTTTCTAATTAATGCACAGGACCTTACAAAAATGTTCTGATAATGTCACGTAGTCATCCAAACGATGTTACATTTGGAACAATTATTAATTTTAAACGCAAAATAAGCTGAATAGTTTTTACTAATGTATACGATGTTTATGGTTTGTTTACAGAGACACACAAAAGAATTTCGTAACATTAGAGCCTATGGACAATTTTTATTTAAGCGCGCACTTTAACGCGTTTATGCTGAATTGAACTTAATAAAATTAACATACATTATAAAGATGCTTAAAATCATGTTTACACTTAAAAAACATTATGTATAGTCTGAATAATTTATGGGACCACACAAAATAATTCCGAGTATGTACTGTAATCGTCCAAATGATGTTAAATTAGTTGAAAAATTAACGAGTTATAATTAATTACGTTTATTCTTACTATTGATATTTTTAATGACTGTGGCTACTTTTCCGGGATATATAAAATAATTTCGTACTATTACTGTCTATAGTCGGTATTTCTTAAAAGTTTATTTTAACATAGTTACACCCCATCAAATGTAATGAAATTTTATTAGAATTTTAAAAGCATGTTTTCCTGTTGAAAATTGTGGGCATAGAATTGGAAATTAGTTTAAAGATTACGCAAAATATTTCCGATATGCTATGTAATTTGTTTTGTATGAAATTTGGTTGTTATGAAATTTGGTATTTATGAATTGAAGGGAAATAATACAAGACCGCCGTTTATTAAGAATACATAATGTTGCGTACTTGGGGGTTCTTAAGTTGTCCGAGAAGGAAAGGTGAAACTTGCAAAAATTCAGTGATTTATTCACAAAAAGTTCCAGAAAAATACAGGTCTATAAACCAAGTATCAGCTTCAAACAGCCGTTAACAGCAAAACAACAGTACAAACTGTTTAGCAATAACGCATAAAGCAAGTCTCATCCAAAGAGGCTCAAAGCAAAGCAAGCATTTGACGAAACACACAGATCTGAGACTGACCGCCTTGGCAAAAAAATGCTCCTTTTATACTTTTCTATCGAACACAGACTGTTTGGAAAATTCTCTTATCTCATCTGCCAATGAGATTAGAGCTACCATATTTGGTATATCCCTAATAAGGATTTTCTCGCCAAGGTCGCCAAAAAAATCGCCAAGAAGGGACACAGTCGCCAAATTTGGCGCCAAATCCATTTTTTCCCTTATTGGAGATTTTTAATGCGTTTTTAAGGAAAATTAGGCTATTTTAACGCTAAAACGAGTAGAAATGCACAAAATCAGTATTTTATCAACTTACTAAACATATTTGAAAGAATTTATACAAAAATAAATGCAATTATTTACTATTCCGTAAAACTTTATATGATATACAAATAGGTATTTAAAGGGGGGTTTGAGGGGGGCGGCCGAACCCCTCAGGATTGTATCTGATTGTGGTAACAAGTCGATAGAATCAATATATACTATTATATAATAAGGAATAAATAAAAATGACCTATTGAAATAACGTCTGATAGAAATAGGACTTTGAAGCTCCTGATCTGCAGATCCACTAGTTTATTTTAACATATTGTCAAATTCGTGGCATAAATAGCATCAAAATTTTAGAAATAACTTGAAAGGGTTATTGGTTTTAAAACAAATCTGGAAGAATGGAAGATTACTTCACAAAATAGTATTTTTGCTAAAGCCTACCTTTTAAAGATGTTAGCTGATACGATTTATAAAAAAAGCTAAGAAAACCAATGCAAATAGAAATAGAAATAGAAAATTTATATAAATATTGATTTTTCGCTAAAATAATTAAATATTTGTTTTCATGGGTATTAATCAATTCACCGCGTATTAATGAAGCATATGCGTTAAAGCATTTAAGCATTTCTATCATCCTTATATATAAAAATAGAAGATATTTGTGTTTGTGTTGGTCACTTTGTATCGAAACAACTGACCACAGAATTACAAAATTTTGCATAGAGAGCTGTTTTGACCCTTTCTCCAGTACACATTCAAAGCTAGATTTTCAAATTATTTATTAGTATTTTTTAATTAATGAAAAAATTTTCAAGACGCTATCGTTTCAATTTGTATGTTTTTCTCTTATCTAAACACCAAAAAACAGTACCATAGATGTATTGGTGGCTTTTAAAAAAAGATTATATGTCAATCGAGCTCATTATCAGAGATATTCTCATTTTAATTAAGATGACATGGTAATGGAATCTAAAAAAGCACTTTTTTTATTTATTTAATTTATTCATTTATTTTTTGATAGAAATTTTGTAATAGGTAGTGATTAGTGATTTTAAGTCTAGAGTTCCAAAATCACTTTTATCCGTTAACAAATGAGATTTTTGGACAATCAGATATTTATTTAGATTTATTTTTCTTGTAGACATCAATCAAGACTCAGAAATACCTGTTCATTTGCGGTAGTAATATATTCTTTAAAATGAAAATAACTGTTTTTTTATTATTATTATTTTTTTTTTTTAACCTAATCCGGAGGAAATAAACAGGTATTTAATTTCTCAAATATTAGACCGATTTCAACAATTAAGGATACTTTGCCATAATTAGTGATTTTGAGTTTACAATTAAGAATCTTCTCTATATTTTGAACGAGGAATTTTAGACATTTATTTATATATAGAACTAAACATTCCTTCAAAATAGAAATGATTCTTTATTTATTTATTTATTTATTTATTTATTTATTTATTTATTTTTTATTTTTATTTATTTATTTATTTATTTATTTATTTTTTTTGGGGGGGGGGGGGGGTTATTTTTGTTTTTATTGTTCGTTTCTGAATATTATTTTACTAGGAAACTAAAGAGCTTTCTTTTAACAGCAAACGACAATATATATATATATATACATATATATATATATAAAGACAAAAATGATGTTATATTTAATCAAATTAAAATTTATTGTAAAAATCAAAGACTTAAATTAGAGCTCGAGGAAAATTAAAAATATATTTATGGTTTAGAGTGATGAAGAATCGATTATTCATTTTTTTTTTTTTTTTTCTTTCTAGGTTGTAAAACTATTAGGCAGAGATCGGGCTAAATTATAAAACAGTCATTTAAAAATAATATATAGAGCTAAAACCTCGGAAAAATCGTGCTACGAGGTTTATGGAAATGAGAATTTGATTACTTTCAACGTCGTAAAATTAATAGTGGAAGATGGAGCAGATATTTAAAGATATTTTAAAATAGAACTTGGACTTTTTAACCTACTAGGACCGTCTTTGAAGAAGATGCTGAAAGCCCTGGGAAACCCAACTGACATTCATTTATAAATTATTTTGCTCTCTATACACGGGCAACTGAAGGTGTGTGTGTGTGTGTGGGGGGGGGGGGGGTGCACACTTGAATTTGCGTTTGTTTTGCATACTTTAAACTGTAGTAAACTTGAATTCAATTAAATACATTACCTTCCCACGCCTCTTCTAAACTCAATTTCTTACCATCTTTCTCTTCTTTTCTACATTTTGAAATGTTCTTGTCACCAGATCGTAAAAGTACTATAGTAATGCATGGATATTTAATAATATTATGCAGTCATATTAAATATTATGTTGTTAGCATCCTTAAATATTTATAAAAAAGTTTGATCCCAATTCCTATTTATGAAAACAATTGTAGACTTTTTGAATACATTATCTGTTTCTATTTATTTATTTTGATCTTTTGACATTACACACACATGAACACAAACGCACACACACAAAAAACAAGTAAATAATAATAAAAATAAATAAATAAATAAAATAAAATGCGTGTTTGTTAATATGTATGCCTTGACAAATTATCCTTTATCATACATATGTTTTCATAAATAATGTTATCATAAAATATTTTAATGCATTTAAAATGACACTTTCACTAAAGTTACGAAGAAAAGATAAGTTAAAAAAGATAAAAATATATATGTTCTCACTTCTTTAAATTAGCTATTGATATTATCGAGTCTGTCGTACATAGGATATTCTCATACTTTTTTATAAGGTGGTATTTCTTATCGCTCTAGTTCTTTTCGAAAAAAAAAAAAAAAAAAAAAAAAGAACCGATACTGACTGGATAGCATAAAAAAAAAGAAAAAAAAAAACTTCTTTCTTTCTTTTTTTAAGATATTTTCAATTTTATCTGAAAATGCAGGTATTTTTTTTTCCTTTAAGTTTTTTATATACTTGTCCAAAAATGTGAAATTGCTATTATTTTTATAAATATGATTTAATTCATAGTTTCAAGCGAAAGAAAAATCTAGTTTTTCATAAAAATGTGCAGAGGTATAATGGATTGCAATTTTATGTCACAAAAATTAAATCCCTAAATGTATTTTTGCATATCTTTTGGGCTTTTCATTATAAACAAATAATAGAGAAAAAAAGAAGTGTTTTTCATTTTTTAGCAATCATTATTGGTCGAATATTTTCAATTATTTATTGAATGCGAGTAATATTTATTTTTCTGTGGCATTATGTTTGGCTTCTGGTAGTTAAGGTTAATGCTAAAATATTACGGATTTTTTTTTTTTTTTTTTAATTGGTCTCCATGATTATCTTTCGAAGGTTTGTAGCCTAATTTCGCGTATGTTCACAACTTAGAAACATCACAGTCATGGAAGGAGTGCAAGAATTGTTAGTGATACTATGCATGATAAACTTTACTTGAAATTTATATTGTCATCATGTAAAAATGTTTTAAGAAATATTTTTAATAAGCATTTGCTGTACGAAGTCTTTTGTCAGATTGCATTGTACTTTTTATTTATTACATAATGCTGGAGAAAGCACAGTACAACGAATGCATTATTTCAATTTTTTGGTTACATACAATAAGAAATATTTATTTCATGAAGCTAATTTTTTTCCCTATAAATAGTCTGTATTTTTTACAATTAACTATTAACTTTTCAAATTTTATAACATATTTTCTTATGAAGATTTACAAAATAATTTCATAAAAGGCTAAAAGAGATATGGCTGATCATAAATATATAAAAAAGAAACTTGATTTTGCTTTTAGAAATATTTTAAGTTTAACAGCGAAACCAGTGAACGATAATGGCCTATTCTTTCTACTTAACCAAGTCAATAGCAAATTTTTGTTGAAGTAAAATTCATATTTTATATTATTTTTTATATAAATTTCAGTATAATTAAGCTCATAAAAATATATATTTCAATTATTACAAAAACAATATTGATCAAATTAAACAATCAATAAAGTAAATATAAAGTATTTCTTAAATTTAAATTGTTTATATATATATTTATAAGCGATACTATATAAAGATACATTTACACATGTGAACACAAACACACACATTTTTCTATATTATTTTGTATTTTATATATCTATATATATATAACTGGTAACATTTCTAATTTATTCTGGAGCATTTTAAGTGCGGATCAATTTTAATGAGTTATCTATCGTTGTTACGTATTAGTGATAATTATTATATATATATATATATATATATATATGTACATATATATATATATATAAGTATGAGATAAGAAATAAACGGTAAAAAAAATAAAAAAAATGGTTTGAAAAGTAGGTGGTACAAATGTCAATATACTGACATTATATTCGGAATAAAAAATATATGTTACTAGCTCTGTATAAATTTATTAAGCATTTCAAGATTTTTTTTTTTTTTTTATTACAAAAACTAAAAAGTTGAAAACATTAATATATATATATACGTATATATATATATATCAGCCTTTAAACATAGCTTCCTAAACTAGATGCCTGTCGCGTGGCTCGGAATCTTGGCAACAGTTGAAGCGGTAGACAGCGCCACCTGGTACAGATTGTGTCACTTTTTTATTCAACTGTCACCAATAATTCGAAGAAGTGATATATGATATATATAATCGACGTTTCTTCGATTCTATTCGCATTTTATGTATATCATATCCCACTTGGTGGGCCACTATTTTTGGTGGCTGTCGAATAAAAAAGTCACGCAATCTGTACCTGGTGGCGCTGTTTACCGCTTCAACTGTTGCCAAGTTTCCGAGCGACGCGACAGGCATCTAGTTTAGGAGACTATGCTTTAAATCTCTATTTTGAATGAAATTATAAATGCCGTTAATGAAATACTGCAAATGAAAATAAAAATACTCTAAATTCTGCTGTCTATGAAATTTTTCACTTTTTTACCAAACGGAATTAAAACTTTACCGCAGCTTGGTTTTTCAACGTAAACAAAGAATTTATTTTTCTAACACTCCTCTTTATCTTTATAAAAGATTGTTAACCTGACTAATTTATTTATCAGAAACTAGATCTTTCTGTTTTTAATGAGCAAAAAAATTAACAAATAAATAAAGAAGGATAATCTTGTATCTGCAAAATAGAATTACACTACATTTCTTAGTTATATAACATAGTTTTACTTTTTACACAACATTTGTTTGGATTTTTAATGTTATACTAATTAATTACATTTTACATATATATATATATAAAGCGATACATTTTATGCATCTAGAAATTTACTTATATACTTATTTCAATTTTATGGTATTATACGGAAACATACACATTCTTGTTCTTTTTTTACAAATAAATAAATAAATGTTGCTTAAAAAAAAAAAAAAAAAAAGGAATTATATACTTTCCAGATATACACATTAATACATAATTTTAATAACAATCAATGAAATGCAATTACATTCACTGTATATCTATGTAATTTTATATTCAGCCTGCACATTGAGTTGCTGTCATTGGTAATGTATATCCTGATTTTGTCAAGAAAACGGAGGTAAAGATATTTTCTCCACATTTACCATGGATGTGTCTAATACTAATGCTTGCAAATATTCTAAATAAAATTTTAGAAATTGTTGCTTAAGCAAAATATAAAGTATATTGGTTGCTATTTATATATTTACATAACGTAATGTTTTACATTACATGAAATTTGATACTGCAGTTTAAAAATATATAAATAAATAAATGGTGATGAGCAAAAATATACCTAGCTAAAATAAAGCTATGGTTTTTATTCATTTTTAGCAACCTCATAGCTCATCTGGAATAAAATTTTTGTGTCATGACTTATATTGTTAAGTGCACTTATAGATATATAAGTAAATAAAAAAGAGATATCTCACAAAATATATCTGCTTGCCCTATTAAGTAAAGGACTATATATATATAACTACATATATATATATATATATATATATATATATATATATATATATATATATATGTGACATGTCACCTTAAGTGCAGCATTTTATAATGACTGCTTGCTTATTATTGAATTATACTTGTATTTTATACGTGACCATAGATCCATATTACTCATTTAATTTATATAATTACATATATACTTATTTTTATTATATTAGTATGTTATATTTCATTATATTAATGTGTTATTTATACATATTTCATTGTTTATTCGTATTAATTATATTTCTATAAATTTGTTAATTTAGAAAGAGCATGCTTGCATTTTTTGTGGCAAGGGGGGGAAAATATGTGATGTAGATTATCACATATTAGAAAAATTATTTTTTTTTTACTTAAAAGGACATGTAAATTCTCTAATTAAAAAAATTATAAATTAAATTCTTTAATCTTAAATCAACTATTTAAAATATAACGGTATAACTGTTTACAACCTATAAATAATAAATTTATAATATGCGTTTTCTAATTTTTGTATCTTCCCTTTGATGTCTTTTTCAATGTAACTGAAACAAAAATCCTTGATCTGTTCCCAGTAGTGCTGGACGATATCAGAAATTAAATATCGCGATATATCACCAAGTTAATATCGATATTAGTGATATATTGCGATATTTCTATCAAGATAGGAAAAAATAGACATTTGTTATTTTTTAAAGACATATGCACACGAATTTTAAAGCATAGAAGTATAGAGTGTTTTCTATGTATTTTCTGGTATATTACTACCATAACTTTATCATTAAAAAAAAAAAAAAAAAAATGCATAAAAAGTGAATCAATATTTTGTGTTTCTTATAACTTATACTATTGCTTTTTAGTATACCTCTGTATAGTTTATCCTCTATTCTTCCCATTTTAAGCTTTAATTATTTTTAAATCATATTTTAACACAGCTAATATGTGATCTGTGTTTTATTTGCACCAAGTATATCAAAATTCATAATTCTACTAAAAATAAAGCTTAAGAAAAATTGTCTTAAGATGTAGGTATTAAATAAAAAGGAAAATCATTTTAAATAGTCAAGAACTGCCATTGGATACACCTTTTTTGGTCGTAGAGAGTAATATTTTTTACTTAAAACTCTTATATGCATCCTAAATGTCAGTTACTTGTCATTTTTATTTTTGTATCTGCTTACCAAATCATTACAATATTTTTTAAATGTATATGTGTTCAATTCACATTCGTAATAGTATCACACTAATTGAAAATTGAATTATATATATATGTATACATTGTCAGTATAAAAATTATATTATTTAAACAAAATTATGTTAAAGTTTCATTTTGTTACTTAAAGTAACTCATTTTGCATTTAAACCAATTTTATTTAACATGTACGGCTTAAAAAAAAAAAAAAAAAAAAAAAAAAGAAAGAAAAGAAAGAAAGAAGGAAAAGGAAAGAGAAAAAATAAATGCTACATAAAAAAAAAAGTAATAAACTATCCAATATTATATATTTTTATAAAGAAACTGTCACTGTAAAATTACTGAAGATAAAACTTTATTTTACATCAGTCAGATAGCACCCTTTCTCCCTTCCCATGTTATCCAATGGGATTTTTGTCTCGTCGTTTTATAAAAATATTTTATTAAAAAATGAACTTTTTCGAATTCTGTTTTTTGAATATTACTCTTTGAACAGGTCGTCTTTTAGCTTAAATTCTGTTTTTTTAATATTACTCTTTGAACAGGTCGTCTTTTACCTTAGTGAGCAATTTTTCGAAAAAATAAATTTAAATATTTTACTTAGAGATCCACACTTAGAGTCCATAATTTACTTATTGAAATAAAATATTTAAATTATTTTTTTCGAAAAATTGTTCACCAAGCTAAAAGGCGACCCGTTCAAAGAGTAATATTCAAAAAACAGAATTCGAAAAACTTCATTTTTGAATGAGATATTTTTATAAAACGAAGCAACGAAAATCCCATTGGATAACATGGGAAAGGAGAAAGGGACTCTGACTGATGTACAGCCCAAAGCGAGTTAAACACATGTCGCATCTTATTGGCTAGAAGTTACCGATACTTTGAAATAAACCAATATCAATGAACCAATAGCAGGAAATGAGCTAAAACAAAAGATATTGTTTTCATTCGTCATAATAAGCGTTTGTTTTCATATCGCCTTGTCTGTGGTTTGGTTATTGTGGTATTACACCTACGATCCACAAAGCGGTGATGTGCAATATTATCAAATACTAACGGTAGTATAAATTCTTTCATATTATCGTTTAGGGTCAATATACTATGGGAAGTTAGTATATTGGTTGAAGTCAATATACTGTGATAACTTAATTTTCTTGATGAATATCATTCAGACTTTTTGGACAGTGATATTTTCGATTGGGTAGATAGCACGAATAAAGATAAAGAGAGTAGATACACTGCGGTAACTTAGTTTTTTTCTTAATGAAAGAGAGATATCGTTTGGGGTTGGAAGTAGGGAAAAAAGAAAAATGGGAGGGAAAATGAAAAAGGGTTGCACTATTCAGCTGTCTTTTTGTTCGGTGCGTGGTGGGTGATGCATGCTTAGTGGGGAAAACAGAATTAAAAGAAGGTATTTAAGATTGGCGTTCATTATTATTTATCAGGACATGGATGGAGCATGCAGTGCACAAAAGGTTGCATTAGTATAAGATATACGGCGCGGCGTTCGCTTTGTTCGGTGCGTGGTGATGGTGCTAGTAGGGAAAGCAGGATTTGAAGAAGGTATTTAAGATTGGCATTAAACATTATTTATCGGCGCATCGATCGATCGCTCAGTGTGTGCTAAGAAATATCGTTAGAGGGATATATTGGCAGAGGAAGATCTTTAATATCGTTACTGCGATATTAAAAAAATATTGATACTTGGGGATATATTGATAAATACTCCAGCCCTAGTTCCCAGTATTCACTTAGCAAGCCTAACGTACTGGAAATTCTTTTCGCTCTGTAAATAATAATGTTTTGATTTATTTCTATCCGTCTGTTTTGTGAAACCAGAAAATAATTAATTCGGTCTCTTTTAATCGCACATCGAAATGTAACTCATACACCCTCTTGTCAGCTAATTTACATCAACGGTTAGATAAAATATTTGCTTACTTAGTTATTTTCCCAGGGTCTAAATCTTGGCGAAATTATGCCAACATTCACTAACAACGGTCAATAAATTATTCATCGCTTTTTAAAAATATACATGTGAATATTCCTAACGTAACCGCAACCATCCTCTATCTTAAACTTTGAACTTGACATCTACATTATAACGCCAAATGCATTGTCATTTTTTTGCTCCAGTTTTGGAGGACGTTTTCTTTCTGATTATCGATCATGTAATATCTAAAAAGAGATTCGGGCCTGGGTCCCGGCCTGATCCTCGCGACTGTTTCCCCACCCCATACTGTAGCTTCGTACTCATATCCCATCTATGGTTTACGCATCAGATTAGATCCTTTGGAATATTTAATAAATTTACCATAACCAATATACTGCCTCTTGGAAGCGTTCTTGGGTAACCTATTTTCATCTTTAATTAATTTTAACTTGACTGTTATTTTTCAGCTTATTCTTAGCGGCCAACGCAATAAGACTATCTTTTCAACAGTTAATAAACTTCCTCAGATACTGTGAAAAATCAATATGACAAGAATTATCGCAATAATTAAAAATAAAATTCTAAAAATAATATAAAAATATATAAAATAATGATAAAAAAGATTATATAAATAATAATTAAAGAAGCTTAAAAATTTTTTTCATGTTTATTTTTGTTCATATTATCTAATAATATATTTATATTTTACCTATAAAAAATGAATAGCATCAATTGCTATACTCTGTTCCAACAATAAAACTTTATTCAATTTAATGCCCTTTCCATAATTTGTGGGAGAAGGGGGCAAATAACTTAAATAATTTTGCTATTTATGATTCATAGTTTCTTTGTAAGATTTTTAAATTTGGTCCCACTGGTATTCACTTACATTATCGGTTACATGATAACATAATTGTTAGTTTAGTAGTAGTTTATAAAATAATATTTATATGATGGTGGGGGTTGTAATAATAAATTTCTGATTTTCTCTTTATTGCTAAGTTTAAGATATTTCACTTCTAATTTTAAAATATTAACTAAAAGTTCTTAAAAAAAAAAAAAAAAAAAAAAAAAAAAAAAAAAAAATTATAAAAATATATATATATATATATATATATATATATATATATATATAAGTTCTTTAAAAATGACTGTATTTATTATATATTTTGATAGTTACTTTTGATCTGAATGGTTTAAAAAATCTGTTTTGATCTGAATGGTCCATATAACATCTAAATGTACAATAAATTGCAGGTGGCTAGTATGCACACATGACATGAATAGCTTAAACCTGGTTAAGGTTCTAAAAGAAAACGAATTACCTACTGTGTTGACAGAGTTGAAGACATACATAGATCTAATAGATATTATTACTCAATTCTTGAGAGAAAAAGATAAACAAAGCAACTCTTCTGCTAAACAGCGCCAACCTTTCGTTATACCATTTAAGTCGTATAAAAGGCTGTTGTCATGCACAAAAACTATCTAATTTTGGTTAGATTTGATTTTATCATGGTCTTACATATATTTTTATGATAGATGTTTCATTGTCTAAACAAAACTTTTGCTTGTCCCCACTATCCTCTGAACGGGTTGGGAACAAAATATCGCCTATATAAATGAATGGAAATCAAAAGTAATGTGATTGGTGTTTATATAAATAAAATGATACTTTTACAACATTTAAAAAATGAGTTGGTAATTATTAGTAATGTGATACAAAATTTCATGGCAACACAACAATTTACAACAATTTTTTTTTTATGAATTTTGCTTAATAGAGTTTAAAAACTATGTTTATTAACTTTTGTCAATATTAGTCATAATTAATTCAATAGTGCTTAATTTTATAATTTTTAATTCAGGCTTGTGAACAATGTTAAGCTTTGTCAGCAGTGATGTACAATATTTTTAAAGTGTACTTTGAATAATGAAAGGCAAATGATAAAATAACTTGAAAATAAATATAGATAAAATAATGAAATTCCACTCTACAATATATATATTTATATTTATAAGGTCCTATGGACCTCACAAGAGATCGCACATGAAATAGATCCAATTATTTTAATTTAATCGGCGCGATATTTTGTCCGGCGATATGTTGTTCCCGAAATATTATGTCCAGATCCCCTCTGAACATGGCGCTAGTACGGACCCATAAATAACAAAACAAAAATAAATAAATACTATTTGAAAGTAGAAAACCAGGAAAATATCTTCAACGTCATAAACTCCAAAGAGAAAAGATGAACAGCAGACAGCTGTTTCGGTAGCATTTAGTGTACTGTTTCCAGTGCATAAAGAAATGAGAGAGAAGTGTTCCTGCGTATAGGAAAGGAATAGGTTTTCGATCAACCAATAGAATTACGCGGAATGTGAAGGGATTAAATAACTGGAAATTGAAAAACGGTGTATGCAGAATGTGTGTGTGGGGGGGGGGGGGAAGGGAATATAAAGTTGAGAAAAAATAAACAAGAAAGCAACAAATAGGCAATTTCTAGTGGTTGATGGAAGAAAAAACAAAATTTTAATTATTTCTCAGCAAAAATAATTTGCAGGCCTAAATTTACTCACAAAATCTACTACTTTGAAGCTTTTTACAACAGGAATGAAAAATCATGCGGTGCGTATCGATTGTTAATACTTTCCAACTGTGTGTACTTGTTGTATCGCATGACTTTCAGTGTTCTTTTCCTACGTTATCACACAATGGACAGACAAAAGGACTGAAAGACATACAGATGGACTATTTGAATTCATAATCGCTCTTAAACATTGTTCGAAACTGTTAAAAATAATTAAAGCAAAAGAAAATGCAGCCTTTAATATATCTGAATATTCTAGTTTAGCTCTGCAAATCTGAAGGTTAAACATATCATATTCTATACAAAACATTATATTGGCATTTTAACAATAAATGCCAATTTTATTATGATTTTAGCAGTACAAAGTTATTTAAATATGATTCTTAAAAATGTATGTCCTAAAAAGCAATGTATTGCCATTTTTTGAATGTCCCTGTACACAAAACTGTTCTATAGGACATAATACAATTTTAAATAGGGAACATTCCATAGTGAAATTCACTAACATATATATATATATATATATATATATATATATTAAATTGCTGAAAATATTTAAGTATTCTCGGAGCGGTCAGGTAGAAAGAGGGACAATCGGACAGACAGATACACAAATTGGAATCATATTCACAGTTAAAAAAAATTTAGAAAATCTTAAAAACCTTCAATATAAATGGACGTGCAATTCCAGCTAATTTCCAATAGTAGATCTAAATGTAACTGAATATGTTTGTGTGGCCCGGTAAGTATAATGCTAACCATACTATATTTTACCAAAAGTATTCTTTTGTGACTATGAATAACATATTTCAATTTCATAAAGGTTTTTGCAAAGTAAAGTTATTAAAATTTCGTTTATAGAAATACATCTCATAGAACGCAATTCTTTGGAATATTTTTGGTTGTCTCTATACATAAACCAGTAGCTGTATTTACTCCATGTTCTATAAACAAACATCCGGTAGTAAACTTCGATAACAGATTTTAATTTCATTAAGCTTTGTTTAAAGTAAATGTATTAAAATATTATTTATATAAATACCTCTCATAGAACACAATGCTTTGAAATACTTTCGGGTCTCCCTGTTCACAAACAATTAAAGGTCTTCACTCCATTTTCAATAGGGAACATCCGATATTGAACTTGAATAAAATATATCAGTTTAAGAAATTCCATGAATGTTTACGGGAGTTAGAGGGCAGACAGTCAGACAGGCAAACTGAAGTCTTTAACACTTTTCAACTTTCTTGGTAAGTGTTGATTATTGTCAAATGTGATTTCACTGTACCCATTTGCCTGATTGTTATAAATTTTACATTCATCCTATACTTTCTTAATTTCCTCTTCATTTTTAGCACTTTCCAACAAGGTTTAAAGTGTTAATGACTTTGATTTTTCTGTCCTTCTGCTTGTCTGTCCTCATATGAGTTCTATATGATTTCTTTGGATGTTAAATCTATTTTTACTTCCATTACCCTACTACCGTAGGTAATGGAAGTATTGTATTCGGTCTGAAAATTTGATATCGAGTTTTCACCTGATTTACACGTTTTAAGGTCCCCTGAGTCCAAAAAAGTGGTTTTTGGCAATTGGTCAGTGTGTGTGTGTGTGTGTGTGTGTGTGTGTGTGTGTTGGTGTATGTATGTGGAGAATCTTCTGGCTATTATAGCTCAGAAACTAATAAAGATAGAGCTACGAAATTTTAGAAATGAAATATGTCTGGTGTACAGATAAAATTTCCAAATTTTGGTGAAAATTGAAAAACCGGAAGTGGGACATCGGAAACCGGAAGTGGGACCGTAAATCCGTATCTCAAAAACGGCTCTAACGATTTTCTTCAAACTTGCTATATAAACACTCTATTAGATGTCCTTTCGAATGATATAGTTGGTTAGTTCAGGAAAATTGATAGGCGTCCTGTATAAATAGCTCAATTTCAGGCCTCGCAAAGGCGTTCCTTTAAAAACGGTTGTCCGGATTTTTTTCAAACTCACCATTTTAACTCACTTTTAAATATGCTTTTGTATGTAATTATTGTTTTCCTGTCTATAATTGAGTTTAACCGGAAGTGGAACATCGGAAACCGGAAGTGGGACCGTAAGTCCGTATCTCAAAAACGGCTCTAACGATTTTCTTCAAATTTGCTATATAAACACTCTATTAGATGTCCTTTCGAATGATATAGTTGGTTAGTTCTGGAAAATTGATAGGCTTCCTGTATAAGTAGTTCAATTTCAGGTCTTTTAAGCGCGTTCCTTTAAAAACGGCTGTACGGATTTTTTTTTTTTTTTTAACTCGCCCTATTAACTCACTTTTAAATATACTTTTGTATGTAATTATTGTTTTCTGGTCAATAATTGATTTTTTGTAAAAATTGGTATCTCAAAAACGGCTCTAACGATTTTCTCTTTAAGTCACTTTTATGTTTTCTGATCACATTATCTCTCAAAAATGCCTATAATACGTGTAATAGCGGGTAATGGAAGTCGTGTGGTTGTTTCACACCAGATTTTTACTAATATTCCTATTTAAGGTGATATTATTTTTTTAGAGAGGAGTTTACTTGAATTCCATCACTCTGCTATTGAAATTAAGGAGCTTGTGAATTTAGTTCATTTATGTATTGGTCAAACTACCTTCATTTTTAATTGTACTCATTATTCCCAAAATGAAGGCATGGCAATGAGCAGTCCTCTCCCTCTCCTTTACATTGTGACGTTTATATGCACTATTTTGAAGAAAAACTCTTCGGTGTATATAAATTTCCTGACTGGTTAAGGTATATTGATAACACTCTCGTTCTGGTTCCCTCTGATGTCGATTTCTCCATTTTACTTTCTTTGGTGAAATCGATTGACTCCTGCATTCAATTTACTTTTGCGATTCAAAAATATTATACCTTGTCTTTCCCTTATACTTTTGTGTCTAAAGACAAGAATCAGTTCTTAACCAGTCTCTTTAGAGAATTCTTCTCTCGTTCGCTGCCGCTGTATGCTATCACTAACCACGCCGCTCAACAGAAAATAACAGCGTTCTATACTTAAGTTTTTCGTGCATTGCACATTTGTTCAAAACCGTTTACTCGTTCGAAAGAAATTAATTATTTAAAGTCTTTTGTTTTTGCACGAGTTTATGATCCCACTAACATCGATAAAGCTCTATATAAATTATAAAATCCTAAACTTGTAGTTTCCAAATTGAACAATCACTGTCTCATCCCAGTAGTTTTAACTTTTCATTCATCACATTAAAAATTTCTAAAATTCTTTCCCCATTTCGTTTTAAAATCATTTATAAACCCTTCAATAAAATAAAATTATCTTCTTTTAAAAATCGCATTCCTACTGAAAATCGATCTGGCTTATATTAGTCCATCGTCGCGTCGTGCAATTTAGATAATATTGGTCAAACTACTAGGCGTTTCAAATATAGAATAAATGAGCATCGTCGGAATAGTCGTAATGAGGAGATTACCAAACCTTCTATTGCTTCCCCCTGCTGGGCTCATTGCATCGACTTCAAGACTCGTTTGTTTTTTCTTGGTAACAGAAATCTATTGAAGGCCTCGCTGCGTTCCTAAAATTTTACGCGAATTTAATTATATTGTCACAACTACTCTAAAATAATACTTTTTCACACATAGTTTAGACACGTTTTCGCATTAAAGCATTCAAGAAAAAATTCTTACAGACACTAGAAGTGTCATACTAAAATAGGAGGGAAATAGGAGGGAAATTTAAGGAACTCTGCGAGGCCTGCAATTATCAAGAGCATCTAAATAAACTCGTAAAGAAACATTTCTGTATCACTGAGCTTTGACAGTTTGCGTTTAAGTAACAATAGGCAATTTTATTACACCCCATGCACAAATACTGCCAGCATACATGATTTTTGCAAAAAAATATTTAAACATATTTTGGGGTACTTCACCTCTGTTGACACTTCTGAACTATTTTTTTTTCTTTTATTTCATTGAATTTTTGAGTTTATTTCCAGATAAGTTTCATCAGTAAATAAGATGTGAGATTTCTTCTCTTTTTTACTTGGTCTAGAATTTAAATAATTTTGATTTCTTTATTAATTCAACAAATTTAATTATTATTTATTTATTTTTTTTTTTGCTAATAATAATGAGCGAATTGGAATTTTGAAGGATTTTTTTTTTAATCCCAGAAATGGGTTTAATACATCTGTTGACTGCAGTGTGACTGATTTTCTTGCCTGTTTCTTTATTCCTTTTAGCCATGTTTAACAGTTTTACAGATATCTGATAAGATTCACAAAAATTTGTGTATATATACTTGTTATATGCCCTTTTATTAATTGATGTTAGCTTCGTTGGATTTCATAACCTCTTTTTATCATTGAAATTTGTTTTATTTTTACATTTTAGAACAGTGGTTTTGTCAACATTTAAAATTCTTGAAATTTTTTAACTGAATGCAAGGTGTTTGAAGGTGTTTGAATTCGATATCTTTTATATTCTTTGGGTGAACGAACTTTAAGAGGCAATTTTTAGGATATCTGAAATAAATATTTTTTTTTTTCCGATTAGATACAAGAAACATAATAACAAATTTATGAGTTACAAATATCTGTGAAACTTTCATTACACGGCTTAGTGAAAAGAATCATAGCCCTCCAGAAACTAATCCTAGTGAGAGCTGGTTTAATGTCGGCCTTCCTGTAAAACCGAATTCGATAATCTATTCCAATGCAGAACCCCCATCCACTCTCCATCTCCAGAAAAATCGAAAAAAACTTACAATTTTTTTCTGATTTTCTGAATCTCTCGAACTTATCGAGATTATCTAACAATTGAAGTAAATCCCTATCGCCTTCAAAATTCAGGCGATTACTCACCTGTTACCACTAATGGTCTTGCCTGAAAAGGCAAATTGGCTTATAAACATGGACCAAGCCTAGTCATTCTTACGTTTTTACGGTGGCAGTAGCTTCCAATGCATTAATAATAAAGGAGTGTATAACACCAACCTTGAACACTTCTAAAAATATAAAGAATTAAAAAGCTGCTTTTCAATATTTTAAATTTAAAAGTGTGCACTATTTGTATAGGGTCCATTACTGGTGCTTTTACACTATATGCAAAATATTTCCAATTTCCAAAATATATAATTCATTAAAACCGAATAAACTACTACGTCAGACACGCTAAAAGAAAAATATTTGCGATGCATACAGCTGTTTCGGTGGCCTTAAGCGTACCGTTTTCAGTGCAAAAAGAAACTTGCACTGAAGACTCTTTTTGCACTGAAGGCGGTACGCTTAAGGCTACCGAAGCAGCTGTATGCATCGCAAAAATTTTTCTTTTGGCGTTTCGGACGTAGTAGTTTATTCGGGTTTTAATATTCCAACGCCAAGTCTCCTGTTATTATTCTATTATCATCTTTATTTACATCGATAAAGAATTAGATTATGTAACAGATTTTATTTTAATGCATTAATAATTTATGAGAACGGTTAAAAGAAAAAAAAATAATAATAAACTACTACTTCTAAAATGTGTCGTTAAAAAATAAATTATAATAATAATATTAATATTAATAATAATAAAACAGCCGAAAGTAAACTCATTTAGAACTTTTAAAGATAAACAATAATTGTACAAAAAGAAAAATATGTTTTATAGATAAAAAATTATAATATATATAAAATAAGATATATAAAAAAAATTAGTATTTTTTTTTTTAAAAAGAGTTAAATTTTATGCTAAAAATTTACCAATAGGAATGAAAAAAAAAAGTACACAATTACTGAGTCTTTAATTTGTGAGAAGCATTTCTTTATTATCTTCAAATTTTTTACTGGAATGAAGATTATTTTGTGTCACAATTAGGTAACATAAAGAAGTACATCATTCAAGTCTAAAATATAATATTTCTGACATAGTTTTTTCGTGTTTATCTTATTTCGTTTAATCTACTTGCGTCATCTAAAGCTAGTAAATAATATATGTTTTAACTGATATTATCTTATTTCGGGAAAAAATAAGAATGTGCCAGATTTATTTTGCGTTAAGGAAAGAAAATCTAACAATAGACAAATCAAAAAGAGAGTAAAAGAAGGAAACAATACAATGAAACATATATATAATATTTAACAGCATTCAAAAAGTAAAAATAAATTATCTATATTATTTTCGTAAAATTCTACATTCAAATTTATTTTCTCTATTTATTGAAGAATAGCTTGAAACAAATGCTTTATTTAGTATAATTAAAGTATAAATGTACTATTTACGAGATTTTTGAAGCCTCCTTTCCTCTCAAAAAAGAAAAAAAAAACTTTTAAAATTATTATTTTATTTTAGTAATATCATAGAATAGCAAATAATGAATTTCGAGTAAAATATTTTTCTGTTAAACAAATAAAGGGAATATGGTCATAATAAATATTCTTTTATTTATTTTCTTAAATATGAATTTTTATAAAATGTATGTCCTGAAAAAGATTTTAATTTTTTTATTTTTTTTTTATTAAAGATTAAGGAAATTATCAGTACTCTAAATATTTACCAAACAAATAAAAACATCTTAGTAAAAATTGAAAAAGAATTCAAGAGAAAAACTAAAAAATGAAAACAGACAGAAAATATTCATCAACGCAGAAAACAACGAGACTATTGCAGGGTTATAAATGTAGGGTCCTCAATGTAGGGTTATAAATGTAAGGTTTTTGAAAAGCTACTAGTAAGATCTAAAAGTAGCTTAAGCCGCGAAAGCCTGGTCGGTAAGAGCAGCAGGCCCGTAATTGAAAGATTACTGGTTCGATAATCGAACTGACCGAAGAGCGTCGTGTACGCTAATGGTGGATGGTGTACGTTAAATCTGTCGTAATCGCAGACTCCTCCAAGTTCCATTCAAATTCTATTTCTGGAGGTACTGGATCGTGGAATTTTTTCGGCTCTGCTCTGTATCAGAATTCGATCTCTTGTTTTTTTCTGGTGCTGCCGTCATTCACAAGTTTCTCGAGCTAAGTTTCTCTTTCTCCACTCTTGTTGATCTTCTATAAAATGGAAGGCGCCCCTTTGCCGCCTTCATTCCGGGCAGTTTAACTACCGGGGCTCGAAGTTTCCGAAGGGCATAAGAAACAACAATAACAAAAATAGATTAATTCCATACAACTTATTAAGAGAAAAAGAGCCAAACCTCTGCAGTTCTGAATACAGAAAATAATAAGGCAAGAACGTAAAATCATGCGGTACGCATTTATTATCAACACTTTCCAAATTCTAAAATATATTCGATTAACACTTTAGAATTTGAAAATTTATTTGGAAGTATCGGACACTATGACAATTATTATGATCTTGTAATAAGTTATATGAAAAATTCATTTCCATATTGAACTCCGGTAAAAATTACTGCATGTTTGGTAAGATGTTGTGCTTAAATTAATTTCACTTTTTAATAGTAGCCCTTGAAACATCTTTTTGTTTTCACATTGCATAGAGGGCCTTCCCTGACGATGGAATCAATGATTTTTAGGTTTGTTAAAGTTTTATGTCTGCTTTCATGTTTATTTTTATTTATTTTTATTTATTTATTTATTTATTTTTTTTTGCCTACATTCATTTTACAGTACAATTATTTTGCATATCTTCCATTTGCTGTAATATTTTGCGCATTGATTAAGTGAATTTTTTTGTCCTTATCTTACTCACATTGTTAAATTGTTTTTGTTTTTAAACCATTTAAATTATTTTTCATAATATATGTATATCTATATATATAGGTAACTATTGAAACGAATTTATGACTTTAAAGATAATAAAAACATAAAAGGAGAATTGCAAACCAATGCGCAGATTTTCTGCAAAAGGAACTGCAAAACTTAAATATAGGAATAGATTATCAATGAATAAAATAAATTATCAATGAATAAAATGAAATAAAACCCCCCAAAACACTGGGGTCTTCATCAGGGAGGCCCCTCAATGTAGGGGTGAAAGATAATTTTCTGAAACGACAGTAGCAATTAGCTAATAACTATCCTTAGCCCCCAACTTCTCACCAAACAGAAAACCACCATTAACTGAAAAGAATTCTGACATACATATAATTTAAAAAATCTAAAACAATTATAAAATTACCACAATTACAAAATTAGTACAATTACCACAAATTAATGTATATGAAATATACAAGAAGTTACAAAATACATCAAAAGGTTAGTTTATCATTTATGGGGTTTCCTTTTAATGTATTTTGTAATTTCTTGCATATTTCATATATATTAATTTGTTGTAATTGTACTAATTTTGTAATTGTGGTAATTTTATAATTGTTTTGGATTTTTTAAATTGTATGTATGTCAGAATTCTTTTCAGTTAATGGTGGTTTTCTGTTTGGTGAGACGTTGGGTGCTAAGGATAGTTATTAGCTAATTGCTACTGCCCTTTCAGAAACTTTTCTTTCACACCTACATTGAGGGGCCTCCCTGATGAAGACCTCTGTTTTTTTGGGGGGTTTTATTTGATTTTATTCAGTCATCATTTATTTTATTCATTGTTAGTCTATTCCTATATATATATATATATATATATATGCCATCAAGAAATTTAATTGCACTACATTTAAATTCAGCAAGAATTTAAATTAAAATTAAATAGCTATATATAAATGTTAAAGAAAAAAAATCCCCTTATTCACATATTTAGTGGAAACTTAACACAAGAACAGTACTTTAACCATAAAACATAAAACATTCTTCAACACATTGTAAGCAGTCATAACACATAAAGCAAATTCAAATTTAAAATTCAAATATCAAGATTTAAACTGTCACATGAATTTGAAGCTACTACTGATGCACGTGAATCTCTTCGTTAACGGAATTTGACACCACTAAATGTTTCATATAAAAGCTTATATTTCCATTTAAGATTTATAAATTGAACTATCAGGCAACAATTCCTATGATTTTGATATATTTCGTAGAGATTTGAAATCTTTCAATCGCGTTTTCCCAGTTTGCCTTTTTATCATGAATTCACGATTTTCAAAATGCTACAACATCTACAGATATTTAAAACATGCCTTAATGCTTTTTTGGAAATTTAATGGAACATAATTAAAAAAATTAACTATAGATTTTTAAATTTATTAATTATTTTTTAGGGAAAAAATTAAAAAATACATGTCTATGGGAAAATTTGCAGAAAAAAAAAAAAAAAAAAAAATATATATATATATATATATATATATATATATATATATGTATGTATATATATATATAAAGAAAAAAAGTTTTACTTTTATTATTATTATTATTATTATTATTTTCATTAAAATATTCTGCAAAATCCATTCCTAATTCTTTTAAGTAAACTCTGTTAAATAACTAAATTATATTTGGTCTTTTCTAAAATATCTGTAAAAGTTTTGGCATATTGAAGATTGTGAAATCATGAAAAATTGCAAAGAGAGAAAACGCAATTTAAAGATTTCAAATCTGTAAAAAAATGTATCAAAAACCATATAAATTATTGACTGAATGTATATTTTAGTGAACAAACCTAATAGAGCTCAATTTGTATATATTAAAGGGAAATACTATAAGGTTTTATATGAAACATTCAGTAGTAGCCAACTCCCGTAAAATGACAATCCAACAAAAAGTACGTATTAGAGTCTAAACAATTAAAATTGCAGACGCAAAACCTTTAATTTATGGAGGAAAAAAAAAACTTAAAAGTTGATATTTCTCAATTTTTATTTTCCAATTTTTAAATTTCAGTCATAGGTTAATGTTTTTTGTCTGCATACTTAATACAAAATTTCAGTAGTTATACAAATAATCATACGATTTTCACAACTACCTCAGAATGCATAAGTACGCAGAACTGGCACGTGCTCTGTACGCTCCTGTTAGCGAATTCTTGGAAATGTGGTAGTGCTGGTCGAGCACCATGCCTAAGAAAACCTCTGAAGAGTGAAATAGCAATGACGAGCTTTTCATTCTAAACTAATTTCAGCAGTCATAAGTGTGAGATCCTAATTAAAAATGTTCTTTTTACTTACAGTGCGTTGCATGAATATAAACGCAACTTTTCGAATAACCAGAAATAGAATTTTTAAAATTTTAAAAGAAGGAATGTGACTTACAGTTATTGCATATGACTAACAACTGAATAAGGTGCTTTGAGCACGTATATTTAGGCTCATGCAAACTTATGCAAATGTGTTTTAAGCATTTTCTTATTTTTGACTGTTTTTTGTTTGTTGCGCGAAATTAAACGCACTCTGTATATTGCGTTTAAAATTTAACAGAGCCACCGGAATTAAATTAAAACACATATAGTTGTGTTGCAAAAGTTCTCTAAAATCAGTTTTAATGTTTGAGTGCAAAATTTACCGAGTTCGTTCAGGATGGCAAGAGGGAAACTTTGACAGTAGAGGAGAGGATAAAAATCGACTTTATGCGTGGTTAAGGCTTTAGCAATCGTGAAACTGGGCACCGAATAGGAAGAAGTGAGAGTGTTGTGCGAAATTATATAAAGAAAGGAGCAAGTTATGGGAAAAAAGCGTTAAGAAGAGAACAGGAAAGCCCGCCACTTACGACAAACGTCTAATATGCAACGCTGCAAAAAATAAGAATATTTCCTGTGCGAAGTTAAAGGCTCAATACAAGCTGGGTGTTTATCGGACAACCATATGGAGAGCCATCAAAGCTGCAACATTCATTAAATTTAAGAAAATGAAGGCGAAAGCCCCCCTCACTCAGAAGCACAAAGATATGCGGTTGGAATGGGTATGAAAATGGATTTTAGATCGACTGAATTGGGAAAAAGTCATCTTCTCAGATGAAAAAAAGTTTAATCACGATGACCCGAACGGATTTCATAGCTACTGGCACGATTTGAGAACCGAAGAAATGTACTATTCAAAACGTCAATCTGGAGGTGGGTTTGTCATGGTGTGGGCAGTCATAGGTTTTAAAGGGACTTTCGAATTAGAGTTCGTGGATAACACTATGATCTCTGTAGATTATGTCCATATGCTCACAAGGAACCTCCGCCGTCAAGCATTCAATAAAACTGGAAGAAATTATATTTTTCAGCATGATTGTGCATCTGTACATACAGCACTTATCGTGAAAAAAATGATTCCGAGACAATAAAATTAAAGTTATGGATTGGCCCTTTACAAACCCTTATTTAAACATAATGGAGAATGTATGGGATATTCTGGTTCGTCGCGTTTATGTAAATGGAAGGCAGTTTAACACGAAAGATGAACTAAAATTGGGCATTCTATTAGCTTGGAAGACAATCACCTTTGATGGCCTCATGCCATTATATCAGTCAATGCCAAGGCGTTTACTGGCTCTTCTAGAAGCCCATGGTGGCTTTACAACGTATTAGATACAGTATTTGTTACTCAGTTATTTATTTTTTACATGTGCGTTTAAATTCACGCAACATGTATTTTTGTCATAAATTCAATAAAGTTATTTTCTATAAAATCATATTGGTCTTTCATTGTTTTGACTCATATTTTCATTTCTTGAATCATACACATACAGTTTGCATCAAATGTCACCCATTCATATTTTTTTATTACACATCTATACCACTCTAACTCTTAAAGCTAAGTTGCGTTTATATTCATGCAACGCACTTAAGAGAAATAAATAAATATGAACAGAAAAGTATTTAAATTGTTATATATAATATATAGTATTTTATACTTTGAAAACAAAATGCATATCTGCTAAAGAAAATTGTATTTCAATTTTCATTATTACTGAACGAATTTCTTTAAAACATGTGGTAAAAGTTGGTATTTTAAATGAAAATATTAATAATAATATATTTTATTTCATTTTATTTTTTTATAAGGTTTAAATATTCTTTTTTTTTTTTTTTTTTTTTTTTTTTTTAGTAAAATCAAACACATAATTTCTGTTAGTTGAATAATATATATTAATATATATATAATAGATGATTAAATGAAAATTTAAAAATTATATAATTTTAAATGTTTACGCAGAATATGGAAAACAGCGCTAATTTGGAATGAGGAAAGATGGTTTTAATAAGCAAAACTAAACCAAAGAATGAGACATGTAGACAGATTTATAGTATAACAAATTTAAATTGTCTAGACGGCTGTTTTTGAAAATGTAAATAGATTGATTTTGCAATGTATATATTCACACAGCCGTTATGTTATGCATTCACATTTTGTATATATTTTTAAACTCCCGTTAATTATGTAAATAAATGTCTAACACTATTTGTTCACAGGAAAGAAAATATTTATACTACTAGTTACCAGTCAGTACATGCAAATTTAATTTCAGAATGCATGTTTATTTTTAAACATCTAGAGGCTGAAAAATACACAAATTGTTTCAAAATGCTTTAGACAAAAATTACCTATGAATTTTACTAACATAAATCATTAAAAAGTATTTTCCATAAACAAGGCATAAAGTTTTTATTGCACATTTTTACACACACACACACACACACATATATATAATGCATATAAATAATATTTTTCATTATATTTATATGTTTCTATTGTATTTTGTAATGCTTAAATTATAAATTATTCAAAATTGTGGCAAAATACCCCACGAAAAATAATCCGAAGATATTCTTTTGAAAATGGTATTTTCTTAAGATATTCTTCAAATATTTAAAAATATTTTGAAAATTTACCGTTTTCTATAAAATATCTTCAAAAGTTTTGAAGATATTATAAAGAAATTTTGTGAGATTTCTTGAGAATGGGCCAAATAACTTAAGATATTCTGCAGATATTTTTAGAGAAAATCTTGAGAATATTTTTAGTGGGGTAATGCTGAATGGTTTTTAAAAAGTTTGTCTGTATTTTAATTTATCTTCTCTAAAGGATTCTGGGAACAAGAATTTCTTTCCTATGATTACACATTACAAGTATCATGATCTCACACTTTCAACTCTTCAGTGTCTTTATTTTGGCTAATTTTCGTGCACAATTTCACTGGTTTCAGTTGATTTTTTTAATTTTTTTTTTTTTTTTTTATCACACATGTCATTGTGCGATAATTTATCATGCTAAGCTTAAGTAACATCTCGCAAGGGAAGCATGAATCAGTAAAATCCTGTTGAAACTAAACCAGTCTTAAATTAAAGAGCATGGTCGAAATCATAGGGTAAAGTGCAAATTTGCTGCAACAACCCCCATGGAGCGGGAAATTGACCCTAAAAGATTTAGTTGTTTTTCACAACCAACGAAACAGAGCCAATTATCAAGACCACTTGGCGTAGTGGTTAAAGTGTTCAGCTTGAGTGAGGAAGACCTTGTGGTTGAATCTCGATGAGCGGTCGCATTTTTACTTTTATTTATTTATTTATTTTATTATTATAAATGAAATAAAACAAAATATTGAAATAAATATATAATTTAAAGGGAGATATGTACTAAATTCAATTAAAAATTACATAATAATACATTTTTTAATTATTAAATTAATTTATTTCAACTAAAAAAATGAAAAGTTTAAGGGAAAGTATTCTTCTTTATTACGAATTTTTATCTTTCCTAAAGTTTTTTTGAGTTTAAAACCCGACGGAGTGCCCTTTCTTTTTCTTTTAATATATTAATCATGTAAAAGAAAGCATTAAAATAAATTTCTAACTTAAGAGAAAATAATTATTAAATTTAATTATGAAATTAAAATTAAATAAATGTGCTCTATATAAAAAATGCTATTAAGAAATATACGAGATGGTAAAATTACCTCTTTATGAAGAAAAAATCACTTTTAAATTTACGAGTTTATTTTCAAGTAAATAGTCATTGTAATTAGGAGTAAGAGTATTATAAAAACATAAGCACTTTTCACGATGATAACAACTTATAAAATAATAATAATAATAATATAGGGGAGACCCGTGTACCTAGGGCCGCTTTTTTTCAATGACCAAAAACAGAGCCCTTGACCTATTTAAAATTATCAAACTGATATGTACATATCTTTAGGACTAATTGCTTCCAATTGGGATTAATACAAATACCTAAAATAATAAATTCCGACAAATAGAAGGTTTTTAAAAAAACTTCACTCGTGGCCCTAGGTACAACACCATCATTGTACCTAGGGCCAGACATCATTGTACCTAGGGCCATCCTCTCAAATTTAGATTTCACTTTGTAACAAATAGAAAATAAGCATATAAACATGCATTTATTTTATAAAAGAAACAATATCAAGTAATATATTTATTTATCATATAATAATTATGTTGTTGCTTTAATTTGAAACACGAAATTTTTCACTTTTTTTTTCTTTGGGATAGTCTAGCAGAAGGTTTTTTTTTTTTTATCTTCAATTTCTTTTTTTTTTCTGGGGTGTCTCTTGGATTTCTAGATCTCTCTGGTTTTCGGTCACATCTTTTCTCTGATGTGGGAGGTTTTGCTTTAGGTAAGGGTTTTGATTAGGTTCGTACCTGTTAAAGCATGTCACACAAAAAGATGTTAGATATTGAAGGTTTCGAAATTTCAACAGGACACGAAACAGAGACATCCAGTTCTATCATTATTAAATCACTTTCTTTCTAGAAAATCTTTTTTTTTTTTTTCTTAATTTTTGGAGGCATCTTGTTTTTCAGTCACATTTGAACTTAAATATTCATCCTCAGTGAATGTGTTTTGATTCATTGGCCATATGCCGGATACACGAAAGCCTGATAGAATGTTTACAGGAGTAAAGGCCGACGGATAGGACTTGCCAACATTATCAGCAACGTCATATATAGTGATTGGTTTACCAGGATTTGCCAGCATCCAATTACTATAGGCTGTACTGTGTTTCTTAACACTTTCGCGACCGTTGACGTAGATTCACGTCATTTGAAAATATGAAACTCCATCTGTGGGCGTTTCTTTTGCAATTTGTATGTTATTTGTTTCTAAAAAATATACACAATATTCATATTTGTACAATCAGTATACTATGGTACTAATCAGTATACTTTGATTAGAGTGAGTATGATTATAATGCATATCCATTTTTAATATAAATGTGAATACGAAAAATTTTGTTTTGAAAATTTGTAACTTATGTAAAAAACGTCCACAGGCGGACCTTACTGCCAAAAAGACAAAAACATGCGGTCGCGAAAGTGTTAAAAGGTCCAAACATACTGGCCGTAGGTACAAGGCAGCTATGTGGCCCTGGGTTTTGGTAACTTCAGCTTTGGCAACTTCATTCAAAATGCATTCCGCTAAAAAATCCACATGCAGAGAGGACTAATTAAATACCTCATTTATTACCCAATATAACAAGCAAAATTATGCACTAAAATTGAAAGAAAATTCTTTGATTGCCCTTTGTAAATAGCAAAAGAGATGAGCCGAAAAATTTTACTTCAAACTATGTAAATTCGTTTTCTACATGTAACTTGCCAAAACTTTCTCCTCAAAAGTTCCAAAGTAGTTGTAAAAGTAGCAATTGGTATTCTTATTCACCCATTTCAATATTAAATCTTAAAATTAAATATTATTCAAATAAAGTGGGGTGGCCCTAGGTAACTGGTCTCCCCTATATATCAGAATTTCATTACAATCTTGTTCAACACTGAAACACACATCGTGAACATTTTGGAAATTATTCAGTTTTTCTTCGAGAAAACGAGTTTTGTAAAATGCATATATAATTACATTTTTAAATTTTGGAGATGTACACATATGCAAGAACCAAGAGAATATCATAATAACAATAAGTTCTTCCTTTTTACGTATGAATAATAGCGCAATTAAAAGGAGACGAAAAAAAAAATCCAATGTAAATTTTATTTCAGTTGCACTATTCATTTGAAAAACATTTTTTCACTTGAAATAAAATGTTTTAATAATTTAATAGAACATTGATTTTTATGTATAAAAAATAACAAAATTAAAAACAGACGATCTTCCTACTAGAGGCTTTGGCTATTTTAATTAAAAATATATATATATTATTATATAATTTTAATCAAATTTAATAGATATCCCGACTAAATTGCATATTTATTTTATTATATTTTTTTTATTTCATTTATAAATATTTAAAAAAAAAAAAAAAAAAAAAAAAAAAACATTGCGCAGTAATCGGTGCTTGATCTCACGACCTTCCCAACTCAAACTGAACACTGTAACCACTGCACTCCATTATCTTGCTAATGGATTATGTTTCGTTGGTTTTGATAGAAACAGCTAAAACTTTTAGGGTCACTTTCTCGCTCCATGGCGGTTGTTGCAGCATATTTGCATTCTACCCTATGTTTTCGACTGTGCTCGTTAATTTAAGTTTGGTTTGGTTACAATAGGAATTTTACTGATTCATACTTCCTTTGTTAGCATGGTGAATTCTTAACTTTTCTAGATAACTTTGATAAATATTCGATACAAGCTAATCAAAATAGGATGATGTTTTAGTTAATTAGTAATACAAATATTATACAACTAAACTTCATTTGCGCGTAAGTCTATCATCTTCTCAGGAGACAAAGAATGCAGATAAACGAGGAATGTGTACCAGAGAATGCTGTATAATCCATGGACTCTGAGTTCACTATTTAAATTAAACTGTTACAGTTAATTGAAACGATTTGAACTTAAAATGCAAAGCGGATAAAAAATGAGACGAACAACATATTTCTAAACAAAAATATCTGCGAAAAGCAAAGCAAACTACCTGAAGCGGTGGGGCGGCAATATACAATCATTGAAGATCAACAACTTTAACGTCCAAAATAAAATGTAATTGCATTAAAAGATGTTTTTAAGCAATTTGACTGGAATATTTTCTAATAAATTGACATAAAAATGAGTGAATAACGTTTTTTTTTTTTTTTTTTTTTTTTTTTTTTTTTTGAAAATTCATTTAAGTATAAGAAAAACGGAAAAATGTTACTATTTAGCACTTTATTTCAATAGATTTATATTTTACAGGCAATTTCTTGTATATTTATTTATTTATTGCTTTTAGAATGTTGCATATAATCTTTAAATTGATTACGGGGTATTTAAATATACATTAAAGAAATAGATTTAATTTTTATAAGTTTACAATTTACTATGCAAATTGTATTTTTTAATGAAAACTAAATTTGCTAAATATTTTACCTTTTGCCACAAAATATTCAAGTCGTATTTATAAAACAAATTTTACATATCCTTTAGCCCCTGTGTAAACGAATCATTTTATTCCAATATATATTAGAACGATAATCATGTACTGATGAGATGATCTACAAATGGTTTAGGAAAGATTAGTTTGCGAAGAAGGAAACTACACCTTTTTACAATGTGTTAGTAATCGCATATTAGAAAATTGTAGTTATGTAGATATATTGCAAAGAAAATTTATTTTATTACTAGAGTCGTACGAAGTGTGATAGGAAAATCTAAACCATAAAATATGTGGTAAATCACAAAAAATCGTTGGAAATTAAGAAACTGTATAATGTTAATAAAATGTTGATTCGCCTATAGGGTATTAATAGTTGAAAATAATCTAATATAATCTTGTGTGGAAGTCACACAACATCTTTTTCCCGTGCATTTGAGTATTATATATATTTCGGGTTGGGTTATAAAGAGTAAGGCCGATTGACTGCACGTGGGTCCAAGGCCTGAGTGGGAGTGCCCTCCGTCGGGTTCTTTCTAAGGGGTTCTAGTAATTATTTACGCAAGTTTAGGAGAAAAACCACGGAAAACTCCGAACGGCTAGGCCAATGAGCGCGACCTGGGATCGAGCTGGGCACCTCACGTCTACCAACTTTGAGCGCAGAACCGCTCGGCCGCTGGTAGGCCCCTAGATATATTTCGGATAAAGATGTAAATTAACAAATACTGATATTAAATACCTTGAATAACCGTTGAAAGTAGTTTTAAAAATCATTTTATCGGACATATATTTCTTTCTGCGAGAGGTACCATGTAGGACCTTTATTTATTTGCAGAAACTCATAAAGATATGTCGAATCTCTTGATTATTTAATTAATTGTTTGTTAACGATACCATTACTAAAACTTATTTTGTTTTGGTATTTAAATGCTCTAATAGAGAAATTATATAAATGCTATAGAATTGTTCGCTAATTGAGAAAATTATGTTTTGATTTTAAAAGTGAATGACGTACGGAAAATCCATAATTTTATTTCTTCAAATAAAAGAAGTGAATTAAAAATTTAATATATGTACCAATTTTTAATAAAAAGTTTTAAACGAAATTAATCTTTTAGAAACATTTAAATTTATAATTTATGCCTAATGTTACTCTTTATATAAATTACCCACAAAGAAAAAGAAAAAAATATATATATAATATGTTAATATTGATTAAAAAACATATTTATATTAATTAAATATGAAAAAATAAGTTAATATGGATTTTAAAAAATACCATTTTATTGTAATTAAATGGAAAATAACTTATATTATTACTTTTATTTTAGGTTTGTTTAAAACAAAATATTTCATATTCTATCCGAATATTAATAGTTTATAAATAGAAACTTGTCTGTTTTGGCCATGAAAAGTCTTTTTTATAAATATTCTTTTTAAAAACTGCTACCGGTAAATATGCACAAACATTTTATTAACTCAGCTTTTCACAATTAAAATTTTATAAATGTAACATGGTATAATTTTCACGAATCATTGGAATCATTGCTCACTAAAAATATTAGAAGTTTAATAAAATCAGCTACACTCCTGGTATATACATGAAAATTGAATAAGCATAATTTTTCATAGTATATGTGTATTTAAAGAGTGAAATTTGTGCAGGGTATGATGATAAAGGCTAAGAATAAAGGCTAAATGATAAAGGCTAAGGTATAGACATATTTTAAACTGAAAATACTGCTGTATGTAATGCCACCTCTCATTCCATATGTAGCTAAACTCAATCAGCATAAATTTATATAATATCTATCTCACACGCCTAGTTAGATGAATTTATATGTCTTGATGTATTAAATAGGATTAAACTGGAATATAGCAGCGCCGACTCTCAACCGATATCCACCCATACTGAACTAACGATGGTTTTTCTAGTGGCTCTCGTTCATATCAATATCTGTGTTTTTATAAACTGTAAAAACTGAGATATAGCCTTCTTTTGAATGGAGGAAATTGCATCAGAGAATCAGCTTCGCCAACCGTACAATATTACTTGCCAACATTTTAAAATGAGGTTTCACATCAGGATTTTTTGATACACTGAGAAACTATTCTGTAACTGACATCTAGAATCTAAATTTTGGCTCTTGTAAAAATAGTTCCATGTCATCCTTATAAATTATAGTTCCCCTTGAAAGTGATATTTAGAAACCCATATTAGAATTCTAGAGCGTTTGCCTATATTATCGATGTCATACTTATTTAAAAATCTTTGCAAATAAATGTGAATGCAAAAGCTGAGTTTTAGTAACTATAATCTTGGTTTTATGTCCCAATTCTAGAAAATCAAGCGAATTTTTTTGATAAAACAAAGGATTCATAATATCGATCATTTCGTCTATTTAACTTATAAGCGCACTTTATACGCATAGCTCGGAAATCTATATTTCTAGTTTACGTATTTAGAAAGTGACTACCTATTCGTTCTAGATGACGGCGATATATCTTTTTTTTTTTTTTTTTTACTTTTCCCAGTATAGAAATACTTCACATCAATTTTCTACGATTAAATAAAATGAAATTTTCTTATATAAAATTTCTGGTATGAAGCCGGAGACTTGAATAATATGTGTACGATAATTCTGTATGGTTGGCAACGCTGCAGCCAAATTTTGAAGGAAAAAAAATCCAAAATTTAATCAACTGCGATTTAGTGAATGTACAAAGTTTTGTTTTCCAAAGTTTTGTTGAAATCCGTTCTGTGTTTTGTTAGGTATAACATTTGCAAATGTTTTCTAACGTACGCACAAAAATACACACAATGATAATTTTTTGAAATTCAATTAGGACATCTCAAAACGAGTAAATAATCCAAAAGACAAAAGTAAATATTTCAGGAATTTTATATTTACTTTCTATCTATTCAGAAAAAAGTAGATGTTTAAAAAAAATAATAAAGCATTAAATTGCATTGAAGGAAATCTAGATGAAAAAGAAATCAAAGTCACTGTCATGTTTTGGTAATTTTTTCAAATATTTTAATCTTTATTATTAAAGAGAAAATAAGAATATTTGAAAAGAAAGTACAATTCTTGGAATTTATCTGTTATAGGATCTAGATTGGTAAAACCCAGATATTTCTGTACTTTTGCCGTAGTGTCGTTACTTATAACTCTAGTGTTTATCAGAAAAGAGAATATCTAAAATCGATTGGATAAAAATAGGATAAACCTTCAATTTCTTTGTTGTTGCTCCTAACAGATGTTTTCAATTATATCAGAAAATGGAATTGAGACTAAAAAAATAACTCTCACGCTATATTAAAGAGTTTAATATAAGAAGACATTGGAATAGTTTGGGTGGTAAATTGAATTCTCATAGATTTTTGTTTTAATACATATTAATATATTTGATGTTTCACAATTCGAAATTAAAATATTTTTATTAATTTATTATTAAAAATTACTTTTAGAATAAATAAGAATTATGCATGCATATTCATGCATTGCACATACATTCTGAAAAAGTAAACCTTGGTGATTAACAGATTTTAATACAACCACTAGCGAGCTTCGGCCGCAAACGGATCAGTATTTTAAAATGAATCACTATAATTAATGAATCACTAACAGTAACTTTGATTCTTAAGAAAAGAAATTAAAAATAAAAAAATCATTTCTGAAAGTGTAAAAAGTCGCAACGCGTCCCCACTGCCTTTGGCCGCGGAGTCCCGTGCAGCTGACTTTTCGTGTCCTATTTAAAAAAAAAAAAAAAAAAAAAAAAAAAAAAATCATTTCTGATCGGGTAAAAACTCACACCAGATCCCCACTGCCTTCGGCACGCATAAGGGAAGATATGCATGCGCTGCGCGCACATATTCCTTCTCAACTCAAATTTTTATTATTAAGAAAATAAAATGAAAAATTATTTCTCATTGGGTAAAAAGTCAGACCGGGTCCCCACTGTTTTCGGCAGCGCACCTAATCAAGAGACCTTAAAACGTGTAAATAAGGTGAAATCTCGAATGCCACTTTCGATAATATAAAATAACTTTAAAATATCTTTCGAATGATGTATTAAAAATAATTTAATCATGATTTGAATTTTAAATATTGAAATTTTAAAATATTACAGCGCCATCTGGCGGTGGAAATTTTTCTAATCTACTGTTCAATTCCAAATCAACAAAGCTTTCAAATGATGTATTAATTATGAAATTATTTTAATTAGTAGCTGAGATACAAAGAAAAATTAATCAGGACACCTTAAACGTGTAAATCGGGTAAAATCTCGAATTCCACTTTCGATAATATAAAAGTACTTTAAAATATCTTTCGAAAGATGCATTAAAAGTAATTTAAGCATAATTAGAATTTGAAATACGCGTATTAGAATCAAATTTAATTTGCAATTAAAATGTAAATTTTTTGTTTATTCTCCGAAATCGATGAAATTTGAACGGCAACTTTGTCTTGTGTTGGAAACTCTGTATAGTACGTTTTGTCTGCGACAAACGAAAACTGAAGAATTTTGAAATTTGCAATTTTTAATCGCAGTCACAAAACACGTGCCCCGATTAGTAAAGCAGGAAGTAAAAATTCTTTCGCCCCGCTTTCGAGATATCGGGAGTTGCCATGGTAATCCCACGACCGGAAAACGCAGAATGCTTGCATCGAGAATTTCATTAAAGTCTAAGGCCTAATGCGTAAAATTAAAAAAAAAAAAAATCTAACTGATTTATTTTTTGAAATAATGTCTCAATCTTTTGAGATCGGATTCGTCGAAGCGAGGTCTATATACAAAAGAAAAAAAAAGAAATGATTTATCTCTAAAAGATTTTGAGTTATAAAATGTTTTGTAAAAAAATCGATATTTCGTAAAATCTAAAAATATGGATTGCTAATCAATATTTTGTTAAAATGTTTATATGGTTCGAAAGAGGATTAAATGACCTTTCGAAATATACCAGTTGTTCAGCAATGGGACTGTTACACTTTCGTACAGGGCGTTTCAAAAAAGACGATCGAGAAAAAAGGAAATTTTGGAACCTTTAATTTTTTTTTTTAATTTTTTTTTTTTTTTAATAAAAAATCCGTATTTAAAAAAAAAAAATGTACCGTAAGAATGAATGTAGGAATACCGTAGGAATAAATGTTCTTTCTTGTGGTATAGACGTATTTTCAATATCTCTAACCGTTGAGCTGGGATGGCTTTACAATAGGCCGCGAAAATTTCCCTCTCTGCTTCTTCATTTGATGAAAGCGCTGGACGGTGGAAAGTCTGATCAGCTAAGTTTTTGACACTTTTTTTATTAGACATAGGTCGACGTTTTAATTAATATCTCCGTTAATTAGGGTCGCATCGCTTAACAAATGATTAATACGTCGAAGGGAAGAAATTCCACGTCTTCTGGTATCGGTTTCGAGCCGTTGCGAGCGTTAGCGCCAGAGCTTTGGCTCTCACAACGCATTTTTAACAGACGCATAGATGCCCAGATACGCACAGATTTTAATAATGCAAGAGATGTTGAATTGTTACTTCTGGTATATAAACTTAAAAGAAAAGCATCAAACCAATATATATATATATTTTTTTTAATACTCACATACTCAGTTTTAAATAATATTTAATATATGTGATTCTTTTTGCGATTGTATTTCCGAAAAAAAAATGTTTTATCCAAAAGACAATACATGGAATTAACTTTTCAGGTGTATATATACTTTTAACATTTAAATTATTGAAAATTATTTTTAAAGTATATAATTCTGTATTGTCTAACTTTTTATCCCCCCCCCCCTCCCGAAAAAAAGGGATAATTTGTTAAATACTGTCAGTTATCATAGAATAAAAAATTAGATTTTGCAATATTTGTTATATTTTTTTTTTCTTTGTTTAAAAAATTCTCTTACGCATATGTGATACAGAAAATATAAATATGAGTTTTTGATGTACATACACTTCATGAGATCCCCAGAATAAAAAAAAAAAAAAAAAAAAAAATCAGGTTTTAACTATGTGCGTCTTTGGGTCTGCGTGTATGTCTGTGAGTCTATGGATGTGTTATCTGCATAAAGTCAAAGTAAATATTAATAAGAACACAGATCTAAATATTTAATTGTGTATCGTATGTTGATGTTACTTGAAAAATTTTATCGAGATCAAAAAATATTGTATATACAGAGAAATAAAAAATAATCTAACATACAATGTCTGTAGCTGAAATATTTTATTTGTAAAGATTAACATTTTTAGACGGCATAAAACAAAATACAATAACATATATTTCTGATAAGCATATAACGTCGTTTGATATAGAATACGGTAAAACAAGCAATGATCGTTTGTTCTAAGGACTACAAAAAGAATTCATATTTATTTGGTTGTATATCTGAATTACATCGACGTACATTTCAAATGAACTTATGTGTTTAATTATCGTGCTAAATTCAAATGCAGTATGGACGTATAAATTTTACAGACTACGTACTTCAAATTATATGAAAACATCAATTTGTATAATGTAAATTATATCATATTAAGGAAAGTTACTTAGAAATGCTAATTACTTTTACTTACTTGTATAGTCAGGTAAAAGATTGCATTGGAGATCTATTTTTAGGCATTGAGTTTTGTTGTAATTGCACATATTGGGGTACCTTGATTAAGGATAAGCTTATGGTATTTCTTTATATCTGTAATCAGAATAAATTACAAGCAAACGAGTTAAGAAACTTAAAGTTTTGCATTTAACAAATCATATGGAAATGCCACCTAAAAATTTTTAAGTAAAGAGGTAATTCAAATAAGTACTAAATTTTCTCTGAATAATTTAAAATCATTTTTGAAATTTAATAACCTTAAATGCTTTATGGATATAGATAGAGAGCTTGAACGACAAGTTGAAAGGGCACCTCATACAGAAATATATATGCAGAAAAAAAAATTCTGTAGATAGCAAGATAAGAGAAATTCACGTGAATGCCACACCAAATTTTAAACGTGTTTAAAAGATTAATTCACAACGGATTGCATTTCTAAATTACGAAATGAATGTTAATACCTAAATTATTCATTTTAATGTAAAATGTAAGAAAAAAAATGTGTGTAAACATATTTCTTATTCTTAATAAGAGCAGTTTTATTTTGTTAAGCATTAAATATACTCAAATATAAACCTTTTGTTAATTTTTTTTTCTAGATTCAGAATTTTTATAAAGGCGGAAAATATAATTCAAGTTTCAAAAGTTTAAGAAACGAAGCATATTTTGAATGCACGCTAAGAACTTTTGCATAATTAGCTTGTGGTAGATATTCTTTTCTCAAGTGCTCTCTTTGCATCTAGCTCGAGGTTATGGTACGGTAATTGGATATTTTATGGAAACTACGTTATTCAAGAAATATGAAATAAATTCACAAGTTTTCTAAAAGTAAAACACAATTTAATTTTCCTGTTCAACGTAGTTTTTAGTAGCGAAAGAAGTTTTTAAGGAAATGGTTTACTTTTAACAAAAAACTTGCTTCTAGATAGATGTAAATTTTTATCTTTGGTGAATTATATGTATTCTCATGACAAAAATAAAAACGACTTTTCCAAAAGTTAATGTGTACTAATACTGTTTTATTACTATTATTATTTTTTTTTTTTAGAGAGTTTTGCCATGAAAAGTTTCAGTAAGTAAAGATGTTTCAGAAAATTGGGAATAAAAGGAAGATATATGAGTTTCAAAAAAACAATTTTACGGTTAAATTTACAGAGAAAAAATATTCTAACAATAAAACGCACTGCTAATAAATTTTCAACTACAAGTTTTTTAATTAAAAACATGATGTAAAATCAAACAACAGTAAAATAATAAATAAATTATTAAAAAAAAGATGTAACAAAGCCTATTAAAATTTTAAATTATCTACATTAATTTTTTTAAAGCACAGTTTAACTCAATAGTTTAAACAAATAATTTACATATTGTATATAGAAAAACTAGTACATAAAAACAAAATTTCCAAATATATTATAATTATAGAACTTATGATATAAACAACATTTTACCATTCATAATATATATATATGGGACGCATTTCTTCTACCAGTCAACAGATGGCGCTGCCTCCGATGCCCATCTTTCAACGAGATGAAGAGCGGAAGAGTGAGTTGGTATCTGTCTACCATGGAAAGCTGTTGAGACCGTCAGCGCGAAGGCTGATATGGTCATTTCCTTCTATTTGGAGCTTGAAACGTTCCGAATAGTTGTGTAGAGCCATGGAAGGCTCAATACCTCTATCTCACATATTTGAAATAGTACACGTAGGTGCTATTGTGAATTATAAGCGTGAGTAGGTGCTTAAATGTTGCTTTGTGATAGTTATTCTGATGAAGTGAACTTCTGATGTTCTGTGTATCAAGCCGAAGAACCCGTTGTTGGATAATAGTGATTATGCTGTTATAATAATATTTATGTGCAATTTGTGTTTTGTGTGTCTTCAAATAAATGTGTCGTTTTCTAAGTCGCATCTCATCATTGCCCCACCTCTAGACGCCCAGCCAAGATTCTACAAGTGTGGACTCTTCCGCGATGTTATTAATACCAACAAGTTAAAGGTAACTTTTATATTTATCATTCTGTTAAGAAATAAATAATAATGTACTAATCAGATAAGATGAAGCATAAAGAATTTAGTACAATTTTGAATTATAGAAATTAATGAATAAATATTTTAAGAACAACAGTTCTGGTTTCATTTTGTACATGTTTAAGATGAAATAAAAAAAAACCTTGAGAAGAATGAATAGAAAAAGTAATAATTATGATTAAAAAATATGATTCTGAATAATCTTTTATAATTTTGTTTATTATTGTTTGAATAAGATGACAACATTATTTTAAAACGAAAGTGATAACAATAATTAAATAAAGAACAATAATGGTGATATTATGTGTGTATAATAATAACTCAGAAATATATAAGATGTTCTAAATATTCTGTTGAATAATATAAATTGTTCTGAATGCCCTTATTTAAAAATCATGATAATTTTGATCTGAGAACAAAAAACATAGAATCACTTTTAACAAAAATGTTCTCATATTGTTTTGAGTATATTTAAATATGATATTAATTTGGTAGAAATATTGAAATATTTTTTGGTATAAGTAATTAATTGGAGTTATAATGGCACAAAACGTATTACAAGGTATTAGAAAGGCAGATTTAAAAATAATAGCTGAAGAATTATGCCTAACTGTTCCGGCAGAAGCTAAGGTATTTGAAATCAAAACTTTAATTGAGAGTTCTGATATTTACATAAATGATTTAGAATTTGTTAGAGCTGTTGTTAAAATGTTAGTAGAAGAGCAAAAGTTGAAATCTTTAGAAGAACAAATCAAAATAGAGATAGAAAGAATTAAATTGTCCCAATTAGAAAAAGAAATAGAGCTTCAGAATTTAAAATTGCAAGCTGCAGCAAATAATTTTAGTAATAATGCTGAGCAACCAAATTCGGAAACTACCTCACAGTGCTTAGAGAATTTAATTAGAAGCATAAGAACTCTAACCATTTCAGTGCCTGAAAAACCGGAAGCTTTGCACTTATTTTTTCAATCCCTTGAGAAAGCATTCATTTCTAAAAATGTACCGTCTAAAATCGGAAATATTGATTAATTTATTGGGAGATAAATGTAATCAGGTTCTTGCGTACGTAACCACCGAAGAAATTAATGACTATGAAAAAGTTAAGGAATTAATTTTAAGACAATTTCAAACAACGCCGCGTGAATGTTTAAGTAATTTTAAAAATGCGCTGCGGAATCCGTCAGAATCCCATGCTCAGTTTGCTTCCCGTCTATGCACTTCTTTTGATTACTGTTGTAGATTGAGAGGAGTTAACGATGTTAAACAATTGTGTGATATTATAGTTTCTGATAGGTTATATGAAACGATGGATTCTAGAACTAAGTAACATATCAGCGTTCGAGAAGGTCAGAACTGGTTTAAACCCAATGAGTTAGGTCGAGAGTGTTATTTATTCTACTCTTCTAGAGGGAAGTCGTTAATTGAAACTAATAATACGCTAATAATAGTTCAGAGAATAAGCGGTTTGTAAACAAAACTCCTTTTAGAAAGACACAAGCACAGTATAATCATAAAGATCCCATAATACGAAATTCGGTGCCTAACCAAACTCACGAAAAACATGAAAGAATGTGTTACATTCGTCGGGCGAAAGGGAAAACATTTCATTTCGCTAGAGTCTGTCATCAACGTGTTGCAGGAAAAAAAGAATTCCGTGAAAATCTTCCAACAAACTCAATAGTTCAATCCAAAACAAATCATAGTTGTCCGATTGACCTAATTGTTAATGAGCTTGAATATGTTGATATTTTGGTGGATGGTATTCCACTTAAAGGGTTAAAAGATACAGGGTCTTCAACTTTAGTTGTAAATAAAAACATCATTCCACACACTAAAAATATTATTTCTTCAACGACACTGGTTAGCTGCTTTAATGAATAGAAAGATGTAAATCTAGCTGAATTTAAAATTTCTTTGCCTAATCGTGATTCAGTAAATACAATCGGCGCATTATGCAACAATTTGTCATGTGACGTAATTCTGCCTCGTAATATCTTTCATAATCTGAAACAACAAAACAAAAAGAAGACGGATGTTTCGAATTCCACTGACGTAGGGGGGAAAAATTATTTTCCAATTTCTGGGGAAAGCGATACCAATGAAGCAGATGAATGTTCTTTTTCTTTATTCTATCGAAGGGAAAATGAAATATATTCTTTTTTTTCAAATATGTGCCACTTTTCAGAAGAAACAAAGTTCGATGTCATCCACATATTAGATAAGTCGTTAAAAGAGAGATTAAGCGAGTTAATAAAAAAATATAAGCCAGTTAAAACAAAAAGTACTGATTTAAAAATGTCCATTTTTTATCTGATGATACACCAGTATGTTTACGTTCTTGCAGGTTGTCATTTGTAGAGAAATTAGAAGTCGATAAACAGATTGACCAGTGGTTGAAAGATGGTATAATTAGAGAAAGTACGTCAAATTACGCTTTGCCAATAGTGGTGTGTAGGAAAAAAGATGAAGGAATAAGGTTATGCTGTGATTACCGTATTTTAAATAAGAAAATTCTTAAAGATAAATACCCGTTGCCAAATATTGAGGATTTATTTGATAGGTTATGGGAGGGTAAAGTCTTTTCGACAGTGGATTTAAAGAATGCGTTTTTACAAGTTGATGTAGAGGAAAAAAGTAGGATAGGATTATACAACTTTTGTGACCGATAATGCCCAGTATGAGTTTCTAAAAGTTCCCTATTGGTTACGTAATAGTCCCTTAGTATTTCAGAGATATGTAAATTATGTTATTACTTACAGACTTTGAATAAACACCATAAAATGCAATAAACTCGCAACAATTGTTTCGGGTCGAAAAAACACACGACACTTCATCAGGCGAATAAAGCACGCACGAGTGCTGCAGTCAAAGCGGCAACGCAATTATTTATTTAGACGATATAGTTATTCCATCTAAAGATGAGAATGAAGGGTTAGATAAATTAAAACGTGTGTTAGAAACGGCATCAAAATTTAGTCTAGTGTTAAATTTAAAGAAATGTCGGTTTTTGAAACGAAAGATCAATTTTGCGGGTCACATAATTGAGAATGGCACGATTAAACCCTCAGTACAAAAAACTCTTGCAGTCCAAAATTTCCCAGAACCCCATAATGCCAGGGAAGTGCAGAGTTTCTTAGGTTTAACGGGTTACTTTAGAAAATTTATTCGTTCATATGCCAACATAGCCAGACCCCTTAGTGACTTATTCTACTCCATTTAAATTCGAGCAAGAGCAGAAATTGGCTTTTCAAAAGCTGAAAGATATTTTATCCAATACGCCTGTTTTACATCTTTTTAAGCAAGGTTATAATTTGGAAGTTCATACAGATGCATCTAAATTAGGTTTCGGTGCTATCTTCTTACAACAAGACGACGATGGACAATACTATCCTATCCATTATATGAGTAAAAAGACCTCGGTACACGAAGAAAAATACTGCAGTTATGAGTTAGAAGTGTTAGCAATAGTCACAGCCCTTAAAAAATTTAGGAATTTTTTATTAGGCTGTAAGTTTAAAATTTATACTGACTGTCAAGCGTTCACTAAAAGTTTAGATAAACGTGAATTGACACCTAAGGTAGCCAGGTGGTCTTTCCTGCTACAGGAATTCGATTATGAAGTAGTGCATCGTCCTGGTAAACAAATGCAGCATGTAGACGCTCTCAGCCGACACCCTGTAATGGATGTAACTACCGATACTCTCACTCATCGTATTGCTGCTGCTCAGGAAAATGACGATTACATTAAAACAATGACATATCTTTTACAGCAGAATCAAAATGACGAATATGTGTTAAAAAATAATATTTTATATAAAGTGTTAAATGATAGGGATGTGCTAGCTGTCCCAGAAACCATGCAAATTGAAGTCGTAAAGAAATGTCATGCCCTAGGACATTTTTCGGTTAAAAAAACAGAAGAGTTAATTAAAAGAGATTACTACTTTTCTAATATGAAAAAATGTATAGATAATGTTGTAAAAAGTTGTATAAACTGTATACTCATAAATAAGAAGCAGGGAAAAGGAGAAGGTTTTTTGAACCCTATCCCGAAAGAAGATATACCATTATCTACTTATCACATCAATTTTGTAGGTCCATTGCCTACAACCAATAAAAATTATAATTACATTTTCACTATTATAGATGGATATAGTAACTTTTCATGGCTATATCCCGTGAAATCAACTTCCTCAGTAGATGCCATGCAAAAACTGAAAAAACAAGCTGCTATTTTTGGTAACCCCGCAAGAATAATATCTGATCGCGGAGCTGCGTTCACATCGAAGGACTTTAAAGATTACTGTGAACCAGAGAGAATCGAACATGTCACCATCACAACTGGAATCCCAAGAGGAAACGGTCAAATAGAGAGACTTCATAGAACAATCATACCTGTATTATCCAAGTTATCTATAGATGATCCGAACAAGTGGTACAAGTTTGTTGAGGCTGTCCAGAGAACAGTTAAATCCACCGTATCAAGAAGTACCAAAAGAACTCCTTTTGAGTTACTCACAGGTGTAACCATGAGAAGGAAGGAAGATAAGAGAGTACTAGAACTCCTCGAAGAGGAAAGGATAAATTCCATGCTCGACAATCTTAACACCATTCGTGAAGAAGCAAGAAAAAACATTCCTAAGATTCAAGAAGAAAATCGTAGATGTTACAACAAGAAGAGAAAGAAAGCCCATGTGTATAAAATTAATGATCTAGTTGCATCCAGCGAACTCAGTTTGGAACTGGCATGAAACTTAGATCAAAATTCTTAGGTCCCTATATAGTTGTACGAATAAAGGACAAAGACATATATGAAGTCGAGAAGATAGGTGATCACGAAGGTCCTATTGATACCAGTACCTCTGTAGACAATATGAAATTGTGGGTTATAAACTAATCAAAATTCCAAAACCATACAGACTTATAAACTCGAGAGAAAAAGTTTACTGTTAACCTTAATGTACATAATTATTTTAATGTCTGTTTCTTGTTTTTGTTTTTTTTTCTTCTGAATTGTATTTTGCAGATATCCTGTAGTATCCTAGGCTAATCCGACGGTGAGGTCACCGTGCGTCAGGATAGCAGAGCTTTGTGGGACGCATTTCTTCTACCAGTCAACAGATGGCGCTGCCTCCGATGCCCATCTTTCAACGAGATGACGAGCGGAAGAGTGAGCTGGGATCTGTCTACCATGGAAAGCTGTTGAGACCGTCAGCGCGAAGGCTGATATGGTCATTTCCTTCTATTTAGAGCTTGAAACGTTCCGAATAGTTGTGTAGAGCCATGGAAGGCTCAATACCTCTATCTCACATATTTCAAATAGTACACGAAGGTGCTATTGTGAATTATAAGCGTGAGTAGGTGCTTAAATGTTGCTTTGTGATAGTTATTCTGATGAAGTGAACTTCTGATGTTCTGTGTATCAAGCCGAAGAACCCGTTGTTTGATAATAGTGATTCTGCTGTTATAATAATATATCTGTGTAATTTGTGTTTTGTGTGTCTTCAAATAAATGTGTCGTTATCTAAGTCGCATCTCATCATTGCCCCACCTCTAGACGCCCAGCCAAGATTCTACATATATATATATGTATTGAATAATTTTCTTATATGCATATGAACTAATTTTTTACATTGCTTTTCTAAATGTTTTTTCATTTCGTGTTGAATGGACCTAGAATATATTTTCTTTTCTATAAAATATCAAAAATAAAAATTTAGATTTAATTAAGGCTGTTTAATATGTTGTTGTTATCTTATTACAGATGCAGTATATATATATATATATATTAAGTTTCGTAAAAAATAAATAAATAAACAAATAATAATAATAATAATAATAATATACACTATGTGACAATAAGACCATATAGAAGTGCTACACTTCTATTCAAATTTCATTGTGAGATCTCCATAATGTGTGAATATGAGCCAAATGAGCAAACACGATTCAAATATGAAAATTGGATAGATGAAAAAGTACATTTTTCAGAATCTAGCTTTAGCCAATAAATTGAATGAAAATATTTTGAATAGAGAACACTGACTTGTTCTTCTGGGATATATGCAGGTCTGAGTGCTTTCCTAAAATTTTACGCGCATTTTATTATATTTCACTAAATTTTAATACAGAACTTTTTAACACTAGGGGGCTCTGCACCGTGCTAGCGCCGCTCATCAACCCCCAAGTGGGGCTTTGCCTCCCCTCCCCCCCTTACGACTCGTTTCACCCTGCAGCAATCTGCCTGCCTATTCGTTGTTTGGCTTTTCACTGAATAGGAATATCATTAATGCGTAACACAAGACAAAAGCAATATATATATATATATACAGAGAGAGAGAGAGAGAGATCTCCATATTTAATGTCAAATTGGAATACATAATATTTTATATTTAAAAAAAAAATATTAGGCTAAAAATCAATATATATATATATATATATATATATATATAATAGAATAGAATGCAATTTGTAATATGTAGACCATTTTGCGTTACAGCTTTAGTGCATGACACCTGAACAACTTAATTCTTTAATTATTTTGTCACTATTTAGCGATAAATTTTGTGGTATATTTGCTTGTTAAAAAAAAAAAAAAGTATTTTTTCTAATGCCCATAAATTTAACCACTGAATTTTTTAGGTAATTTAGAGCTGTATATAATACTCTAGATTTCTAATGTACAGTTAGTTAATAATTTTGCACATTCCAAAATATCTGAAAAGAAAAGAAAAGAAAAATTATTATTATTATTATTATTATTATTTTATTTCGGAAAAATCTCCTACAGCTTCAATTTTTATTCTCTCCTACATACTTGTTTAAATAACGAAAGATAAAATGTACTCGATTCTTAATAAGAGTTTTAGATGAGGAATTTTTTTCTTGCCATGATTAGAATTGTGAAATGTATTATAGAATTGTTTAAATTCGCAATATTAAAAAATTATCAATGCCAAATTAGAAGATTTTATTTATAAATAAGTTTGAATTTGAACTAATTTTTTATACCAAACTATAACAGAAATATATTAAAAAATATTTTTAAATAAAAAAGATAAATTCAGATTAAATATAAAAAGAAATGCAGTCAATTATACAGAGAAGGCATTATTTCTTTATTCACTTACACACACACAAATATATATATATATATATATATATATATATAAACAACATAAAAATGTCCTGTAAGAAAATTAAATATAAATAAAATTATTTCTCTACGTATTACATTGGTAATATATCTCTGTTTTCTTTTAATAACGCTCACATATATATAAATATATATATATATATTTATATATTAAAACTATATTCACAGATTATCATAAAAAAAAAGAATTATCTTTTATGTAAGTTACATATATATATAATTTTAATTGTATATAACTTTTTATTCTAAAGATGCTTCCGTTTTGTAATGTTATTTGAACAAATTGAATCAAAGAAGGAAACTTTTGAAGGAAAAAAGTAACACTCTTCAAATAACTGTACAATAGAATAGAGATAACTACTAGATAATATTACATAAAAGTAGTTATTGGTATTAATTTTAGAATTTGAAGTGAAATGTACTATTTTATAATATTCGTTGAATATACATTTTTATAATATTCAATATTGTACAATTTTAAATCATTCTTTGGTTATACATTAAATTACAATACTGCAACCATGTAGTTTTTCTTTATATATCTAGAAATGTCCTATTATATATTCTGTATTTGAATTCTAATATTTCATCGGATTATTTATTTATTATTGTGTAATTTATTTGTCGTTTTTTTTTTTTTTTTTTTTTTTTTTTTTTTTTTTTTTACTTTTCTTAATTATTTTTGTAATTTTGTTTAATTTTACACATTTTATTGAAAAGATTTATTCTTTGTATAATACTTTATAAAATAATTTCTTTTCTAGCATAAAATCATTTCTTTTTTATTTGTGCATAAACCACGCACATTAGAGTATACAGCATAAAAACTCTTAAAAATATTATATTTTATGTTTAAGGAAATATTCATACTTAAGAACATTTGAACATTTATATCCAGAAAATAATATCAATCGTAAAAATAATGGGCATTACCTAAAATAACAACACTGTTCAACATAAAGGGAATAGTCAAAATTTATATTTACTTTTTCATAATTTTAAAATTAACGACCTGTATATATTAATGTTATCACTATATACTATAGTTTGAAGACATCTATAAGCACTTTATTATTTTTAAAAAGTTAAATATTGTTTTTTCTTTCTTCCTATCTTTCCTTTTCTTTCTTAAAATCAAAACACTTCAGATGACCAAAAAGTAATCTGTACATTTTTCTTATCTTTCACCTTGTGTATCTTATCTGCTACAAATAAAGACCAGAACCACATTTATCTCTGAAAATGATGAGAAAGTCAGATGTTTTCTGTGTTATCAACGGAAAAAAATGAAAGCTTTGGGAATGACCTTGTCCCTTTCATAAAAGAACGGAAACGCCTTTCTTTTTTTAACATATATTTTTGATGATATTTATTGTAAAACAGATATAAAGAATCTGGTGAAATATGAAGATATACAACAGCTTTAGGAGTTTATGGATTAACAGCCATAAATATGTGGATTAGGAAAGAAACGCTTGAATAAAATTGTACTCAAAAATGCCTTTAATAATCATACTTTTATTTCATTTTATCTATAGTTCATTATACAACAGCAGGTTTTGCCCACGTTGCTGGTGAAAAAATGTTTTTGAAAAAATGTTTTTTTTTTTTTTTTTTTTTTTTTTTTTTTTTTTTTTTTAGTTACTGTTTTTTAGTCACTGTTTTTTAATATCACTTTATAAATAAAAATAAAATCTTTGAAATCAATCTGAATCTAACTTTGAATTTCAGCTGCCTTCGGCAGTGTTTTTCCACCCGCGTTACCTTGTGTCCGGGATCCCCCTACCTATGACAGCGCATTAAACGGACACTTCGATTCAGGTTTTTATCAGATGACAAGTAAGGTTCTTGTTATTCAAGAGTGATTTCACAGATAGATATAGCTTAGTATCTTTCAAACATTTTATTTTTCATTCTACATATTAGCGAGACCTAGCCACACTATTAATTTATTCCTCTTTCTATATCAATAAAAATATAAGTACAATAAATTTTTAAGTTTATTAAGAATTTCTTTGTGCTAAATCTGATTTAAAAATTAGAAATGTTGGTAAGTAGGATATAATGCATCTCCCTTTCAAAATAATTAATTAAATAAATCGTGTAATAGCCGTTACTAAGAAATAGAGACGGTCGAACTGAAAGAACTAATTTAAGAAAATGAAAGGATTACACAATGGTTAAAATCGAAAAAAAAAAAGAAGAATAAAAAGAAGAATAGAAAAATGAAAAATTTCCGATTAGTTGTACACATGCAGAGCTTCAGCTATCCCTCTGTCAAGTTTTTTAGCTCTGCAATCAATGGTCAATGCACCAAAGTGCACTTAGTCACACTGAAACATACTTTTCTTATTTTATATAAAAATCACTTTCTTCCATGTGCATGAGAACAAATTATGCGATTCCTGAAAAAAAAAAAAAAAAAAAAAAAAATCAAATTTTGATAGATTAACATGTTTATTGATGCCCTAAATACGATGTACTTATCTTTAAAAAATGACTTAAAGGATGTGTAACCAAAACTTTGTGGGGAATATATATCACTAATATAACTTAACAAAATTTCACAAAAGAATACATTTAGTTACATTTATATTTAGTCATATTTAGTTGCATAAACTAATGCTGATTAGATTTTTCGCATTTACAGGTCTGGTATGCCACGAGCGACTTATTTATATATTTTTCCTACCGCTATTTCCAAAACACAAAATTTATAATAATTTTATGCAGGCAAAGTCCGAATTTACCTGCGAAATTACATTAAAAATTTTATTTAACATTTTTTTTTAATTATTATTTTACTATATTTATTATATTTATTACTATTTTATTATGTATATATATATATATATATATATATATATATATATATATATATATATATATATTATTTCATTGTATTATTCAAACATAAAAAGTATAAAAATTTTCTGCGGGCAGATTGTGAATTTACCTGCGTAATTATATTATGAATTTTATTATCTAGAATTAGTGGTGCGGAAGGAATATAAAAAGAAGTCGCAGTCTTCAGTGCGTAACAGATAGTGCTCCTGTACTTAAATTTTCAGCATTTGTGAGAAGGTTATATATTGTCTTATGTAATGTATAATGCACCTAACTTCATAAATGAGATGAGTATTATGACGAAATCTGAATATTCTATTTGGGTGCATGTCGACCGACAAATTGAAAAATTGCCTATTTACGTGCATTATATGATAGAATATAGTAAAAGACAGTGAATAACCTGAAAAAAAAATGCAAATTTTAAAATATTTTGAAATTTAGGCTCAAAATATGCATAAAATTTGCGAAAAAAAGCGCTTTTACAAAACATCATAAGTCAAATTTAAATAAAGATATTTTTAATCTGTAATTTTAATTAAAATAATGAAAGGTCCTTAAGGAAGTGAACTACTCTTAAAACTATAACCATGTTATTTCATATTTTATAGACGATAACATTTTTATATGCTGAAAAAAATCATGAATTTACATGACAGTTCATAACTACTATCGACAAAAAAACAAAAAATAATTTAGCTAGATTCATTATCTTAGTTCAATCCCTAAAACATCTCCTCTAGAGTATTTTCTCAATGTTTCATAGCGTTTCAATTATAACTTTCGAATTATGATGTTTTGGGATAAAGCAAAATGCTAAAAATCTCATTTTAAGAAAAAACAGAAAACAGATTTAAAAAAAAAGATTTTACCTATTAAACAAAAAATAATTTTAATAAGTTTCTGATTAATTTCAAAGCTTTTTATATTCTTTTATAGATTCATTTTTTAATCAGTAACAAATTTTGATGCTTATATTGAGTAAAACATTTACAAACATTTACGTGTCATTTCCAGTCACTTCTGGTTTCCAAACTAGCAAGTGACTAATATTAAAATGCCTGTAACTCAAGTTCTAAGCAAGATAGAAACAAAATTCAAACTGATTTAGAAAGCTAAAATGTCAGGCTTTAATACTAACCCAAAAATAGAAAATCGGAGTTTTGACCAAAAATTGCATTTTAAAGGTAGGCAGGCACCTTAAAGATCTATAAAATCAGCGACTGCATTAAATTAATTGAGTCATTTCTGATGTATATTATCTATTTATATATTTAATGCGACAGATTTATATATATATATATATATATATATATATATATATATATATATAGGAGTAAGAGTCAGAAATATTCAAAAATAATGTTTTGCAATGCAGAGCATTAATTTATATTTGTTACTATAAAAATGGCACTTTCATTAGTCTGACATTTTTATGTGTTTACCTTCCGAATCTGCAAAATTTTCTCTTTTTAACTGAAAACATATCAAGTTCAATAAAACAATATCGAATAATTATACTTAGTTATTTAAGATATTTGTATATTAAATTAAATTTACTCATCCTTCAGGTTATACTTGCATAATTTATGCATGATTTATCGTTGAATAATAATAAATTTATCTATGATTAAAGAACCAATTTTGTTTGTGAATATTAAGTTCATTCAAGTGCATGTTAATAAAAGTGCATCTGAATTTCTAAAAGACCGCTAAAGATATATTATTATTTCGATTGGTTAAGCATGAGTTAATTTCAATAATATAAATTTACGCGCATAAAATGGTTTGAAAATTATTTGAAAGCTAAAGAGCTTTTCATATTAATGAGGGAAAATTGAAATGTACTCAGTGCTGTTGAATATTATTTGAACAAATACTTATATTGGGTTAAACACTTATAATCATAGATTTTAGGACTAAAATTATTTCAAATTGAGTTATTACTAAACTTATTCATTTAATTTACAAATATATGTGATATAAAGGGACAGGTAAGTATTTGTTTGAGCATTTCGATATCGATTGTCATTTATATCCTCTCATTATGTGCTTAAACTAGTGCTAAAGATACTTCAAGGTTAGAGTGACATGTTTACTTGTAAATTATTAAAGCTTATTTATTATTATTATTACTATTATTATTATTATTCAATTTATAGTAAATGTCCAGGCAAGTAAAAGAAGGAGTGCATATCCGGCATTGTATGTCTTTTGAGTTTCGAAAAGACAGTAACGCAATAGTTTTTACAAATATGATTTGCGATGCTTATTCAAGCGCATTAAATCTTTGTAAATACTAAAGGTGTGTTTTAAGTTAGAATTCGGTAATTTTAAAACAACTTTAGAAAATGAAATGTTAAGGAAGGAAGTGAAAGCAAATCAGTGTGAAACAGTTTAGAAACTGTAAAACATTCTTAACCAACCTTGGTTAAGAGTATTTGAAGAACATTTGCAGAAAATTGGTAAAGTAAGTAAAGCAAATGTTTGGATCTCGCATAATCTGTCCGAAGGAAACAAAGCTAAGCGATCGAGCATATGGAACATATTGCTTCAGCTGCACAATATACAAAATTAACATTTACGGAAGTTATAACTCAAAAAAAAAAAAAAAAAAAAAAACACGGATAAACAGAAGTCATAAACACTTTTAAACTTTGTTGGAAAGTGTTAAAATGGTTCATTGAATCTGTTGTGAAACTGAAAACTACTCACACGGTTATTTACTGTCGTAATGTTTAGAGATCGCAGAATAAATTTAAAAGGTTTGTTCACCAATGACAGAAATTTTATAATTTGTTACATATTTAAAATTTGAAAATGGAATTCTTTGAGTAAATTTTATCTCATAAAAGACAATACTATTGTAAAAGTAACCGCGCCCAGCAAAAACTCTTGCCTTTCTTTGGCAGCCAAAAAAAGAATTGATATCAAAATTCTCCACCGCTATTAATTTCCGGGAACTCAATGCCTTGCTTAATAAATATATGTCAATAATTCAGCATATATCTTTTTAATAAATCTTAATCGCTTACAACATGCCTTGTTAGCTGCCTTAGTTTTATTGGCTTTATTATAAAGATAAAATTTAAAGTATATTTACGGCGGGGTGATTCAAGTCGCGGATCCAGAACTTAACTTTTAGGTGGGGGCTAAGATTTTTCAAGATGCTATTCCAAATCAATGAAAAATTTACCATTGTAATATTCAATTGTGAATTTCAGGCGTTTTTTTTTTTTATTTTATTTTTTATGTTGTTGGGGGGGGGGGGGGCTTGAGCCCCTAGCCCCCCCTCCCCCCTTAAATCCGCCACTGGGTGATTCCCCTATGTAGAAGTTTTAATTAATAAAATATTAGTTAGTAGAGAACAGACTATTATTTACGCACCCCGCCGTAAAAGTACTTTTAATTATAGCTTTATAATGCAGCCAAAAAACTAACGCAGCTAACAAGGAAAGTTGAAAGCGATTAGGATTTATCAGAAAGATATATTCAGAGTTCTGAGACAGTTTTTCTTAATACAGGGGTGCAAACAGCTTTTCAAAACAACAATTACATTTTTTAAAATTATGTAAAGTAAGAAATTTAGGTGGTAACACTTCATTTTAAAACTTTTCATATTTTTAGAGCGAATCAATCTTTTTTTTTTTTTTTTTTTTTTTTTTTTTTTTGGCCTTTACAGCAAGGCTACCATTAAAAAACAGAAGGTATAAAATATACATTATATATCTAAATTACCTCATGCCTATTTCCTTAAGATAATCGACAAGTACCTGTAGATTCTAAAGTGTTTCATTCGTTCATTCATTCTTTTTTTTTTCTGCAAAATACCTGTATATACTTTCAATTTATGAATATTTAATTCATTTGCATGTGCAAAAAACTCGCTTACATGCTAGTTAATACCAAAGTATTTATATAGGAGTACTAATAATTTCAGGATAACAGTGATTTTCTAAAAAGCACCAATAAACATGATTTTAATGAAAAGTATGCATTTGGGTAATTCAATTTATAATTCATATTGTTAAACCTTGAATATAAAATGAGTTAATTTCGTTTTCAGTATTGCATTGTTTGTGTTTTGCCATAGCGATTTAATTATCACGAAGGTTTTTTTTTTTTTACTTTCTCTTACCCATAGGGTAGAGAAAGTATTGTTTTGGGTTCAAATTTTCGAACGCGAGATTTTGTTATATTTACACGTTTTGAGGTCCCCTGAATAAGAAAATCATGTTTATAGCGGCTGGTCTGTGTGTTTGTCTGTGTGTGTGTCTGTGTGCATGTCTGTGTGTCTGTGTGTGTGTCTGTCTGTTATCAGCATATCTCAAAAACAAATTATGGCAGAAAGCTCAAACTTGGTATTCTAAATGTATATCATATAGGGATGCTACAGTAAGCTTTTCGTTAAGATCAAGCAAATGGTTCGTGTACAGGGACAATCAAGAGAATTCTAATACATTACGTCTATGGGAAAAATTGCAGGTAAGTAGAGTTTAACGTCTATAGACTGAACTAAACCAAATGAAATGAATATATATTTTTTGTAACAGAGATAGCTAACTGGGGAAAAAAAATTTGTGTATGTAGGAGCCTCGCCTCCCCCCCGGGGTTGACGTCCCCCCTCGAGGGGAGTAAATTTTCATGATGGGTATCTTTCAAAAGAGCTCGCCAATACATTTAAAATGAATGGTTGAACCATCGATCTGCGATAATTTAAAACAAAGTTATCGATTTTTTTTTTACTTTTAACGAAAAAAAAAAACTAAAAAAAAAAATCACACACACACACACACACACACACACATATATATATATATATATATATATATATATATATATATATATATATATATATTAATATTGAGAATAACAACTTTTAGACTTAGGACTTTTTTTTGGATATTTGGTGTTATACTACTTCTCTAATATGGAAATCGTCTGCATTATCGTAAAAGATAATTTTTTTAAATAATAATTTTAATAATTTTTTTTTAAAAAACAGAATTATTTTTTAATAAATAACCGAATTAAATTCTATATAAATGTAGGTGCATTAATGAAACGAGGGGTTAAGGGGGGCGGTAGCCCCCCTCACACAGAACTAATTATCATATAAAACTCTTCAGAAGCCTAATATGAACTGTTTAACACAGGTTTACATAACAGTACTCGTTATCTTACCTTTTAATATGCAACCTGTATTTAGAGTATTAAATTTCAGGGTAAGAGAAAATCATGTGAGTGACACACCAGATTATTCTTATTGTTCAAATTAAATGATAGTTATAATTAAAGGGACGTGTATAATTAACACAAGCAATTAATATTTTTTTAAATATACATTATAAGTTAATATGAATTTTTAAAGATTAAACTTAAATTTCATAATATTATTCAAATCTGTGTGAATAAAATGAAATAAGTAAAAGAACTCACACGATTTTAATATGAGCTCTCTGCGATTTTATCAAATTTCATACGTATATATTTGAAAACATTCATCGATCATTACTTATATCATGAGTTTATCTAACTGAATTCATTTCATCCAATTTTATCTTTTAAATTTGTGCCATCTAGATTAAGTGTTTAAAATGAAGTTTACTAATCACGTAAACGGTAAATTTATGAAAGCAGTTTACGCTGTATAAAAGTTATAAGATATGAATATATAAAGCTCGTTTTACATTTTTCAAATACAGTTTAATGAAATCGGAACAGTTCAGTGATTAATTTTAGTGTACTTTATCCAATGAACCATTTAAAATACATTAAAATTTAATTAAGGTCAATTAATTTTCATTAGGGAGTAAATTCATAAACTCTTCCGATAAAGTTTTCGTTTTCCTTGGTTTAAAATATTTTGGTAAAAATACAATATTTTTCAAACTGTTAAAGTGATATACTTGTTTTAGGAAAGTTTTAAAACAAGAATAAAGAACAATAGTTTTAATAATTTTCTGTCAATACCTTCTTTTTTTTTGTTATTTATATATTTATTTAATTTTGTAATGACTAGAAGCTTTAAGTAGAAAAAAAATGCTTAAGACATTTTCTTCAGTACTTATGAATATTTATAACTAAAACGATATATTTTGCATTTGATACAAAGTCAAAAATGTTTATTTATATTAAAATAATATATATTTCATAATTTACATTGAAATATGCATTAACATCAGTTTTTTAATTGACGTATACAATGTACAATTATGATAATATAAAATCAAAAATGAAGAACATTTTATTAGCATATGTTTTGCATATAAAATATAAAATTATTTACGAATATTTCAAAGTATTTTTATTTAAATGTAGTAGCAGCAATGCCGATTCGAATTGATTTAAAAAGTTTATATTATATATATATATATATATATATATATATATATATACACATATAAATAATAGATATCGTAATAAGATTAAATCATAAAATTCAGCTATTAATAGAACTAAGACAATAACAGCACACTAAAATATAGAACTGAATTTAACACAGAGGAAAGAATTACACAAAAAGTTGCAATGTAGATTAAGAACCAATGAGTTAGGATAGTAACTTAAAATACTTACGCCTACCAGAATGATAATAAAAATGACCATTAAGCTTATGAGAGTGAAAACGATAAATAAATAATAAATCACAGAAATATTTGGATGTAAATGCTTAAACGTAGAAACATACGTATCAAGGGGTGCATGCTTCATAAAGCTTAAAGAGCCGCAACGATTTCGTACAACGATATTGCTAATCATAGCAATTAATATCGTTTCACACCCCGATCGATGCAGCAAAACCAAAAAGAATTAGAAATAATTGAAATATTAAATTAAAACAAAGATTTAAAAAAGATTAAATTTAATCTTAATGGAAACCAAAGTGAACACATGAATGAAGCAAAGCAACCACATGTATAACAATTAACTCTAACAGGAGAAAAGGATGATGCCAAAACTTAAATTGAAGTAAAATAAAATCTCGACAGATATCGATTAATCGAAGAAACTTCAGAGCATTTTCATTAAAGATAAATTACACATAGTTAATATTAAATGATAATGTTAAAATAGATTTTATATCTAATTAATTTTAAAACTAGTAGAGTTGAATTAAATCGTACCATATTCATTAATAATATATCATTAAAGTTAAAGACAGAAGAATAAAATCATAAGACAGAGTGCAAGCGCCATCTATCAGTGAGCTATAATAACATTAAGTCAGTAAAATTATTTCAGGAGAAGAATCCAATGCAATAAGGGAAATTAAGATGTAGTGACTGAAAGATTAAGGTAATTAGAAGTATTGACTGCAAGATTAAGATAATTTTTAGCGCCATTTAAGTAATTAGAAGAATTGAACTTTTGTGATTAACCCAAAACTAAATAATCTTGAAATCATAGTATTAAATGTTAAGTTTTAATCAGACACAATTACAAGCAATAATGCCAAAGAGTACACATATAAGGATAAGCATTATAGGGCAGTCATTAATAATTAAAATTATAATTTAAAAGATTTTTTTTTTCCAAATAATATAAGATCTTATTTTTGTTATGCATATAGATTGATTGTTCAAACTTAACAATGGAAGCCTCAAGTAGCCAGATGTACAAAATTAAATTTAAGGATAAAAGATTTCAAAATACATAGTATCAACCAGAAATATAAGCATGTAACTATGAGTAATCCCCCCCCCCCCACTTTTTTTTTTAATTAATTTTATTCAGCAACAAACCCACCCAACCAACCAGCCAAACAACACCACCCTACCTCCTTAATCAAACATCTGCCCACCCATCCACCAGTTTTTTTTTTAATTAAACCTTAGTAGTTTTTTTTTTTTTGTGTGTGTGTTATGTATCATAAAGACCCTTTATGATAAACAAGTGAATAAATAAATTTTTTAGGATAACCCATTTTTGTAGCAACATTAATTATGTGAGAGATATTTTTGTTTTTAAACCTAACAGAACAAAGATTATGTATACGAAAGAGGTGATTGAGTAGGATATTTCTGTAAACAGAGATATGAAGACAAGAAGTAAAGTGAGTAAATAAATTTACTTTGAAACTGAAATCTTGTCTTTTGTCATACAGATCAGTATAAATTTGACTACCATCAAGTTTGATTTTTAAATCCAAGAAATTTATACAGTTATTGTTGAGAAGATTATGAGTTAAGGTAAGGTGAGAAGGATATTCAAATTTAAATAAATTAGGGGAAAAATTATTGACATAAAAAATTATAATGTCATCAATGTATCGGTAAAAATAGACATTTTTAATACATAATCCCTGTTCATAATGGTAAAGGTATAAGTCAGCTAACATACTCGAGCTGCATCCTCCTTGTGGAATACCGACCTTTTGAATATAGATCTTATTACAGTGTAGAATGTAATTGTTATGAATAATAAAATTTAAAAGTGTCTTAAATGATGCTGCCGAAAAGCATTTTGGTAAAGAGATTTGACTTTTAAATTTTTCAAAAAGGTTAAAGATGATATGATGAAGATCCGTTAAATTAATATTATTAAACAGGTCAGCAAAATCATAAGTCATGATATCAGTCACATTATTCATAGATAAGACATTGGCTTTAAGTTGATAACTATTTTTAAGGCAAAAGAAGTTTTTTGATCTACTGATTAAGTCATAGATTTGTTTGAGAATATCAAGGAGAATTTTGTTAGCGTTATTGTTGTAAGTATTACACCCTACAGTGACAGTTCTAAATTTAATAGGATTTTTGTGAAATTTAGGGATAAGTACAATATAAGGATATTTAAAATTATTATATGGTAGCTTTAGCAATTTATAAAAGCAGTGAATTTTGCGGTTATTGATTTTAAGATCATGATTTGTAAGATGAAAGTTAGTACTTTTAGATATAGATGAACTGAGTAAAGAAAGATAATAATGTTTACATATTATAGCATAATTATTAGGAGATTTATCTACATAAGTAATAACAAAGTTTTGTTGCAATTCTTTGATAGATTTAAAGAGATTTGATTTATTGTAATGTGTGAGATTTGATTTTTGTTGAATTAATTCATCTTTAAGTTTTGAAATCACTAAAAATTTCCATTGATTGAAATATTCAATAGGTTTATTATAAGAGATGGAGAGTTTATAAATAAACAAATCAATATCATATGAAAACTGTTGTATAATCTGTGAAATATTAGTTTTTGAAGGGAGTCGATATTTAGTACCATATTCCATAAATTTCTTTAAATTAGAGTCATTAATAATATTAAGATCACCAGTGATAATATGTGCATGATCTCTGTCAACATATTTTACATAAGAGGGATGAGCACAACTACAAGTCACATGAGAAGATAAATTAGACTTAGAGACTGAATTATAGTTAAAAAGCAGACGACCAAGCGTAATAGGATATTTAAAGGTACGAGAAATATGAATGTCTTTAATTGGAAACATGCATGTTTTATCATTAAGAATGGATGATATATTAATGCTATTAAATATTTGATTAGAATAATTTAGAATAAGCTGTGAATTAGATTGGATTTTGTGAGGTTTTTTAGAGATATTTAAATTGAAGAGTTTTATTCTGTATAATATTAAATCATAGAAAATATCAGAAAAATGTTGATTATAGGATAGGTTTTTAAATACACTTAAGTAAATGGACAAATACTTTTTTTTGATAGCAAATATAAACTTTCTAATATAAATCCAATCATAATGGTTAAGATAATTTGACTGTAAGGCTAGAATATTCTTAATAATGAGATTTTTTGATATTAAACCATTAGCAGATTTATTTGATTGTTTACCTCTTTTTGAACGAGAAGTTTTCTGGTTGACACTATGATTAAGAACAGAGTATACAGGGGAGTAATCATGAAGGGGATTAATGTTAGTATAAACCTTAACAACCCTATTGAAATATTCATGATTCAGACCATATGGATAAATTGTATTAAAGTATTTCATGTAGTGAGATTCATAGAAAAGGCGTTCACTTTTATTTTTTTGAATCCGAAGAATTTCAATAGTAGATGAGCAGAAATTATGTAAATTAAAATGTCTTAGCTCAATAGTTGATTTATTGTTAAGGACAGGTGATGATAACTTTTTGGAGTCTGAGCGATGTTGATATGTATATATATATATATATATACATAGGTATATTTACAAATTAATACAGCTGCCGTCTGTTCTGATTTTTTCATACCTATATTTTGTATAGAGATATTTTATAAACTTTTATATTATTTTGAAGCATTTTTTTTTCTTTTTATGATTAAAATATGTGAAAATTTTTATAAAAAATGCTGGGGTTTAAAACACAAAACAGTTTCCAGTTATAAAACAACAAAGCGAAAAAACAATTTTGTAAATATTAATTTAAATATATATTAAAATTATAAATGTGCAAAAAATGATAACAGTAATAACAATAACTATGTAAATAAAATTTAATTGTAATTGTTTTTTTTTTTTTTTTTTTTTTTTTTTTTTTTAACAACTGAATAAATGAATAAAAGTTTCTAAGCATATATTTATATGACTGTATTTTAACACTTTTTAGATGCTTCAAAGTTATTGTGTTAAAGTTTTCGCGAATCTTTCAAATTTATTAGTTAAAAAAAAGAAAAGATGCTTTTATATATTATCCTTCAAAAAGTTTATCTTAAGTAAAATTTATAAAAACATTCGTTGAGTACTGGGAGACGGTCTTCTGGACTACTGGTCTGTCGAGAGCGTCCTGAACGTGTTCATCGTGTAAGTAACTCCCTTCTTGTCCATTGGTCCAAAAACCTCTTCACAGTAACATCAGAATAGCCTAAGTGGCAGGCTAGGCTACTCGCCGAACTGACCACCCAGCTTCCATCATCCCGACTCTAACAGTGGCTTATATTGTCTTCAATGGCGCAGTAACGGCATCTCTACATAAAATGCGTCCCTTTGCGACAGATTGAGAACACGAAAACAAGCTCTGCTTACCTGTTTTAACTTCAAGGAAATCGGAGTTCAAGTCCCTCTGATGGTATTACACAATGTGCAATCACGCTACATTTCTAATCATTTGGGTATCTGCCTAACACGTACCTTCATCCCATGTTTCGTTACGATACTACAATTACTTTATGGTGGGCAAATTTTTATTGCAATAAATGTATATGAAAGGAACGTGAATCTGCCTAAACATACAAAAATAGTTTCAAAATATTTCAACATTTTATAATATGTCACAAATTTATATGACTGTGTAAATACATGGTCTCTATGCGCGGCATTCAATTTTTATTCATTATTCAAAAAACTTTCAAAATACCGATGTAATTTTTTTTTTTTTTTTTTTTTTTTTTTTGTTTATTTGTGTGAATATCTTAAAATTTCTTATAGGCCAAATTTGTGTAAAAAAGTCTTTTTTTTTTTTTTTTTTTTTTTTTTTTTTAACTGTAACTTTTTGAAAATTAAGAGAAAAAATATTTTTTAATAATTCAGCCCTAATTTGTCCTATAAAGTGAACATTTTTTAATATTACATTGCCTCATTCTCTATCATAGATGAAGAATAAAAAAAATCAATTTAATATTTTGGGAATTTCCTGAATAACAGACATTTTTATTGCTTTAAAAAAAACAACTCTGCTTAAAAAAAATATTATCATAACTTTATTCCAAAAAACATAGTCTACATAAAGAGAATAAATTGATCAATAATGCACTCAAGTGATAAAAATAGACTAAAAACCAGGAAAAAAAATTACAGAATCTCTATCAGGGAAAAAATCATGCTGTTTTCTTAATGGTAGGAAAAGCAATAAAAATATCGATTTTCCTTTTAGATTTCAATATGTTCTTGAAACAGCTGCTTAACTCAGATTATTTTATTTGATCACATGATGAAAATCAATTTCCATAATGAAAAAAAAAATATATATATATATTAATAAATGCAGGAGGAAAATTTCTTTAAAAAATATTTCATATAACTTTTTCTTTATATAATACGTAAGTATATATATCTTATTTTTGTTCTTGTTTTTTTAATTATAATTTAATCTTTGTATTGTAACAAGTATATAACATAATAAATTTAAATTGATGTTTTAAAAACATTCAACAGTTGCATATTAAAGAAAATTCATTTTGCTACTGTGCTTAATGATTTTCTTTTCAAATATTAAACTATGTTTCACGAGAAATATATATATAAATAATTGTTCAGAGACATTTTAATTATGATAATTACTGATTATTTGTAAATTGGTAAATATGATAACAAAGATGTTTTAGAAAATGAAATTAATTTATATGAAAATACGGTCATTTAATTGTTGGTTTTAGCATTCAAATGCTTAATCTTATATTATGGAATGTTTTCGCACGAGTTTCTGAAATTCAAAAAGGTTTAGAAATTGTCTTCGTAGAAATGTATGTGATCTAACGTTTATGGTAATAATGATCGAACTATAGAAGTTACTTTGGAAGCTTTTATAAATAACTAGCAGGCTTTGCCCCCTTCGCTGGTCATTATAATGAAAGGAATTCTCAAAATACTACATCATTAATTAAAAAAAATCATTGAATTCAGTCAAAATTTAAGATAAAGTTCTCGCGTATATAGAAGAGTAAACTCACTGATTCACTGATCACTGACTCAACACAGCCAGGGCGATTCTATGGGAGATAGAGTCGCAAATTTTGGTGAGAACGTTGGTTTTAGGACTCTGACGCCCACTAAGATGGGATTTTGCGAAATATTCCCCCGTTCCGCCCTGGGGGTGGGGGGTGGGGTGACAGAAGGCAAAAAGCCCTTTATAAGCATAACTCGGCTCCAAATTGCTTCACGGCGAAGAAATTGCAGAGGGAGAGACTAGACTTGAGTACAAAAAAACTCATTTTCTTCGATTTTGGAATTTTGGATTTTTAATGGGGGAAGCGGAGTAAAGCAATTTTTCGGAGGTAAATTTAGCCAAATACAGATATTCGAGTAAAACACTACCAACAATAGCACATTGATATAGAAAACTTCCAAAGTCCTTCTTGGGGATATTTCCAAAAACTCACTTTTTTTTTCGATTTTCGAAAAATGGTTAGCACACTTTGCCCGATTCGTTCATCATTATATTGAAATGAATTCTCAAAATACCATATCATTAATAACAAAAAAAAAAAAAAAAAACATTGAAATCAGTCACAATTTAAATTAAAGTTCTCGCTACCTTCGGTAGCAGTTTTCCCACTCGCCACACTTCACAAAATCCCTTTATAGTGCATGTTGCAAACACATACCAAGCCGATACATTAAAAAGTCAGGATTCTGAGATTATCTGAACCAGAGTTATGTTTTAAAACGGGTTTTTAAAGTGTTTTTACCCCCCCCCCCCGACCCGCTCTTAAAGGAAAGAAGGGGGGAATTTTGCAAAATATCTTTATATTACGAGTTAGATATATATAACTGACCCACACATCGAAAATGTCTTTCCTAAGATAATTTACTGCAGAGTTACGCATGAATATATGTCGCCCCCCCCCGCCTCCTAAGGGGCGGTAGGGAGGAGTTCCACAAAATAACTTTGTAGTGTATGTTGAATGCGCATAAGCAGTCCACACATAAATAATTAACATTCTAAGATAATTTGGAACAGAGTTACGCCCGGAAACACGTATTTTACACCCTGAACCTCAAGGTGGGATAGCAAGGAATTTCAAATAATCCTTTTGTAGTTTCTCTATGTTGAGTATGCATAACAAATCTACATATCAAAAAATCGCTTTCCTGAGATAATTTGGAGCAGAGTTACTCTTTAAAACGTGTTAAAATCCTAAGTATTTGGCAAAACGTATTGAAGTAGGGCTCGAACAGATGTTGGTGCCTTTTGCAGCCAGATAATATCAAATCGTATTCTAGAGGAGCTTCTTGGATCTTGTGCCACCACCCTTCTTATCACATGATCATCACGTGAATTAGTTTTTCTAGGGCGACTGCTTCTCTTAAGATCCACAAAATTTCCCGAAATTTTAAGTTTACTAATAGCTTGATACACCACATTTACCTTCACACTTATTTGACGTTTAAAAAATCCAATTTTATGCAGGGTGAATATTTCTGACCTTTTTGTAACAATAATTGAACTTAAAGCCCCACTATTAAAGCAGGGAAAGGGAAAATTTCACAAAATCCCCTTATAGTGCGTGTTGGGAACGCATAATGAGTCCGCACATAAAAATTCGCCTATGATAGTTTGTAGCAGAGTTGCGGATGGAAACATAATTTTGCCCCCACCCTCAACCCCAAAGGGGATAAGGTGGAGTTTTACAAAAATACTTTGTATTGTGTGTCTTGGGTACGCATAACCAATCGACACGTCAGAAAATCGGTATTCTGAGATAATTTGGAGCCGAGTTACTCTTAAAAGCATTTTTTGCCCCTCGCCTCCTTTAAAAGGGGGAGAGGGAAATTTCGTATGATCCCTTTATATTGCGTGATGGGATTGCATACACAACCACACGTAAAAATTAATTTTACTGAGATAATCTGAAGCAAAGTTATGCTTGGAAACATGCTTTTTGCCCACCACCCCCCAAGGGTGGGAAAGAACGGAATTTTGCAAAATTCCTTTGTAGTACGTTTCTTGAGTACGCATAACCAATTGACATATCAAAAAAATCTCTATCCTGAGATAATTTGGAGCAGAATTACTCTTATAAGCGTTTTCTTTACCCCCCCCCCCTTCGTCTTTAAAGAGAAGAGGGAGTAATTTCGTAAAATATCTTTACTGTGCGTGTTGGGAAGGTATAAACAACCCACACGTAAAAATTAATCTTGCTGAGGTAAATTGAAGCAAAGTTATACCTGGAAACGAGTTTATTTCCCACCCCAAGGGGGGGAAACGGGGGTCTTTCACAAAATCTCGTTACAATGGGTGTTGGACACACGTAAATGAACCACACACTAAAATTTGTGACCTCAGCTTCAATAGATTTCTCCGGACGAAACTAAGCTCTGAAAGGGGGGGGGGCTCTAATTTGCCCCCTCGTAACTTCTCCCAAAATCGAAAATCGCAAAAAAAAGAAAAAAAAGTTTTTGGATATATCTTTATGAAGGATCTTAGAAGTTTTCTCTATCTTTGTGCTACTGTTGGTAGAGTTTTACTCGAAAATCCGTATTTTTCTAGATTTACCTCCGAAAATCGTTTTTGAAGCAAGCCTTTCCCCCCTTAAAAATCCAAAATTACAAAATCGCAGATTTTTTTTTTTTTTTCAAGTTTAGTCTCTCCCTCTTCAATTTCTTCACAGTGAACCAATTTGGAACCGAGTTATGCTTATAAAAGTGTTTTTGTCTTCTGTCCCCAGGGGGGTGGGAGGACGGGGGATATTTTGTGAAATCCCGTCTTAGTGGGCGTCAAGGTCCTAAAAGCAATGTGCTCACGAAAATTTGAGATTCTATCTCCCATAGAATCGCCACGGTTGTGTTCAGACAGTAATCAGTGAATCAGAGAGTTTACTCTTTTATATATATGGATAATAGTAATAATATAATTTAGTTTGCTGTGGCGATAACAAAAAATTTCTCCTGTTTACAACGCCACTCACCTTACAACATACGTTAAAAAAAAAAAAAGGCATAGTTTCTTACAATAAAGATTTTAAATATATACTTGGTGCAATTTCAACCCGATTGATTATGAGATGTAGCCATTTCAAAAATTCCAGAAATTGAATAACACCAGTGGCACTTTCATTTCAATACATGTCCACATTTATTGAGTATTATTTCTCATAATATCTACTTCATACACTAAGTTTGGTGAAGTTACATATCATAGATGCTAAACTTCCCGTTAAAGCGAAATGTTACAGCGTAGCAGAGTCATCGGTCGTCCAATTTTCACACAAACTGAACTAGAAAATTTTCATAACATCTATCTCACATACTACGTTTAGTGCAGATACATATCATAAAATTGAAATACTGTCCTCCCGTAAATAGGTTAAATTGTAACGTAACACCACCACTTGCCCGTTAATATGCACTCAAATGTATTTTCTTTTCTAATGACGTGGCACACATACCACAAGCATTGGCCGGAGGTCGCCGAATTGATGAACGTTTGTCAAGGGGCACCCAATCGGCGGTCATCGCTTCCCATAACAGGGACAACACATCCATGGGTTCTCCGGAATTCGAACCCAGCCCCAACCATGTAAGAGTCAGGAACGCTAACCACTACACCGTCTGGACGGCGTACTCAAATATATCTAACATAATTTTAGAGAAAGCAAGCATGTAAATGAAAGACAGGCAAAATATAAACCATTGAGTGAGAATTTGATGTTTAATCTTTTTCTACAAAAAAAAAAAAAAAAAATAAAATAAAAAAAATATATATATATATATATGTATGTATATGTATATATATGACATGTACTAAAAGGTTCCTTTAATAACTAAAGACATTGTAAAAGTCTGTAATAATGATGGTACTATGCCTACCTAATCGTACTTTCTTTAATCTTGAGGAACTTTATTATTATTATTATTTGTAATAGTAGTAATATTATGTAAATCTGGCGTATTTTTGTCGCGGAAAAAGGTTAGTTGTAGTATTTCATTAATAATTAAAATTGGGATTTTTAAGTATGTCTTTAGCCCAAAGAACTAATACTACTTTTATTTCCGAGAATATTCAAATAATTGTACATTATTATGATGAAAAAATGAATAATTTTGAAACTTACATAAAACTTCATAATTTTTTTCTTTAAATATCTTTAAGATTTTGATAAAATAATATTTTATAGTTTGTTTATAGTCTCACACATTCATTTTATCGCTGAATAAAGAAAATATTCAAAAGTAATATGAGTAATCTTCTTGACGAACGTTGGTAAGTCTAAGTAACAGCATAAGATGATGTTCCGTGGATGAGAGGAAATATTGTTGCCTACCGTTTGGTACATAGAATCTAATTCGATACTGCCTAGTCAAAATGTCGAATTATATTTAATGCATATATATATATATATATATATATTTTCATTGTGCCTTATAGAAAAGAATTGTTGTGCACTTGTGTTTGTGTATTGTGACCGAAACATTCTGTCACCATGTTCTTTTCATACTATACGGATATTTTCTGAAAACGTTCCTGTGAGATATTTTCGGTTTTATAACTGGATCATAAATGTATTTTAATACACTTTATTAATTTGAATTGAACTATTGTATTAAACAAAGCGGATACTATACGTACATTTATATATCACAGTGTTGTATAGTTTCTAACTCTAAAATTTACTAATGTAAAATCTTTTTGTAAAGAATAGAACCAACTCAAAGCGTCTATCATTCAAACAACTAAAAATAAAATGAAAATTGGCATAAAATTAAATTGTAAATTGCGCCTAAAAGTATGAAACAAATTCCTTCGCCAAACTACATAAACACTACAATTAATCATAACTTTTTAAGTCGGTGCAAAATGAAATGCATTTTTTTTTTCTTATAGATCGACACACAGTTGTCTCGAATGAATAATCTTCATAGTTTTCTTTGTTATTTTATTACTATATACAGTTGGTCCATTAATAGCATCTGTACAGAACAGTGAACACACTTCGCAATTCGGTATTTATGTTTCAACGAATTTACTAGAGATTTCTTTCGAAACTTTTACAGCTTACGAAATTCAAATTGTTTATTTGAATCAAAGTAGTTTTTGACTGTAAAGGCCAAGGTGAGATGTATATAATTTTTGCATTGAATAAAAGTATGAGTTTTATTTAATTTACCACCGACTTCAAACTTTATGATAAATTGTAGTATTTATGTTGTTTGGCGAAAGAATTTATTTCATACTTTTAAGTACAATTTACAATTTCTTTTTGCGCTAATTTTCATTTTATTTTTAGTTGTTTTAATGATATATGCTTTTTTGGAGTCGGTTCTATTTCTTTACAAAAAGATTTTATATGTTTATTTTCAGTGAAAAGGTATTGATATAACAGGACACGGCTGTTTCACATATCGCAAGCAGCAAAAAAAGAGAGACAACTCAAAAAATGGCAATTCCGAGTTCATATCACTGAAAAATATATGAAGTGCACCAATGTGTATAGAAAACGTTACGTCTCCATTTCGAAATTTATCCATTCGAGAGGCAATTGTATCAGTTTTACTCTGGTCAATGCCTTATCTTAAAGCAGATTTTTCTCAAATACTACATTTTTTAGTTCTGTAACTATTCTTGCCTTTATGCAGTTTGAAAAAAATCATTTAATGCTGATTATTTATTCATCTTAATGTATTATCTATTATACTGAACACGTGTAAATGTGTCATCAAACTTACGAGCACACATTGAGAAAAATAATATACCGCTTCCATCTAGAAGGAATAAAAAGTCATTTTTTGAAACTCTAAACTAGAAATATCGATTTACAAGCTACGTGTACGCTGTAAAAAAAAAAAAAAAATCTACAAAAAAGCAATTTTTTAACATAAATACAGCATAGGTTGCTGTATATTTTTAAAACTAGTTCTGTAAAAATAACTGAAGACTGGTTACTTCACATTGTGCTGTAAATCGGTATAAAAATTTTTTCAATTTTCCATTAAGTCTTTTGGTGAACCAATCAGTGCTGATGTTGACCTTATCTGTTTTTGTACAGAAAAGTCAATGTGAGCCCAACGGAGCGATTGGCAAAGTGTTGACCTCTAGAACAGGAGATTGTGAGTTCGAATCATGGGCTATCCAAGACCGTTTGCTCCGCATGAAAAAATAAATTAAGTAAATTATATGTGTAAAAAAATTAAAAAGTTGCTCAATGTTCTGTATTACTCCCTGAACGCATTTGTAATAATGGCAAGAAATACTTTTAAAGTATACTGTAAAAATTACAGCACACGTGAGTAAAAATAGCAGCAAATTTATTTTACTGTTCATTATAAAAATACAGCACAGTGAGTAGAAAATACTTTTACCAGCACACTGTGCTGTAATCTACTACAGAAATTTTTTACAGTGTACAAGGTAAACAAATACGCTGGGTAGATTAAATGATCGAGAATTTCTAGTCTAAACTTTTCTAGATGGTGAAATAATATTATGAATAATATAAATCATTTGTACTGCGAGAAATTCTCGCTAGAAATGAGTAATAAATCAAGATTATAGTTACTAAAACTCGCCTCTATATTTCATATTTATTTACAGAGATTTTTTAATCAAGTTGATCCCACGATAACATGGAAAAACAATCTTGCATTTTAATACGGGTTTTTAGAACTCGGTAGCAAACGGAACTAGAATTTATAAGGATGACATCGAATTATTTTTTTCTAGAGACACAATTTAGTTTCTAGAATTTCTCATAGAATTTGTTTTAGTGCAGTCAGCAGTAGGTATTATTAGTAGCACAGTAAAATGAATTATGCATCCTTAATCTCTCTGATTTTGCCGATGTCTCCGAAATCTCTTCACTATCGAAAGAGAAGTCCGACGTGGGACCGCCTTTCCTGTAGTACATTTAAAATTTAAACTTTTATAGCTAACCAGTGAATTGACAATCTTCTTTGTACTTAAAAAATACGCTTTTCACGTTCAATTTATGATTTTTTGAAGTATTATTATTAATTACCGCTCGAGAGAATTTTAAATATATATAAATAAACTTTATTCCATAGTCAAGAACTCTGCATAACAACTGTAATCTAATCACTCATAAGTGAAATAAAACAGTAAAAGTTTTATTTTCTGTATCATTATGAAGGCTAAAAACGGGGAATGAATTATTTTGTATTCTTTTAAATGTATTTTCTTTTAATATTAAAAAAATAATAACATTTTTTTTAATAACCTTGTCACAATTAATATTACATTAGTTAATTCTAAAGCATCATTTGCCCTTATAATTTTGAAAAATGTGCCTTATTTTGAACAAATAAAACTATGCAGGAAAGGTTACCAAGAAATGTAGCTATTTTTAATAAAGGGATAAATAAAATGTTTTGAGAAAAACGATATAGCGCTGCATAAATTAAAAGAAATATATCTATAGATTCCAAACATTTTAACTATTTCTTGCTAAAGCTTAAAACAATGTTTCATGAAAGATTTCAATAATATTTAATCTTAAGTAATTGTCACTTTGTTTATTTCTCGAAGGTATTATCTTATAATTTGAAAAGAGTTGTCAAAAGGGAGAAGAGAATCTTTCAATCCCCAAATTCAATTGAAGTTCACAATTCTTTCGCGAAGATGGAAAGTTATTTAGTGCATTACTAAAGAAAATCTGTTTATTTTAAACATTGTGTTGTATATTATTCAAGGTTAAAGAAATGTGTAAAAACTCTCTTATTAAAAAAACTAGTTAGCATAGGTGGACTCTGCTCAGTTCCCCATCATATATATGTTCTCAGAAATTTCTAGTGCGAGACATATTATAATCATGTTAAAAGAAATGAATATGACCAAAGCTTGATACAGTGACAGAATGAAATCCCCACCTGATAGGCTATCCACCGTTCACTTCGATATATTTACCTCATTCTAATCTATGAATTTATTTTATCAGGGTCGATTCCGTTGTTTAGTTTTCATGCTACTGTTTCCAATGCAATAATCCTCAAAATTCATATTTATATGAAAAATTTACAATTTCGATATGTTGATAAAATCGTAAATTGCGAATAATTTACGAAAATTTCCTATTAGAATATTTGTATTCAATCATGTTCAAACAAATATCATAATTGTAATTTTGAAGTTGTCTAATATATTTATGATCCTCAAAATGGAAGTTTATGCTCAATTTTGCCATATTCTGACATGTTAAGTAAAGCGTTAATTCCAAATAACTTACGAATTTTTTAAATTGGAAAAATCATAGTCTATGATACTCATGCCAGTATCCTAAATAATATTTCGAAAGAGGTTTGACATCTTTACAATGAAAATATCCCTCAAGATTGACGTTTATGTAAGATTTTGCTCTATTCTGCCATGTTAAGAAATTCGTAAATTTCCAATAACGTACGAAATTTTAATATTCGAAAGTTCATAGTCATTAATATTCATGCCAGTATACAAAATAATATTTCAAAAGTAGTCTGACATCTTTAGGATGAAAATATCTCTGAAAATTGACGTTTATGTGAAATTTTGCCCTATACTACCATGTTAAGAAATTCGTAAATTTCCAATAACTTGCGAAATTTTCAAAGTAGCATATTTATAGTAACTGATGTTCATTCCGGCATCAAAACCGATATTTTAAAACTGGTTTGACATTTTCACAGTAAAAAAATTCCATTTAATGCACGTTTAAGTGATTTTTTGTCCTATTCTCCCATGTTAAGAAAATCGTAAATTTTTCATAACTTACGAAGTTTTTTAGTTCGAATGTTGCAAATGAATAGGGTTCTTGCCAGTATCGAAAGTAATATTTTGAAACTGATCTGACCTCTCTGCGATCATGTTTTCGTGAGATATCGTGTTAACAAACTAATGGACTAACACACTGACCCACTGACCCACTAACAGACACCCTACAGGCAGACACCATACAAATTTTGTCATTTTCGGATTCCTCACACCTGAAAACGTATAAAAAAGTTAAAAAACCGAGGTCGAAATTTTTCACGATTGCCTAAGTTCCCCATACCTATAGTATGATGGGGAACTAATATAAACATATTTCTTATAAACTAAAGCATATTCTATTCTAATAATTAAAAGTCTCTCACGCGAACATTTTCTAAAAACATTTCTATAGAGTTTTCGAAAAACTGAAATTAAGCCCATTATAAATTTAATCACCATACGTATGACTATACAAAATTTAGAACTATCTAATATCATAAAAAGGTATATTTTATTTTTAGATCGATTCGTAAAAGCTTCAAAAATGCATTAAGAAAAAAAAGATTTTTTTTTTTTCTTTTAACTTTTGCAACAGTATTTTTTGTCGACCAAACAACATATTGTCATTAATATGTATATTATCTTTATAAAATAGGACATATGAAATTATAATTGACAAACCTTCTAAAAATTTATTTGACTACTAACTATACTAAATATTTTAGTTCTTGAATTTCTCTAACGCAGGCGATTTATGTAGATATTTCTTATTTTAAAGCACTAGTAAAGAGGTTTCTCAAAACAAAAATATTTCAAAAAATGGAATTTATTAACCAATAGAAACTGATGATAAGAATTTCTCACAATTTCATCTAACTAATGATGTCTCATGAAATGATATTTTTATTGCGTTTTTTTGAGTATATACATATTAAATTTCTTATTTAATAAATCATTGCCGCAATGATCTATAACACTATCATTCATAATATCACAATGTATTATTGAATCCTTATTTCTGTAAATTGTCTCTTCAGACCGCTAAAAAACCCCACTTTATTTGAATTAACTAATATATAAATTGGTAATAAGTGGGCATGTTTTAATATATATATATATATATATATATATAGTAATTCAATATCTATGTATATATATATATATATAACAAATATTTAAAAATAATAATAATAAGATCGCCGCACAAATTTTTATTGTTTATATCTCAATTGTTTAATAACATCTCATTTGCTAAATTAGTCACAATATTGTATCTAATTGCGAGGAAATGCTTAATATATGTATATACATATATTTGAATAATCTTTTCGGATCACTGCAGTTGAAAAGTATACGATTTTTTGAATACATGTGGTATTTTCACCTGATTTTAACAAATATATACCATTACAAAATCTATATTATTGTTCAATTACGTTTACCAGAAAATAAATGTATAATGTAATTTAAAGCATTTAATATTAATATATATATATATATATAACAAAAGACTGCAAATTTATATCCTATATATATTTAAAACTTTCCTTTGTATTGAAATGAAAAAAAAAAAAAAGGTTTAAATATGATTGCGACAAAAAGAAGATTAAAGTTCAAATCAGTTTTACTTTCGATCCAATATAATTCTTTAAAAGAACTTGATGAAAAAAGGTGAAAAAATTTTACATACATAGGAATTTACTTAAAACATCTTCTTACTTCTTTTTGTTTCAAATAATTCTTTATGGAAAAATACATTTACGATATATTGATCTCAGAAGAAAATTTTATTAAATATGAAAAAAAAAAAAAGTTTTTTTTTTTTTTTCGTCAAATTATTTCCAGACAGAATAGCATGTATTTTTTACCACCTTATTTTAGCCTAAAATAGTTTACATTTTTATATTTACATAACACAGAAATTTTGGAAATGTGTTATATAAGATTGCAAACATTTACTTGTAAAATAAAATGAAGCTATTTTCCATGTCTGAGGATATTTTACATATTTATTGAAAATTGACATTTAAATATAAACAAAAACAATTTATATATCTATTTCTTCATATATATTTATATATATAAATAAATAAGCAAAATTCTGAAGAATAAATGAAAATTAATCCGAAAACTTGCTTATTTATTACAGTTTTATATTTCCTTTCGCTGCATTTGCGCATAGGTTTATAAATACTCAGCTTTAGTTCTATATTTAAAATTTATCATATATATATATATATATATATATATATATTATAATAATAATAATAATAATAATAATAATAATAATATTTTAAAAACAAATATTTATATATATATTAGTTTATAATAAACATATATAAATATTTGTAGTAAATAAATATTTGTTTTAAAAGTTTCTTATTTAATAAAAACATTATTTAGCTAAGCAGCTTTTAGCGCTAGCTTTCTCTGTTTTACGTTTTACATTTTATAACAATTATCTTTAATTTTATATCATTTTATATCATAAACATATTTGTTTTAAAAAAGTTTCTTATTTAAAAAACATTGTGTTTTTTTGGGTTTTATTTCATTTCATTTGTTAAATGATTCATATATATATATATATATATATATATATATATATATGTGTGTGTGTGTGTGTGTGTGTGTGTGTGTGTGTGTGTGTGTGTGTGTGTGTGTGTGTGTGTGGATGTACTCTAAAAGTTTTCATGATATATCTAGTAAATTTACTTTACAACTCATTGATTAATCAAGTATTTAATTTTACATCAGTCTTTTGTATGAAATCTGTAAATATCCTTCGTTTGAAACTTACATACTGCTTGAAATTCGCAATTTCAAACTTAAACTTGCAATGCACCTTTCCCAAAAGCCGACCAAATATAGTAAAAATAAATGTAGAAATCGTAGTAGAGCAGGGATTATTATCTTTATAAGAGAATGTGCACAAAAGTTTTTTTTATTAATTCGAAACCTTATGCAGTTATGTATTTGACAAAAATTGCATCGTGGGTTGTTAAATTTATTAATATGAAATTTCGAAAAGTATGGCAGTAATTAAGTGAAATATTTCTGCAGAATGCATTTGTATACTGGCGGTCGTGAGTGAGCAGTTGGACTGCTGCAAGCTGGTGAAAATATCACTCGTACTGACACAGTAATGACAGTGTCGAAAACCATCATTTTCGATTAAGAAATAAAGAAAGGAAGAAGGGAAAGTCAACGCAAAAGCATGCCTGTGGTCGTGGAGTAATATATCATAAATCAAGAATATTTATACCTATCCCTACTTATGAAAAAGACCAGAATTCCACATCCTAATTAGATAATGGCAAAACTTGCAACCGCTATAACTACATGTATATTTGTCAAAACCATTATTCGGTTATTTAATCAGACTGGAATCTATACATAAAAGCCTGTTCTTTGCATTTCACTTCAACATGTCATCGTTGAAAATGATTGCGTTTGTATGAGAAACGCATTGTTTCGGGTCAATAACAGTGGTTCACAGTGATGTTCTACGACTAATCCGCTTCTCCGTGACGTATGATTCTGGTCACTAGCTGATACAGAATGAGAGAGGCATTAGGTACCACAGAATGTTTATGAACTTTGTGGGTATGAGCAAGGTGTGACAGTGTTGTCAGATATTTTACATAATGGCAAAACACCGCTTCACATTTTAGGACAATATTTCTTTTAACGCAGTAGTTTGAAGAAAAAATTTTCTGGATTATGTTCGTCATTTTAATGTTGCGGCAGGTCTAGAACTTTAATTAATGGACGACAAAGGGCGCTCTCCCTGGACTGCTGGATATTGTTCACGCTACAAAGAGGAAATATGAAAGGCGCGGAGTAGCCTCCAGAGTCTCTGATCATAAATCCTATAGAGCACTCTGAGAGGTTCTCGACAGATATGTTTCTGAAAAACTCTCTTTCATTGAGCTGTACAAGGATTAAAAAGCATCTTAAGTGATGAGTGGAACAATATCCTCTAAAGACTCCTCAAAATTTTAGAATACAACAACAAACAAATGCAAAATGTGCACTAGTGTCCAAGAAGGGCATATTTATAATTGAGAGAGAATCTCTCAATTTTTCTGAGAGAGAATATCTCAATATTTCACATCCTGTATCAGTAAAGATCTTTTTTATCTTTTTTTTTTTTTTTTTTTGTAACTCTGACACTTTTAATGGCAATTTTTCTTTTTTGTTACATTGCTTTCTAGGTGGTGAAATCTGTACCAATTTTCATAAAAAATGTATACATATGTACACTCCAGATCTATTACGAGTACATATGTACACAGTTTCATTTTGTCAATCATTGCACGAGATTATTTATTTAGAAAAATATCATTCTTCTTTAGTAATTGTCAATCAGTGTAAACCATAATATAACAACTACCAAGTTACATTTTAAAATTTCTAAATTTTAAAGAATAAACTGGAAATTCTTGACCTAAATTTTACAGATTGAAAGGTATAAAAATAATTATTTGGAATCGACAGAGCTTATACTATATACATATTTATTTATTTTTTAATTAATTACATATATATACACTGTAGTTTGTGAAAATTTCAACACCATGAAAGAAATGTCAGAAAATTATGAAATTTATTCCACATATTACTGATAGTGGTAAAAATAAACAACCACATGTGCAAGACAAAAAAAAAAAGCAGTACTTTGTGTGTCCTCCACGCTGAGCGATGAAAGGCTGCACACGTCGTGGCATTGAATCATACAGGTTCTGAATGTAATCCTGGGGAATGACTTCCCAGATGGCTTCGACTTGATGCCATAGTTCAATTTTACTGTGCGCTCCACGAGATGTACAAACACGTCGCCGACCAATGAAATCCCAGACATGCTCGATGGGCGACATATCCGGGGAATAATGAGGCCATGGAAGAAGCGAAACCGTTTGTGCACTGAAGAAGGCTTTTGCAGTCTGAGAAATATGTGCATGGGCATTATCCTGCTGAAATACAGCACCCGCAATGCGTCGAAATATGGGAAGGACCTCTGGCTCAAAAATTTCCCTTATGTAGCGATCATTGTTGAGGTTGCCTGCAATGTTCACTAGATGGGATCGACAATTATACGCAATAGCACTCCATACCATGTGGATAGCCTTTTGTGCAGTATGACGCTGGATAACACACTGTGGGAGAAGGTGACCCCCCGTAACGTATGACGCGTAGTCTTCCATCATTGTACTCCTGATTGTAGCGAGATTCGTCAGAGAGAACAATTTGTTGTCACTTGGTTCGCCACGTGCTGTGTTGCTGAGCCCATTATTGAAGTCGGAGGCGTCTGTGATTCAGCGATAGGGGAATCCTTGCACGCAGTTCATGCTGCAGCAAACGGCGACGAACCATGGAGCTAGACAACAAAACACCTATAGCCGTGCACCAACGATGTGCTAACACACTAGAGGACGCTGTACGGTCCGTAAGAGGAATGGGGATGAGGTGTCTGTCGTCTCGTGCTGTTGTTCTACTACGTGCACCACTGGCAGATTTTAGGCTTGTTTGATTCTTCTCTGTCCATTTCTTCGAAACACGCAACACTGTTATGGCATTACACTGCGTGCGGGCTGAGATTTCTCGATACAAAAATCCACCCTCTCGTATACGAACAATGCGGCTTCGCACGAACTCCATTATTTATTGGTAGAGCGTCCTCCACTTTTAACGAGGCAAATTAACCACCAGTTAAACGTTTACCATAGACAGAGGACAACACACATATTTCAACGCGCCTTTATATTCCTTCATATACCTGGAACAAGCGACTGATAAGGAGTCGGTTCCCGTTCCATTCCTGCGCAATCGCTTTGTAATTCTAATCATTTGCATGCCTTATCTCACTTTACATTTCCTGTAAGTTTGGTTCAATTTTAATAATCCCTTCATGTGGTGTTCCAATTTTTACAAACATGAGTGTGTGTATATATATATATATATAGGTGTTGATAGTGTTGTTTTCTAGTAGTATGCGATAAACATAAACAGCCTATGCGTACGGTCAAATATTTATTAACTTTGGACTTCAGATCAAAAGACATGCTGAAGAATAACAAACTAAATCTTTTCAATAATTTTATTTCTAGAAAAATTACCTGATTTTTTTTTTTTAATTTCTTCCTACACGAAGCTGATGCACTAATAAGTTATTTGTAGTGACTTTCTTCCCTAAATCTCTTGCTACCTTCATTTTAGAATCTTTTTTTCCACTCGTGATCCGATTCATGCTCTTTGGGAAAATCATGGATATCAAATCTTGTTTAATCTCGCTGTTCTCGTACAGTTACTGCATATATATTCTTTTGTCAGTTAAAATCTGTTTCATAAAAATTATAGTAGCATTTCAATTTGCTTAATAACAGTGCAATTCGTTTTTCTGAGGAACTAATTTCGGATCAAGCCATTCTATGTATTCGAATTTTGACCCATGACAAGGCAGATTTAGTCTACCTTGGCTTTTAAGGAATATTTTCAGAAAATGTAGTTTCAAAAAATTAATTTAATGAAGAACACTTGAAGCAATTAATGTATACTTGTAATATTATTTATTTATTTATTTATTTATTTTTTAATCTAAGAAGAATGAATCTAAATGACATAGTAAAGCCAAAGAAAATTTTAATAAGAAAAGAAAAAATCGAAGCGCATTTTTAATGCAACACGGTCAGTTCCTCCTATAAATTGGGGATTTGGAAAAAGAAATGTTGCAATATCTTCCACAGAAAAAAAAATATATGTTCTTTCTACATATATATGAATGTATAACTTTATGAAAACTATAAATCTTTGCATATATATATGCAATGGAATGTAAAATAAAATAATATGTACATGAAAATTTAGATAAATATATATATTTAATTTCCTAATGTTAATTTATTTGAAGTATTTAAAAATAATTTACTGCAGATAATTTTTAATTATTTCCACTAAATTTTCTCTTCTTGCATTTAAAAATTATATACCAATATATTTGTCTTTATTTTGCGCGTTCAATAATGAGTTTATTTTTAAAATATTTTCTTGTAACATTCGAAATCTGTAAAAAATACAAGTATAATATTCAGTTTAAAAAATTCGATTTCGAGTACTCCTCTTTTCTGCAATATTTAAAGGTCTCCTGAGTTAAAACTAGGAAAAAGAAAGTTTTTTTTTTTTTTTTTTCAGTTGGTTAGGGCATATATGCGTGTATATTTCGGGGGAGAGGAGTGCAAACTGTCGAATACATCACCATATCGGAAACTGATCTCGAAAATGAAATGAGCTAGAAAATTCGAAATTTTATAATTAAAACAGGTGTTTTGTACAGACTAGATGTAAAATTTCGGTAAAAATTGGAAAACCAGAAGTGGGACAAGAAGAGGTGGGAATGGAATCGTAAGTGTCCATCTAAAACACCGCTCTAATTTTTTTTTCAAAGTTTCTATATATGTCCATTTCGAATTATGTCTCGTACGTATTAGCTGGTTATTCCAGAAAAAAATCTTATAGATGTAACTCATTTGGAAGTTCAAAGTTAATCTTTGAAAGACGGTGTCTTAAAATTGGCTCCTTATATTTTCTTCAAACTAGTCACGTTAATTCCTTTTTAAGTATACTATTGTATGTATGAGATAGTTTCTGGTTACAGACGAATTTGTAAAATTTCGGAGGAAAAGTGGATAGGAAAGTCGGCAACTCAAAAAGGATTGTAATGATTATTTTTCAAATTACTTGCATAAAATTTTTTAATATACTTTTTACGTATTAGATGATAGTTTTCAATATCATTTTTATGTATTAGACGTAGTATGACAGTATGTACATGAAAATTAATAGGCGACTATGTAAGAAGTGTCAGTTTTCGATTTCGGAAATAAATGCCTTGAAAAAATTTGCTCTTGCAAATTATTTAAACCCTCTATAAAGTCTTTCTTTTTGATGTGCTTACGATATATGCATACATTAGTTAAGACAGCAAAACCAGTATTTTATATTGTGTATAATTCTTCATACCCAAATATATTAGAAATATATTGTTAAAGAATAATAATTAAAACAGAATGAAAAATAAATGTAGTTAGCTGAGAACATTTAAATAATTTAAAAAGATAATGTTTTGATTATGATATTTGTAACTAAATGGTTTTCTACAAATGTTAATACAATATACTTTTTTTTTATTATTCAAACGGGTGTACATTTTCATAACTGTATGATAATAAACAACAAAAAAGGATTTATAACATGCACGATCTTCTTAAAACATAAAGGAAAATAAAGCCTTAATTCCCCATAAAAATTGTAAGGTCGCTTTACCTTCAATCCTTGGTTGAACATGCTGCAGCTGTAAAAATGTAAATAGTGGAAGAAAAAAAACGAAAATTCTGAAACAACAAAACTATTCAAAACTTAAATAAGAGGTGTGATTACTCCGATACTTTAAGTAATGAGCAATGCATGTCAAGAAATATGCATGTCAAGAAAAATAGTGTGAAACATGTACAAGCTTAAGCAGCTTGGAACGATTGAACTTTAAATATAAATAATATGATACATCTTTGCTTGAAATAACTTCCAGATCTACTAACATCTTTGCATAAAAAGCGCTCATAAAATTGTACAGCAGTTCGCCGAAGAAAAAACTGTACTTCGACTCTCAGTGCTCCTCCAGTGCTAAACTCTGAAATTCCACTCTCTGGAACGTCTAACTGAGCTTTCTTTTCTTGAAAGTGTTACTTCTTAAATAGCTCATAATGGATTTCACTTTAAATAATTTCTGTATCAATGTTCCTAAAAAAACCCTTTCGATTCAAAGATATACTAAAACTTCACCAAAAGCTAGAATTCGCCAATCCCACTGTAACTAGTATCCAAACGGTATACAGAACATTGGTCTTTATTGGGTTTTTTGGGATTGAGGCTAAATTATCCATTGTTTTCCACTCCAGTTGCTTTCCCATTCTCCATTTGCCACTATATTTCCCTTTGAATACAAAGATTTCCTTATAGAACACAAAGATTTCCCGTAGAACAAAAACATAAGCAATTTAATGTTGCACTTTTCCTTACAGTAGTGACGTCTTAAGGATTCCATAGCATTACACCGATAAAGTTCATTCCAATTAATATTTTGCTTCAACAGACAGAATCATTTGAACTAAGTAAATTATTCTTAAAACTTCGTGAAGGTTTACATTTCCTGCGAAATAGTTCTATGAACGCTCCAAAAATTACATTAAAAAAGATATATATATTTTACAAATTAGATATAAAAAAATTCTATCAATTATATAAGTAAATATTTATCAAAATTTAGATTTTTTTAAAATTATTGGCATGTACGAGAACTTTGAGTATTTTTATAAACTGAAATTACATACCCGTCAATAAAAATTTCAATTAATTTATATCGGCAGTAATAACAATATATTTTTATTTCAAATAAACTTATTTATGAAAATTTTAAAGCAGCTTACTGATTGAAATGCAAATTAAAAAAAAAAAAAAAAAAAAAAAGTAATCTTCACAAGTCAATTACATTTTATAAAAGTATTCCTAAGTAGATACACAAAACCACACTAATTAAGTTATTTCTTAACGGAATTTCCAAAAAAAATTAGCAACATTTAATTTGAGTAAACATACTTATAATTGTCTGGAAGCACTTTGACAGCCTGAATTAAACATTAAAAATATGCCTTTGCTTATGTTACATTTCATCTTAAATTAAACAACTTCATTTTGGAAGGAGAACTCCTAATGGCATAATTGTAACCGAAAGTAGTTTTCTAATTTTCTTTTTCTGACATATTTTAAGAAATTTGCGGAAATATCGCATTTACTTAAAATTAGAGTCTGTTTAAAAGGCTAATCTTTATTTGCTTTCTGTTAAATAATTTATTTAAAATCATGCTTAATACAAGATATAAAAGCGTGTTAAAGTTTAAAATATTGTATTTTATATAACTCTGGAAAACACTTTACTAATGAAACTATCATCAATTAAACATTTTGATCATTAAAACAGTTTTTTAAATGATTTATTATTTTTAAAATGTGCTATGGAAATTTATTTTTGGCATCTCTCTCTGGTAGATACAATAGTAATATCACACACACACACACACATACATATGTATATATTTCATTTTATCACATTGCAATATAAGACTTTAAAATGAAAAATGCGTATAAAGTATGCGTTATTAATGTTTATTTTTGTACTTATAGTTTTGTTGAAACGTATAACTTAATTACAAAAAAAATGTGTGCAAAATATGTTTAGATAAATTAAAGACCGATCATATAAAGTAATGTTATTTGTACGTTTGTGAAACCTGTGGTAACGAGTGTCTTTAGGAAAACTCTCTGTTTTTTTCTTTTACTCTGAAATTAAAAAAAAAAAAAAAAATATGTAATTGTGAAGTTTCTGACATCACTAATGTGATTATCAAAGGCCGTTATGTGATGCTGTTAAATTTTTGAAGTGTATTGAAATTCCTGAGAGAATGAGATATCATGACCTGTTTGAGTTAAAAGAAATTTTGATGGACGCAGTGCCAGTTAATCTGTAAGATAGATGTGCACTCGAAAGTTGAGAAGAAAGGATGTCGCTTCAGGTAAGCGGTACGGAAAGAAAGATGTAGCGTCAAGTTAGGTTAAAATGATGCAGCCAGTTATGAAAGTAAATTATTGATCGGAGATTGAAAACGCGAAGCTGGGCCCAGCACAGTCAATGATGCAATATATTGAAGTTGGGGTGGTTTTACATCGGCGTGCAGTAATAAAACAGGAAAGTAAATTTACGCACTTTGAGTAGGAGGGATGAATACGATAAGTTACTGTAGGTAGAAAACTCAAATGATGACTGTTTGCAATTTCAAGGAGTTAACATGGCGGAAGATGGGAATAGCGTTGGGGTGTCGGCGGTGTAGTTAGACTGCGAGAGTGTTATTTAAGAGTGGATTTAATGATCTTGAAATTTTTATAATTTGAGTGTGTAATAAGAATTTGGAGGTAGAAGCATCTCTTCGTTGACGAGTAGTAGCGTCCAAGGTACTTCTTGAGAGTTAAAGCTAACTTCATCAGTTTACGTAAGTCACAAGTGGTGAGATTTATTTTTATATTACTTGAATTCATTTATTTAATTTGATTATTGAGTTTTTCTCTTCATCGAACATGCCCTTATTTCAAGCAGAAATAAGCGTTTAGTTATTTTATTCTAAAGACTCTCGTTCAATTAATTACTAAATTAAGTACTAGTTTAGAATGGGGTCTGAAGCAACAGATGCCGGGCTCAGACCTTACAGTGGCACCCAAATTTACTCGATACCCCCTCCCGCTCGAGTTTTTTTCAATGGATCAGGCTATGTTAATGAATTCTTCACTAACCTCGAGGAATATTTCGAGTTATCTAAAACTGATAATGCTGATAAATATAACCTTCTAAAGTACTCCTTAAAGGGAGACGCTAAACTTGGTTCGAAAATGTAGCCTCTCTTTCACTTGGCCTGAACCCCTCATATGATGCTCTAAAGAGGAGAATTAAAGACAACTTTTCCTATGCCGCCGATAAATCTAAATTACGCCAGGAAATACTAGGAAAATGTTTTCTTTGACAAGCCCATTAATTTCCTGTTCCGTAAACTTGATACCATCAAGCAATTAGAATTACTGTCATTTGCCGAGGTGCTCGATATTATCACACTTCTCTTTACTATTCCGATTCAAGATTACAGTCGGTAACTAAAGTATCCGAACACTAGCAAAAATTTCTATATAAAAAAAGTGCACTTCATACGGTTTTGTTAAATAAATCCTTATCGAATCATATTCTTACACTGACTAAGAACAAGATTCGACAAGGACTTCTTTAACAAAACCGTATGAAATGTATTGTTTTACATAGGAATTTTTGCTAGTGTTCGGACACTTTTGTTACCGACTGTACTTACACATGAATACTCTCTTATGACCTCTTATGATACCTTATTCCAAATCTTGTTAAAATATCAGGAACGGCATCCTACAAAATCGGAAAATAACTTTGATCGCAGGAAGGAAAATGTAAATAAGGAAAGTAACTCTGCAAGGCGTAAAAAATGTCACCCACCCCTCAAAATCGAAATTTACTGACCACAACAAGGTCGTTCGTCACAAAAACCAAGATGTACTACTAATTTTCAGCATCCTCGAAATGGCCGTTGTCATCAAAAGCAAAATCAAAATCAAAAATTTTCACGAAATGACAGAAACTTTCGTACAGCTCATAATAATAATCATCATCAGTTAAACTACTAAGTGGCTCTTGTGCGGAGGGGCAACAGCCACAGAATACCTCAATTACCTCCACTTTCCTAAAAATTATTTGTAATCAGTCCGAGGGACAAATATCGTGCTGCATGGTGTCGTAACTACTGTATTTTTTGATACAGGAGCTGAAAGTTCCTTTTTATCTTATGAATCGTATGCTCAATATTTTGCGTTTAAACCTTTGAAGCATACTAACTTAAATGTTACGACAGCACAAGGCCAGGCATGCGTTAATAGAGGCGAGGTAAGTTTAAATGTCCAAATACGTCAGTTACCAACAGCATGGCCATTTCATGTGATAGATAATTTTCAACACCCTTACATTATAGGATTAGATTTCATGACAACTAATAAAGTTCAATTAAATTTTGTCACAAAACCTTTGTGTATTGATGAATCATGTTTAAGTTCTTAACCTGTCGAGCCGACAAAGTTAATGGTAAATCTCGAGGAAAGTGCCCTCACTGAAGTTCAAAAATCTGATTTTGTTAATTTTCTTAACCAATTCCAGGCTTCACACCTGGTTTAACGCATGTAGATTGTCATGAAATTGATACTGGTAATCATAACCCAGTTTTCAGTAAACCATATCGGTATTATCAGGCCAAACAAGCAATAATAGATTGACACATCGATAAAATGTTAAACGATGGTATTATAATGCCAGTAACATGTCCCTTCGCCTCTCCTGTTTTCTTGTGCTGCAAGAAAATAACAAACCCAGTAATGATCCAGAGGGGTGGCGTTTTGTATTTGATTATAGAAAGCTTAATTCCATTAGACAATACACTCAGTACCCGCTACCTATAATTGACGACTTATTAGCTCATATTACCACCACTGAATATATGTCTACTTTAGACTTTACTTGTAGTTATTTTCAAATCGCTATGAAACCGGGTGACATAATAAAAATTGCTTTTATTACTAAGCAAGGAACTTTTGGCTTTAAACTACGCTGACCATATATCATCGAATCTCGAGGACAGTCCCCGAGAACTACCTTCGTCCCCAAAAAATTACAACACATTTGGGGACGCCGGTTATAATGTTTTTAATGTTTTACACCGTGTCCCAAAAGTTTAGACAATCAATAAAATTTGCATTAACATAAAAAGTAATAAGGTACAATTAAAATTCGTGAGATAGGTAATAAATAAAAACAGTTTTGCTGATATACACATATAAATTATGATCAAAGGTTCGAAATTATAAAATGAACATCAAATTATATAAAAATGTGCTGTCCCAGAATTATAGACACATTACAGCATTACATGTTTTCTTTTACATTTTTGTTCACAGAATAAAATATTTTTAGTGTCGTCTGCTTCTATAAATGCAGAATAATTTTTCCCTTTAATTGAAATATTGTCTGCTATATTTTTAGCATAATAATTTAATGAGTTCAATGTATTGTTTTGTTTGTGATTCGAAAAAGACGTTTCCTGCGTATTCTGATAAAAATGCCACGTTCTAAAAATTTTTTTAAAGATGAAATTATTAAGATTTTGCAGTTAAAAGCACAAGGACAAAATCCTGTACAAATATCGTGAAGAATAAAGAGATTCTTGAGCAGTATTCATAGAGTTTTGAGATCAGGTGGAACATGGAATACTCGAAAGCGAGTCGGAAGACCAAAGAATACAACGTCATGTGGTGATATAATGTTATTAAAAAAAGGCTTCAGTTAATAATTTATCAGTGCATGCATTTGCATCAACTTCCACAATTTCAAAAAGTACTGTACACAGAAGAATTAAGCTTCAAAACACATTGTTTACAGGAGACTGAAACCAAAACCTTTCTTAAAGCAGAGACATAAAGATGCACGTCTAAAGTGGGCTAGAAAGCATAGTATGTCATACGGTGAAAAGTGGCTTTCTGTCATCTTCAGTGACGAAAAGAAATGGAATTTGGATGGCCCTGATGGTTATAAAGTTTACTGCACTGTAAAAAAATAACTATTACCAGCTGCAAGAAACACTCTGTGATTGGAGAAAATAATTATTTTCTCCAATCACAGACAGTTTCTTGCAGCTAGTAATAGTCATTCTTTTACAGTGTGGTATGACCTAAGAAAAGAAACGGACAACTGTTTCAGCAGGCAACAAAGCGGGGGACCTGGGGAGGGTTTTGTTTCAACGGGCAAACATTTCTAAGATTTACGGACATAAAAATGAAATCAGAGGATTATCAGGATATTTTACGTACCAATTTAATGCCAATTATGGATTTGCTAGCAGGACCGGACTGTGTTTTCCAACAAGATGGGGCATCCATCCATACCTCCAGATCAATGAAAACGTGGTTTATGCAAAACAATGTCACACTATTAGACTGGCCAGCACTTAGTCCGGGTTTGAATTCCGTGGAGTACATATGGGGATCTTATCTCGTAAAATATATGAAAATGGAAAGCAATATACATGTGTAAATGACTTAAAAACTGCAATTGACAAAGCGTGGTATGAAATATCTCCTTCTGTAATGCAATGCTTAATTACTTCTATGGAAAAACGTGTATTTGATGTTAAAAAGTGTCGTGGCAAAACAATTCAATATTAAAAGTAAGTTTTTAGTTACTTTTATAAATGTAAAACCAAAATCACTTACAGGTGTCTATACTTTTGGGACAGCATATTTTTATATAATTTAATGTACATTTTATAATTTCAAACCTTTTATCATAATTTATATGTGTATATCAGCAAAACTGTTTTTATTTATTACCTATTTTACGAATTTTAATTGTACTTTATTACTTTTTTTGTTAATGAAAATTTTATTGATTGTCTAAACTTTTGGGACACGGTGTATTATAATAATTTATTATATGTTCACTAAATAAGCTGAAATAAGTTCTTTTAGGTGCTTTATACATATAAATTACTAAAATTTTACAATTTAAGGGGATTTATTTATATATTTATTTTTTGTCCTTGAAATTCGAGGACGCCGCCATCTTTGTCCCCAAATTCTATGAAAAAAATATGGTCACTCTACTTTAAACGAATGCTTTTCGGTTGTTTGGGTGCTGTTGCAACTTCCCAGAAGGTCATGGGAATAATACTTAAACCAGTCTTAAATAAATTCGTTCACGTCTACCTAGATGATATAATATATTACTTCCTCTTCATTTAATGAAAATTTGGATCATTTAAAAACTGTCTTTTCCTTTTTGCAGAACGCAGGATTAGCTCTAAATTCTTCTAAGTGCCATTTTGCACGTCAAAAAATTAAATATCTAGACGTCACAATAAGGCCTGCAGGGATCTCAGTAGATAATGAAAAATTTCAGCCAGTTTTAAAAATGTCCCTCCAATGAACTCAAAACAAGTTTCCCGAATTGGGGGCACGTGTGCCTGGTATGGCATGTATATACCCAACTTTGCTCATATATGTGAACCTCTCTTTAAATTAAAAAGAAAACGAGTTAAATTTCATTGGTCAAGCGAAGCCCAAAAGGCTTTCGAAAAGTTAAAAGAGATCCTTAGTTCTCCACTTTTGTTAGCTAACCGGAACTATGACATACCTTTCCAAATTGAAACGGATGCTTCATCCTACGGCATGGGTGCCGTTTTAAGTCAAGAATCCCGCCCTATCGCTTACGCATCATGTTCACTCAATAAGGATAAAATAAAATATTCTGTCACTGAATGTGTATGTCTACAAAAAAATGCTACAAAAAAATGGGGCTACAAATAATGTAGATTATATTTTTCCCATCTCCCAGTAACAGTCATAACGGATCATGCTGCTTTAACTCGATTAACTACTGCAAGAAAAATTTCCTCTGGTATGGTACGATGAACTTTAAAGTTGTCTAATATTAATATACAAATTGAGCAACGCCCTGGTTCTGTAGATATTGTAGGTGGTGTTCTTTCCCGAAAATACTTACACTAACTCTGCTTTAGGAAATTCAAATTAAGTTAACTCTGTGGGTCTTGACCAAACTTTTACTGATAAAAAATAATTATAAGATAAAAAAAAATTTATAAACCATGTTTTTAAATTTTCTGTTGAATCACATAAACGCTACCGAAGGCAGCCGGAACCCCAGCAATTGGATAAACGTATTAAAAAAATTCCTTGCTATCGTCTTTTGAGCTATTATAAAAGTTTCAAATGGCTATCTAGCCGGGAAGTTAGTTAAAAGTTGATTGCAAGCTTTGTACTGGAAACGCTGTCGAAGGCAGCAGGGTCCCGAAGCAATTGGATAAAAATAATTTTAAAAAGCATTTTTACCGTATTCTGGACTATTCCGATAGTTTCAAATGCCTAGCTACTCGGGAAGTTAGTTAAATAAATTTTCTGTTGAATCATATGAACTCTGCCGAATACAGTAGGGACCTGAAACAGTTGACTAAAAGTTTTAAAAGAAATTATTGCCCCCGTGTTCTGAGCTATCCTGAAAGTTTCAAATATCTAGCTAGTCGGGAAGTTAGTGAAAAATCGATTGCAAGCTTTGTGCTGGCAACGCTGCCGAAGGCAGCAGGAACCCGAAACAGTTGGCTAAAAGTATTAAAAAAAATGCATTTTCACCGTGTTCTGAACTATTGTGAAAGTTTCAAATGTCTAGATAGTCAGGAAGTTAGTTAAATAAAATTTCTGTTGAATCATATAAACGCTGCCGAAGGCAGTAGGGACCTGAAGCAGTTGACTAAAAGTTTTAAAAAAAGTATTGTCATCGTGTTATGAGCTAGCCTGAAAGTTTCAAATGTCTAGCTAGTCGAAAAGTTAGTGAAAAATCGATTGCAAGCTTTGTACTGATAACGCTGCCGAAGGCAGCAGGAACCCGAAACAGTTGGCTAAAGGTATTAAAAAAATGTATTTTCACCGTGTTCTGAACTATCCTGAAAGTTTCAAATGTCTAGGTAGTCGGGAAGTTAGTGAAAAGTCGATTGCAAGGTTTGTACTGGTAACGCTGTCGAAGGCAGCAGGAACCCGAAGCAGTTGGTTAAAAATATTTTAAAATTGCATTTTCGCCGTGTTCTGAACTATTCTGAAAGTTTCAAATGTCTAGCTAGTCGGGAAAGTCAGTTAAATAAATGTTTTGTCGAATTATATAAGCGCTGCCGAAGGCAGCGGGACCCGAAATAGTTGACTAAAATTATTAGGAAAATGTATTGTCACCTAGTTGTGAGCTGTCCTGAAAGTTTCAAATGTCTAGCTAGTCGGAAAGTTAGTGAAAAATCGATTGCAAGCTTTGTACTGCTTACGCTGCCGAAGGCAGCAGGAACCCGAAACAGTTGGCTAAAGGTATTATGAAAATGCATTTTTACCGTGTTCTGAACTATTCTGAAAGTTTCAAATGTCTAGCTAGTCGGGAAGTTAGTTAAATAAATTTTCTGTCGAATCATATAAGCGCTGCCGAAGGCAGCGGGACTTGAAATGGTTGACTAAAATTAATGGAAAAATGTATTGTCACCGTGTTGTGAGCTGTCCTGAAAATTTCAAATATCTAGCTAGTCGGGAAGTTAGTTAAAAATCGATTGCAAGATTTGTCCCTGACAAACACACAAACAAACAAACACACAAACAAACAAACAAACCCACAAACAAGAATCGAAGTTAATAAAAACATGGTAAAAATATCACTGTAGCACTCATGCCAGCATCAGTTTTGAGTTCAAAAGATCATTTAATCCAGGAGCAGAGAAATGATCCCGAATTTGGTATAGTATATAAATATCTTTAAAATCCAGAGTCAGTTTCAATGGTAGAATCAGCTATTGCAATTAACTAGTCCCAATCATTTTGTTTATTTGATGGCTTGTTATTTTATTCAAAATTATTACCATCTAAGGCGAATTACGAGATGTAATTCCCCAATCTCTTCGATAAGCCATTCTTTTTTAGTTTCACAACTCCCCAATTTCTGTGGGCACCTAGTTAATAGAAATGCTTACAAAACACTTACGGATGCCCTTTACTTCCCTAAAATAAGGAAGTAGGTCAGTAATTACGTTTCGAGTTGTCGCTTGTGCCAAATGTATAATTATAAAAACATTTAATCGGCCGGTAACTTAATTCCTATTAAAGTAGAATTTCCTAATCAAATTCTAGAACTCGTCTTAATAAGTCCCCATCCTCTCTCTAAACCAAATAGATATAGATATGTTTTAGTAATGGTAGATTATTTTAGTTAATGGATCGAATTTGTGTCTTTACGCAAAGCCTCGGCACACGCAGTGGCCACTGGTTTCTTTAATAAGTGTATTTCTCGCTACGGGTTCCCCGTAAATACTAAAGGACCATGATCCTCAATTTATCATTAATATTTTTAAAGTGTTATGCGACAAACTCGAAATAAAATATGTATTTACGGTTCCTTATCGACTACAAGCCAACCACGCCGAACGTGTAAATAGAACTTTACTTATGGTTTCGGCATACAGTCGGTAACAAAAGTATCCGAACACTAGCAAAAATTCCTATATAAAAAAGCAGAGTTAATACTCTTTTGTCAAAATAAATCCTTATGGAATCATGTTCTTAGTTAGTCTAAGGACATGATTCGACAAGGATTTATTTAACAAAACAGTATTAACTCTACTTTTTTTTTTATATAGGAATTTTTGCTAGAGTTCGAAGACTTTTATTACCGACTGTACATTGGTCAGAATTATGAAAATTGTGACCAGTTTAGCCAACATTTCGGTTGTGCTATCCGCACTGCTGTCAGTGATTCAACTGGTAAAATCCCAGCTGAAGTGTTTTGGAGGAGAAAAATCTTAATCCCATTTCAAAGGCTAATGATAAATCAAAATGTCTCCCAGTTCGAATATCTAGTCTTTGATACCTGAAGTACTACGTAATTTACAAAAAAACACAATAGCAGAAGCCAAATTATTATAATCTTCGAAGCCGAGTTTTAGAAGAAAAAGTTGGAGATGAAATACTCCTCGAATTTCACTTTCTCAGTTCTAAGAAAGATAAACGAGTCGGTAAATTTGGACCAAAATTTATAGGTCCTTTTAAAATCTTAAACATAGAAAATAACAATTTAACCGTAGATCTAAATGGCGCCCCTACTACAATTAACAATTAACAAATTAGAATATTTAAACAGCGCAGAGAAATCTTTGATGATCTAAGTACATCGGGTTTGAACCCAGTCGAAGAAACCTTTTTTCATTTTATATTCCAAGCTTCGAGTCCATGGAGCTTGAAACTCTCGGGGGTAAGAGCGTAAATGACTCACAAACACAGCTTAAGCAGATCTCTAATGAGACTATTTCAGAGACGTTAAGTGCTACCACGCACATCGAAGAAAAACATACCCAGGCTTCTACAACAAACTCCCGTCAGCACAAACGACAAAAACGAATTGCCCGCAGGCGCGACCATTCCTCTAATAATCATTCTTCTTTTTCGCCTCAGCATAAAAAAAGCGTACTGGAATAAATCTCTAATGCGGCCACGATCCTGGTCATCGCAGTACTCCAGCAGAAACTCGCCTAACAAAGCCCTAGCCGCCCTGGACTCGGTGCGTTCGAGTGATTTTGAACCTCTCAGGCGGCCGAAAGCTCCGAAGTGGCCCCCTCCCTCTTCGTCTGCCAGCGGGAGGCACGGAACAGAACAGTACAGAACACTGCCTCTGGAGTCCATCCACCTTACAGCTTAGAGTGTGGTCCTGCAAGCAAGGTCTCCAGGGCAAAACATAAAAAGGGTCGAACAAGTCGAATCTATATCATCAAACGATTCCACAACCCAGGCAGCAGCCCGGGTTTCAACTGGGAAAGGCCCACCTTTTATGAAATTTCTTTTGTATTTACATGATGATATATTTTTTATACATATTTTCAGTTTAGTCTTCATCTGCAAATTTATCTTAGGTTAGGACTAACACTTTAGTTTTTTCGACAATGCTAGGAGGTAATATTGATGTATATATTTTTGGAAATATTTTGTTTTGGTAGAACAGTTTAAGCTCTTAAACAAAATATGAAAAGCAATTATTTATTTCAGAAACGAAAATATTGAAAAAATATGAGCTTACCTTTTCCTAATTCTTTTTGTTTCAAACTATCAGCAGTTTTATTCTACAGGTGCCAGCATTCCAATTTATTATGATTGTTTTTCTTGCAATAAGTTCAGTATTTATTTTCTTTTTTGAAATTATTATTGTACTGGTGTTTTTTATTTATAAGAAAAGCTCTAGAAGAGTTCGTATTACTTTCAGAGGCTTCTCTTCGACGACTGAATTCGTCAATAAGTTTGCTGCAAATGTAGTTTGGTGTCAGTTCATTTTCTGGGCGAGCTTCAAGGAGAACTATTAAAGTTTCATTGCTTCTCAGAACAGAGCATAAAAGAAGTTCAGAAACATGTGCAAATTTTATTTCTTCGCCAACGGACTTCAATTTGTCGACGGTTTCTAAAATTTTATATATGTGGGCTTGCATATCGCCCCCTTCTTCTAGTTTTGTGCTGTAGCTCAGTAGATATAGTTTGTTAATTATATTTGTTCTTTCGTGGATATCGCAACTCTAGTTCCAGGTTCCTAAGGCGGTTTGACATTGTTTAATGTGTATGATTTGAGAATCCTCAATGAGCAAGTTAATTGTGGCACGCGCTTTATTGTCCTTTTTCCGCCATACATCTGGGATTGGATTTGGCGGGTCGTCTGTTATTACATCATATAATTCATCCTTCATCAGATACATTGAAGTTTTAAATTTCCATACTGAATAATTTTCCGAATTTAATTTCTCTATCATTGGACTTTCTTTAAAAGATGCCATTGTTGATTTCCCTTTATTTATAGCGAATACTTTATTTTTGAGAAAATTTTATTTTTGAAAGTTTGGTTTTCTCAAAAACGTTGCTTTTGTTTTTGTGATAAAGTAGATTTCTTTATATTGATTCTTCAATTTTCAAAAACGAGTTTTCTAAACTTTCTTAATTCAAAAAAGGTACGAATCCATTATTGTTATTTTTCATTTGCTTAATATATGATTTCAAACACTGAATATTTATGCTTTATTAAATAATATTATTATTTAATTTTAGTGTTTTATTTTCATATTAATTTAATTTTACTTTTACTTTTGTTATCGGCGGAACAGTCAGATAATTTATAAAATAATTATACGTAATCTCTAATAAGTTACTTAAGAACAATAATAACAATAATATTTTTTTTCATTCTTTGTTTCATATGACATCAGTCTCGTAATCTTATGGAAATATTTTGTTTCGGTAGAACAGTTTAAGCTCTTAAACAAAAGTTGAAAAGCAATTATTTATTTCAAAGCGAAAGTATTGAAAAAATATGAGCTTACCTTTTCTGAAGGCTCTGGCGTCCCATATTACTATCTTCTTTTTTCTTTTATTTTTCATTAAAAGTACAAATTAAAATTACAAAAGGTGTCATCATGATTTTTTGCAACAAACTGATTAATTTACTAATTCAAATCTTTTACAGAAAGAAACAAAATCAATGTATAAAAATAAAATATTAAGAAGATAGCAATATGGGACGCCAGAGTCTTCAGAAAATTTAAGCTCATATTTTTTCAATATTTTCGTTTTTGAAATAAATAATTGCTTTAAAACTTTTGTTTAAGAACTTAAACTGTTCTACCGAAACAAAATATTTCCATAATATATAAACTATTATAGTTTATTTTTGTGCTTACTGCTTTATTTATTTATACATACTATTTAGTTACTATTCATGTTTTAAAATAATATTCATTAGGTTTACATCATTCTTTTATCTCAATTTAAACATAAAATCCCTACTTTTCAACTGGCATTGAATACATTTACCCAAATAAAAGTAAATTAAATTTATTACCTAATCATAAGCATATTTAAATTTACTAATTAGATTTACTTGGTTACAAAAAAAAGATGGATCGTATAGTATTAAAAAAAACAATGAGTACACCAAAAATTTAAGCCGCGTTGTGTTCTCCAAACTTAAAATATTTTTTACACAAAGAAACTTTTACTTTCATTTTACTTATTAAATTTAATTCGCAAGAAACCCTTAGTTCAAAAATGGGTAAGACAATACCCGTAGACAGGAGTATAACATATCATGTTTCTCTAGTAAAAATTACTCTCAAATGTACACTTCATTAAAAAAAAACAGGTACTAAAAGTTGATTCTAAAATATACAAATTTTAATTAAACTAAAGCAGGATTACACTACATTTCTTGAACCATGCTAAACAGATTAGATTTAATTATTAATTTATTTTTTAGCAAAATAATGAGAAATATACCGTAATTACAAAGAAGCTGGTGTACCTCTAGATAGTCAGTTCTTACACACAAAAAATGAGATTAACCTTTCTGTTTTACAGAAAGGATTCTGTTTTAAAGAAACTTAATACATTCTACATCTTGAAACAAGATACAAGAAACAGGAGTGTTAAAGGCATGAATATAAATATTAACTTACATAACATTTGTTCTTTCCGCTGCCCCAGTCCAGCCGAGAGTGGAGGTGTATGTTTCCCAAAAAGGAGTCAAGGAAAAAAGCCATCCGTCGGACACAAAGCTACGCAGCATCATTATTCCTCATCTATTCGTCCACTAGTCTAGGGTCTCTAAATCACGTCTGCAGCCAAACATTAGCTCGGGTACTCGCCTTCGACATCACATTCCCGTATTTTCGTTAAGACGCGGGCAATTTTTTTACTTTTCAGGAACAAAAGGATAATCACTCAGTTATGCGTTCATTTTACAAACTCCCCTTCCTTCTTCTTCTTTTTTCCGACTCAAAGCTAGGTCGTCCTAACATCACGTCTCCATATTACATTTTCAGAATCCGAGATTACTTCTTTTTCCTTTTTTCAAGCTACCCGCTATTCACTCACTACGTCGCGTCTCAACAAACTGGTAGATTCTCCAACGCACAATGTCACTCATTTCCATCAGCCAACAACCAGAGAGCGAAAATCAGATCCAGACCAAAAGAAAAAGTAAAAAAAAGTATCCTCTTTTTATCCAGACCGGGAGGGAAAAACAGTCGCCACACCCTCTTCTCCCCTTGATACGTCACCAGAAGCTCTACGTCAAATCACCACTCCGCTATACCAGGCGGTACGGTCTAGGAACCGCCTTCCAGAGACTCTCATATGGTAATTCCTGTGCTGACGTCAAGATATGGGGAAAAGAGGAACCCCCCACCTATCAGCTGTTCGTTCAGCCATGTGTTTCGAGAAACACGTTTCTCACTCCACTTACATAAAAGAAGAAAAGAGAAAGAAAGAGTTTTTGAATGCTAGTTTTTTCACTGCCCGCCTGAAATAGACATTCCCCAGATATCGATGGCATTTTACAGCTGTTTCCCAAAGCAGCTTAACATTCCATCCGCGGATTAAGAATTTAGAATACGCATTAAGATGATAGAATAGAATGTTTGAGAAAAATGAATGCTTTAACTCATGAAAATGGAACAAACAATCTCATATGCTCTATTCACTGCTTATTACGTTCATTCACCTTGTATTTCGAAGGGAGATATTTCTACATATTTTTCAGAATAAATTCTGTTTACCCAAATCCCAAATGAAATTCCTATATCGATCACACACACAAAGGATGCATTCACACTAGGTATTATCTATGTACAAAACTATTCTTATTATTTACTAAGCACTTTTACACATTGCATTCCTTACATGTATGTACATTTTTATCAGCTCACCTGTTAAACTATTTATTTAATTGCAAGAGAAAATTTTCTTGAAAAAGAAAAAAAAAGTTAATCACGGCACAAAAGAATTAATTATACGCCGTGATAACTACCCTCCCGTCACAGAAAAAAAAAAAAAATAAATCAGGCACATCCAGGAATACCACATATTGTACCAGCGTCCAAGTATTCGGCAAGAGACGAGAATTTTTTTTTTTTTACACGAGAGCTTTAACCTACCAGTTGTTTTTTAAATAATTACTCTTTTTATTTATTTATTTATTTATTTATTTATTTATTTATTTATTGTAAAAGAAAAATAACAGAAACCACACTTGCAACAAACCATCCCAGAAACAGCAAGCAACCCGGAACTAGAACTCACATCACCGCAGATCAAACATCGACCCGAGAAATGCAAACCTCTAACCACCAGTTTCTGCCGAGCCTGTGGAAAGCCGATCGCTCTTCCCACGCACCCTACCATCACCAGGACAGCGTGAACACCCAAGCTACACTATTGCAGTATAAAGATTATCAACTTAAAAAAAATTACTATTAAGATACTAAGGTGTCTACAGATCAACATTTACTGAATACCCATCCGCCTGACATCCATTTCAGACCTAGCACAAGCGCCGATAACGACACCTGGATTTGAAGACTCACAACAAACTGACGCTATAAAGCGTAGATAAAAATTTAAATTTGTTTTTGTCAGACATAAGGTTTGCTGATAACCGGAATACTCCTTGTACCTCATATTTTTAAACCAAAATAAAGGGATAAACATCGGGTTGGCTTATCTTGTTTTTTGAAAAACCTCCACCTCGACTGAACTGCTACAGCTATTTACATGATACATATACCAGCAAAAATGAAATCTTCCTAAATTTTTTTACATGATTGAACATTTAATGTAGAAACATACAATTGTTTATAATACCATCCTTTCGGAACTATTTTTCAACCCACAGTTTTGAAAAAAAAAGAAGGGAAACATTACAAAGGGCAAAAAAAAATTTTTTTCTTGGCAAACCTATTTATGTAAGATGAATTACTAATGTTCATTACTGGACGCGAAAGTCTTTGTAATTTCGAGTTAAAGTTCATAAACTTTTGGTTACCATACGAATGTTCGTACATATTTTTTAACAGTTCACACTAACTGATCATACTATTTAATGTAATGTCATATCAGAATGTGTGGAATTATAAATACAGTCTTTTATAATACAGTATCTTGGATTACACACAGTCTTGAGCAGATGACATATACTAGCGTTAAATACACCATTTTACAATTTTTTTGCGCAACCTTGCTCTCTGCTCATTACCCAGACAACACCTTGCATGGCTACCTAAAAGTTGTGACTAGCCCCGAGATAATATCTAATAATACAAACAACTTGAATGACCAAAAGTAATACTGAAGTCAAAAAAATGCAACGAAATAAAATTGTGCGCCCAGAAATACATTAAAACAAAATATATCAAAATAGATTATTAATTATATAAGTGCAATCGCTGACCCGATTATACAATTTTTTACTATTTTTCTATTTTTTTTTTTTCGTTTTTCTATTTTTACACTTTTTTTTTAAACATTAATCGAGGCCAGCCGAACCTTACTCATATACAGGGCAAAGGAAAAAGAACTTTTGACCGCCCGCTCAACAGCTTTAGGGACCAATATTTTTATCCCCCATCACCTTTTACACGAATATTTCCCACTGAGAGCACCTTTTCGAAAGTATTAAGATTACTAATTATACTACATTTAAAAAAATAATATGCAAAATATACTAACAAATATACAACTATTTACAAAAAAAAATTTATATTTACAAATTTTGCCTATTTCTAGGGCGAAGGTTGTAAGAGTGAATTGCTACCCGTACTGTGTTATGAGCACCTACCCCCCTTTGTTGAAAACTATTTTCTTCTGCCTCGCTGACTGTCGGTGACACGGCCCTGGGACCATCAAGAGAAGAGAGACTAGCTTGGGACACCTGTGCGCCAACATGCTCACCAGAACTGCCAGCCCTGTCCGTTGCTACGCTATCAACCTTGGTTGTGTAATTCTGTGGCTGATTTTCTAGGCTAACACCCAACCAGTTGTCCTCAACCGCACTAGAGCCAAACACTAGCCGTTTCTTTCTTTTCTCCAACCTTTCCCCTCTACGCAACTCATAACGATCTACAAAACCCTCTTTCTCACCAGAGTTCTCTACAATAGATGGAGTTACCCCACTATCCAGTTCGGCACTGTTATCTCTCACTAACGCAGGGAAGACAGGTTTATTAATAATTTTCGTGAGCCTATCCACATGTACTATCTGGACATTCTTATTGTTGCGCAATTCCTGAATTTCAAAATTTACCCCCCCCCCCCAGCTTACATATCACCTGGAAAGGACCCCTATTGACTTTGTTAAATTTCTTGCATAAACCCGGTTTTATGGTAGGAGTGAAAAGCATGACTAGACTACCCACATTTATCTTTTTATCTACCGCAATTTTACTACGAAGCTTCTCTTCTTTGTCAGCTGCTTGCTCTAAGAACAGTTTAGTTTGTGAAAAGACTTGTTGCAACGAGGGAATTAATTGGTCACAATAGGAGGGGCAATCATTATAGTTCAGAGGTACACTAGTCTCAAGGGTGTTATAAGGTAGCCTCATGTCCCTGCCATGAGTAACAAAAAAGGAGTCTCATTTATAGTTGAGTGAACACTGGAGCGGAGTGCGAACAAACCAAATTTTAACTTCTCGTCCCAATCATTATGGTGACTAATGACCAGATGTGCCAGGGCACTATTAATGGAGGCGTGGTACGTTATACATTCGCATTTGAGCTAGGGTGGAAACTTGTAGTACGTACGTGCGTGATTCCTAACCGTGCATACACCTGCTCAATTGCTTCACTCATATAATTTTTTCCTCGGTCAGTAATTATTTTCTCAGGAGTCCCATGCCTACATACAAATTCTGCCAATGCATCAGCTATCGTATCCGATGTTATGTTGGGCACAGCAAAGGCTTCACACCACTTAGTAAAACTATCAATGCATACAATAATAAATTTATTACCCTTTTCGGTAGTGGGATAAGGCTAACAAATATCCGAGTGAATTGTCGAAAAAGGGTAATCTGGGATCTCCAACCTCTGGAGTTCAGCCAAACTCTTGGGTTTATGGGCCCTGAACTCCAGACAAGACTGGCAAGAGGCCACAAGTCTTTTGACATCCGCAAACATCCCCTGCCAATAGTAATTTTCCTTAACACGATGGAGAGTTTAAAAAAAACCTGCATGACACGCAACATTAGATTCATGCGTTAGCCTAAAAATTGTAGAACCAGAGCCTTCGGCACAACTATTTTTTCACCTGCCTCCTTTCTGGACTTTGGACTCACACTTTTGCACATCAACACCTCATTTTTTGCAAAAAAATTATAACCTTTAGGATTGATTGGTAATTCTGCGTTAAAATTAATTGGTTCCATATCGGCCGCAAGCTAATCAGGCCGAACGTGTTAATAGAACTCTAATAAATATGATTGCGACGTTCATTGGTCAAAATCATGAAAATTGGGATCAGTTTCTCTATCATTTTGGCTATGCGATTCGTACAGCGGTAAGTGATGCAACAGGAAAAACTCCCGCTGAATTGTTTTTGGGCAGAAAGTTTCTGACCCCCTTTCAAAAACTGGTATTAATACAGCAAAACGCATCTCAATTTATTACGCGAAATATTGAAGAATTGCTACCAGAAGTTCAGAGAAATTTGAGAAAAGCTCAAGAGCAGCAAGCTCTATATTATAACTTAAAAAGTAGAATTTTAGAAGTAAAAGTGGGAGATAAAATACTCCTAGAATCACATTTTCTTAGCTCTAAAAAAGATTCTAAAGTAGCAAAATTTGGGCCAAAATTCATTGGGCCTTTCTCTGTTTTAAAGGTAGAACATAATAATCTGACAATCGATTTTAACGGCACCCCAACGACCGTTAATGTTGACCAGATAAGAATATTCAAAGAGCGCACTCAATCATGTACTGAAACTCTTGATAGTGATAGCGTGCCGGGTTCAAACCCACCTGACGAACAGTCCGTCCTTACGCCTAACCTCACTCCCCAGCCTAGTGCTCCTGATTCTTGTACAGCTGATGAACTACCTACTCCTACAACACCCGAACAATCTGTTCAGGGCACTTCCGCTGACCAATCTAGTGTTAGCAGGCCCGTCGTACAAAAGCAAGCTCGTAGTGGGTCATCAAACCATTCTAATGTGAAATTTCCTAGGCAAACTGGTCGCAAACACGACTATTCTTTTACTAATGGCTCTTTTATACCACAGATTAAAAAGAAAAATGCTTGGAACAAGGGTTTAAAACGCCCACAAGTCCCCTTCTCAAAGTCCTCTGGAACACATCGCCCACAGAAGGTACTAGCAGTTCCAGATTCAGTGCACACCGACTCCTTCCGACCTAGGAGAAAGGCAAGGGTTCGAAAAAGACCTCCACCCTCTTCATCAGCTAGCGGACGGCACATGGAGAAATTCCTAGCAGCTCCTGACTCGATCGGCAAAGACGAGTTCTCTTTCCACCACCGATTCAATACCCGGCGTCAAGCCAGACTCCGACAACAGGCTCAGCCATATGAATAACCTGCCGAACAAGCCTTTGTACAAGCCTTTTGGGATAGCCCTAGACCCCGGTCTGAAAGCCTGCAACCCTGTGGCCTAGCTGACGAGCACATCCACCAAGACCTCTAACCTTGCTGGAGTTACAGCTGCAAATTCACATCAGGTGATACCGTTCTCTATTTTTTTTCTATTACAAGTGCATTTCTGTCAGAGCTGTACAAAATGTTCGACGTACCTTGAAGCCTTTTTGGGACTTTATATTTTAAGAACTCTTACGAAAGTTATGGACTTTCCCAAACTAAAAATACAAAATTTAATTTAGCCATGAACTTTCAAATCAAAATTAATGTTCTGCTTCAATGTCAACATTTTTGTTCTCTCTTAAATATCTATTTTATGTATGTATTAAGTTTTTTACCTTGTAGCCATCTCCTGCAGAAAGCTGGTAATATAAACTGTTTTTTTGGCTCCTTTGTAAATTTCCCCCCCACTTTTTCTTTTATCTTTCTATAAATGTATTTATAAACTGCATATTTGTATTTGTAAAACTTTTGAATATTTGTCTCAAAGTTTATCTGTATGTACTTTTAGAGGGGGTAAAATGATTTTTTAGCTATAAGCATAAAAGTCGTGTTTAACTATATAACATTAAAAAGACTAACTGCTCAGTTTTTTCCGCTTATGCTTTAGCTAAGAAGGAAGAAATATTTCTGTATGTAACCTATCTATTATGTTAATAGAGACGAACATGTCTCAGTTTCTTCCAGAGATGAATTCTAACTATTTTTTTTACTATGCATACTGTAAAAGTTTTTCCCATTTCAGACACACTCTGATGGACTATTCCTCTTAATCTAATGTTAAAAGTATTTTATCTGAAGTGAAAGATCTCTTAATTTGATGTCAAAAAGTTCTTTTTTCTGGATGTGGACAGCCTGCCCATTCCGACGTCTGCTCTAGTATGAAGAAAGTTCATCCTATTCTTCGTTTAGTCATCTCCCTTGCAGACGTAACGCTCCAGATACCAGTCCAGCCACTACACTTCTACTAATAAAGATTTTCTCATGTTTTTCTTTAAAAAGAACAATTATTCTTGTGATTATAACAAACTTTAAATGTCGCATTTGTCCCAAGCGACTTACTATGTAAAGACACGCAACATCAAGTTTGAATTTAATATATTGCCTTCCTGGCCTAACAGGGAGACGTGTGTAAATCCTACTGTAAGCCTGGTTTTAGCTCAGTCAGAGTCCCGGAGTTCTCGGGGTAAACGTACGCCTTTTATTTAAAATTTTCAATTAATTTTTTTTGCGTCCCCGAGTTTTCGCTCAGGGATTTAACAAATTTTTAAGTTTTTCTCACCCGGTTAAAATTTAACTGACGGCTGCACTCAAACTTCAGAGATTTGAGATAGTTAGAGGTGGAATGAAGCTATATAAATTTAATCGATCAAACCCGTTGGGGATTTTCCCGACTAAATTTTTTTCTTGGAGGGGGACTGTGAGGTTGATACGTCAGAACGTCACCACAGTTGTTTTAATTAAGCTGGATCCAGCAAAGTAGGAAGTGGGGACGGTTAAAATCACTCCGTCGCCAGTGGCTCGGTGACGGTTGAGGTCGAGATAGTTTTGTGTCGGCAGGGTGCTGCATTAAAAGACTTAGATTTTGAATATTAGTTAAATTAGAAGTGATTTTTAAAAGTACGGATTGAAATGTAGTGAAAGGAGGGTGTAGGAAAAAGTATAAAATAGAGATGGTTTTAGTAGATGGTGTGGATGTTGGAGGATCGATAGTGGATGTTGGAGGATCGATAGTGGATGTTGGAGGATCGATAGTGGATGTTGGAGGATCGTATAGTGGATGTTGGAGGATCGATAGTGGATGTTGGAGGATCGATAGTGGATGTTGGAGGATCTGGATGTTGGAGCGAATGTGATGATTCTTATTTTGGTGAAGATCGAAAGTAGCGTAGAGGAGATTTAGTTGTGTGAAGCAAGTAGCGTTGAGTGTTGGTGAGTGTCTACTAGTTTTCGGAAGTTCAAGCTGGGATAGAAGGGAATCATCTGTCCCATAGAGAAGCCGTAGTATTGGAGTAAGAGTGCGACCGTCTCTACACTTTCGACTATCTGCTGTGGTGAGATATTTAAGATTATCTACTTAAATTGTTGATTCATATATTTTGATTAAGTAAAACGCTGGCTGAGCTATATAAATTTACCAGGCCGCCCTCCCATTAATCTGCTCAAATAAACTTTAGTTATTGTTATTTAAAGTCTTGTGTTCTCTTAGTAATCTAAGTATTTAAGTTAAGATGGAGTTTGCAGGAGCGCAAACTCCACAAAATCACCACTACGCTATACCAGGCGGTACGGTCTAGGAACCGCCTTCCAGAGACTCTCATATGGTAATTCCTGTGCTGACGTCAGAATAAGGAGAAAAGAGGAACCCCCCACTTATCAGCTGTTCGTTCAGCCATGTGTTTCGAGAAACACGTTTCTCACTCCACTTACATAAAAGAAGAAAAGAGAAAGAAAGAGTTTTTGAATGCTAGTTTTTTCCCTGCCCGCCTGAAATAGACATTCCCCAGATATCGATGGCATTTTACAGCTGTTTCCCAAAGCAGCTTAACATTCCATCCGTGGATTAAGAATTTAGAATACGCATTAAGATGATAGAATAGAATGTTTGAGAAAAATGAATGCTTTAACTCACGAAAATGGAACAAAGAATCTCATATGCTCTAATCACTGCTTATCACGGTCATTCACCTTGTATTTCGAAGGGAGATATTTCTACATATTTTTCAGAATAAATTCTGTTTACCCAAATCCCAAATGAAATTTTTATATCGATCACACACACAAAGGATGCATTCACACTAGGTATTATCTATGTACAAAACTATTCTTATTATTTACTAAGCACTTTTACACATTGCATTCCTTACATGTATCTACATTTTTATCAGCTCACCTGTTAAACTATTTATTTAATTGCAAAAGAAAATTTTTCTTGAAAAAGAAAAAAAAAGTTAATCACGGCACAAAAGAATTAATTATACGCCGTGATAAAACTATGTGTTATGTGACTAGAGACGATATGTCTCGATGGTTTTTTACAAACAAACTGGAACTTCTTTTCCCATCTGCATACTGTAAAAAGCTTTTATATTCCAGAATCATTCTGACAAACTTTTTTTTTCTGATGTCCAAGTTGTCATCTACAGTCCTAAGACTGTGGATGACAACTTGGACATCAGAAAAAATATTGCTATCTTCTTTTTTCTTTTATTTTTCATTAAAAGTACAAATTAAAATTACAAAATGTGTCATCATCAGTGACGGCTCGTGCACCGAAAGTAGGTGAAGAGGCACACTTTATTTTACACTGTATTCATTTATAGAATATAAATTTACATTTAAATATGTATTTTTAGTTAATTTTATTTAAGACCATGCTTAATAAAAATTATACATTAAAAATACTTAAATATTATTTTTGAGCTCTTCACCTATTTTCGGTTCACGAGCCGCCACTGTCTTAAACTGTTTGCATTGATGACGAACAGTTTAAACGCCTTTTTTAAGTCCTTAAACCTGACGATAGAAATGCTCTACTGCCTCTTAACGACTTAGTCTTCAGTCTGCATTCCATTGACGCTATGTTTTTTAGCCAGCTGGAGTACAAGACTGAAACTTCGCAGAAGTTTTTGTGCTCTCGTAAAAAATGAACCTGTTAAACCAGACTCTTTACTTGAATGAACATGTTTTCATTTTGTGGAACGTTAAACGAACATTTATATCATGAACTTTTTGTTATACAAATATACTACTGTCGTATTTATAGAGGCGACACATCTGTGATACTATAATATTAAACAGAAAAATCTTTTCCTCGTTCACAGGAAAACAGTTTGTAACTTGTAATTTCTTTAAAGAGAGAGAAACTCAATCGTTAGTCTAAGTTTTCAAGAGTTTTCGTTTTAAAAGATCTGCTTTATTTTAAAATCTAGATTAAATTTTTGTTTCCTTAACAACCAACGGTTTTTAGCTCGGAAAAATGGGCTAAATTTTTAATTAAATTACTCACCACGCTGCATTAAACAGCAGTAACCTTTTTAGAAAGCTGCTCATTAACTTAAGCTATATTTTCCCCCTCATTGCTAAAACGTGCTTCTTAAAAAAAATAAAATATAGATTTTCTATTAAAAAAAAAAAAAAAAAAAAAAAAAAAAAAAGAAAGAAAAAAAAAGACTCTTAAGAAATACCTCTTTTTAGCTGAATTGTAATTTATTAAATACTTAGATAGTATTTATTACTTCAAGGATTTTCACCACTTAAAGTTTTTCTTTTAAATCCATTTTGGGTTTTCAGGAAAAGCTTTTTCTTTCGAAGGGGGAATTGTAAGGTAGATGCACAATCAGAGGTTGAGACGAAATGAAGTCACTGCAGGTTAGCGGTGTGGAAAGAAAGATGTAGAATCGAGTTAGGGTTAAAGCATGTAGCTTGTAGTGAAAGTAAAATGTTGATCGGAGATAATGTTGATCGGATAACGCGAAGCTGGCCCACCACAGTTCATGATGCAATAGACTGAAATTGGGATGATTTTACATCGAAGTGGAGTAACAAAAAAGGAAAGTAAATTTACGCACGTTGAGTAGGATGGATGAATACGATTAGTTAGATACAGTATATAATTCTGAATTAAAAGTATATTCATTTATATTTAAACACTATTCAATTATACATATATGACACTAAGTTTTTAAAACATTCTCTTTAATACTTATATGAAATGGTTAATTTTTAATCTATAATAGATCTTTTTCGATTTACTATTAAAATGTAGGGTTTTCTGTTCTGAAATATGTTATTATAATTTGTTTAGTTAATATACATATTATCAATAAAAAACCGTTTCTTACAACGGATACTTTTAATTAATTCCAAGTTTAGTTAAGCATAGAAAAACTTGCAATAATATAATTCCTGAAACTAGCTTTTATCTCAAATTATTTTTTTCCCTTGAAATTCTTACTCCACGTTTTAATTAATTTATTAATGATGTTCCAGTATAAAAGCTATCTGCTTGGATTTCGAAATAAAAAGTTTTTATACTGATATGACGGTGTAAAAAAATTAAACATCACGAAAGTTAATTAATCGCAAACTGATTAATGAAATTCTTGAATCAAAATGATGTCTTTTCATTGCCATTTTTTTTCTTTTTCCCGCTGAATTGCTTAATAGAGTTTCGTAACTGCTCCACTCCAATGTTTAAAATGTGTTCATTTATATAAGCCGTCGTAATTAAATGAAAAGCAGTCTAAATTATAGCAGCAAACACTTTAGAATATATTTTTAAAATTTGTATTCTTTCAGAACTTATTATTATTATTATTTTCATTAAATTTTGTTATATTACTTTGAAGGTTTCTTTTCTGAGATATTATTTAGGTTAAAATGACAAGAAATACTAGCTCTTTAAAAATACAATATTGTTGATATTCATGTTATTAAAAAGTAATACGGATGAAAAAAATGAAAGAAAGAAAAAAGTTACACAATTTTAAACATTAAATTAATATACGTATATATATATATATATATATATATATATTAAGCTTAAAATAAATAATAAAATTATAAAATTATACTTTTAAAAAATTAAAGATCACGCTTTTACTGAAAGGTGAACTAAAAAGCACAAAATATCTATGCAGTATGAAAATGCAGGGTAAGAGAAAGTCGTGTGAATAGCACACCATAATGTCTGCGTGCTTTTAAATCTTTAATAAAAAAAATAATAATTAATAAATTGATGCCACTCGATGTTCTACAAATACTGCCAAATCCTGTGCCACATACGATAGAGTTTTATATATACTCTATAACAAAAATATCGACGCACCAAGGAGAAGTTATCCAAATTTGACGAAAATTGGTAGATGCAATGAACATGCGAAGAAAAACAAATGATTACAGTTTCAGAAAAATTGGATGGTTTAATCAAGAGAAACGGTCTCACAAAATTCAACAAGTCAATAACGCATTGGTCCACTTCGGACCCTTATGTAAGCAGTTATTCGGCTTGGTATTAATTAATAGATTTGGCAGACATGCTCCTGCGAGATATCATGCCAAATTTTGTCCAATTGGGGCATTAGATTGGAGAAATCCCGGGCTGGTTGTAGGACCCTTTTCATGATGCTCCAAACGTCCTCAAAAGGAGATACAGTCGGTAACAAAAGTCTCCGAACACTAGCAAAAATTCCTAAGTAAAAAAAGTGCACTTCATACGGTTTTGTTAAATAAATTCTGTCGAATCCTGTTCTTAGTCAGTGTAAGAACATGATTCGATAAGGATTTATTTAACAAAACCGTATGAAGTGTGCTTTTTTTACATGGGAATTTTTGCTAGTGTTCGGACACTTTTGTTACCGACTGTAGATACTGTGACTTTACTGGCCACAATAATGTTAGGCAAGCAGGAAAACAAGCAGTAGAAACTATCTGTGTGCGCGGGCGGGCATTATCTTGCTGAAATATACTGTCAGGATTGCATGATATGAAGGGAAACACAACGGGACATAGAATGTCGTCGACGTACAGTCGGTAACAAAAGTCTCCGAACACTAGTGGAAATTCCTATGTAAAAAAAGTATACTTAATACAATTTTGGTAAATAAGTCGTTCTAGAATCATGTTCTTAGTTAGTCTAAAAACAGGATTAGGCAAGGATTTATTTAACAAAACTGTATTAGGTGTACTTTTTTATATAGGAATTTTTGCTAATGTTCGGAGTCTTTTGTTACCGACTGTACCGGTGCTGTAAAGATGCCACGGATGACAACCAAAGGGCTCCAGTTATGAAATGAAATGACATTCCAGAGAATCACACCTGGTTGTCGGGCCGTATAGCTGTCGACAGTCAGGTTGGAATCCCCCCTTTTCTCCTGACGCGTTTTCCCTGGTCATCGGGGCTCAGATCGGAGCGGTACTAATCAATGAAGACAATTCTACTTCATTCGGTGACATTTCAGTTCGAACAATCCTGATATCACTGCAAACGCGCTTGTCGGTATACAAAGTTTTATAGTAGTCCGCACAAGGGGCTCTGTGAGCTCAACCCCATTTCTCTGAATCCCCTATTAATGGTCTTTGAAGACACTGAACTACCAGTTGCACGTAGGATCGATGATAATGATTAAATGGGACTTTGAGCACCGTTCTGATGATTGATCGGTTTTCACGTTCTGTCCTCTATTTAGGCCGACCGCTTCCTCCCTGACGCTCTGTTCGGCCATTGTTCACCCATTCCTGTCAATATCATCTAATATTGGCATCGCTTCTATCCTATTGTCAAACAATTTACAGATTAAACAACTGGCTTCTTTGAGCCCAACTACACACCTCTCTCAAATGGTGTCATCTGCACATATTGTTTGCGCACCTGTATGCGAGGCATAGTTACAGTCTATCTGAGTAATCGGAATGAAATACTCGAAGAATTTATGACCTGGAATCAAAATTTCTAATTTTTAATATTCTGCCAATTGCGTAGCTAAAATGCGCTGCAGCGTCACATGATCATTCAACGGCAGCCAAACTTTAAAATTTAGCATTTTTCATTGAAACCTGTATGCATGTCAATTTGTGTCCAGTTTACATTGCTCCTTCTTGGTGCGTCGCTTTTTTTGTTATAGAGTGTATATAGATTTTTTTGTTTTTCCATAGAACCTGCCCCTAAGAGTATAGGAGCCTGGAGACACTTGTATATAGTATTGTCATCGATGGTGAAGTCGTGTGCAAAATTTCAGGTCAGTCAAATGAATAGAAGTGGCCGAAAATTGAACTAAAAGATTCCGTTACATACATCAATAGCTACATCATGTCAAGTTTATAAATGAATGTTAAAAATTAAATTAAATTGCACCTAACGTAAATCTTTGTTTGTTCGAAATCTTAAATCTCCGAAAGTTCATCACAGATTGGCAATTGTTTTGAAATTATGATACAATGTTGCATTAAAATAAGATCTTGTATTCGAACATGCGCGGTTTGGCGAAATCCTTCCCTCCCCCCTCCTCTTCGCTGCAGGTTGCAAAAAACATGCTTCCACGCGCAAATTATTTGAAGAGGGCTATATTTTGATGTCTGGTTTATTTAGGTGTACCAAACACAAAATAAAAGGGATTTTCCAAAATTAAACTATTTTCCCTTTTTGAGGGCGGGATATTTTTTTCGAGCATACCTTTGCTCCAAATTACCTAAAAAGTCGATTTTTGGTGTGTGAATTGCTTTTTGGTTCTGGGATATGTTTACACTTACTTTCGCGTCTGTAAAAGGAAAATGGATAGATGGAGTACGACACGCGCAGTTCGCGTAGATACGGCGTTACTGTATGCAGTTCGTAAAAGGTTGTTTTAAAAACATATAAGGCAAAAAGAAAGATATTATCACATTAAATATTTGCGTAAAATTAAGTATAAAAAGTATATATTTCTCATCAGATTACAATGCTTTTAACAGATGATTGTTATATTTTATGATAACAAAAACTCTAACAAAAATAAGATATCAACCCATAAAAACACAATATGTATGTATAATAATTCATCAAACACCAGGAATAAGGAGCCTAATTAAAGAACAAAGAACCACATAAGAAAATCAAGCCTTATACAAAGCAAAAGATATTTCAAAAGTTAATATGAATTGTTTCTGAGAGATTGGTAACAAGAATAACTGGAAGAAGCAGAAGTAGTAGAGGCCACCACAGAAAAAAAAAATATATATATATTATTTTTGTTACTTATTTACAACTATTATGACTGAAAACATATATTATAATTTCATATATATATATATATATATATATATATATATAGAGAGAGAGAGAGAGAGAGAAAATAGTACAGAGTAATTTGAAATTAATTAAATTTTGATTTTCGGCGATTGAAACAAACTAGGATGCCAGCGCCTTGCGAGCAATTTTAGTCCATTGCAGTTAATATCTCTGGCTATGCATTTGTATTTATATGTAAGCATAATATTTGTATATATATATTAAGTTGCTAGATTATATAAATACATGTTTTACATAAATAAATAATTATAAAAAAGACTTGTAGAGAAATCATGTATTAGAAATAATAAACAAGAAACAGGATTTTTTTTCCTTGTAAACGAAAATCTTTAAATGTAATAGTCACACACATTTCACAAGGATTGACATTATGGGTATTAAAAAGTTTAAACCGTAAGAGGAATCACTTATATTATCTTTATTTAAAATAAATTTATATCCTAATATATATTATGTAATATTTCATTATTTTCCGTTATATTCAACCTCACATGTTTTATAAACTGTTTTATGCCTAAAAAAACATTAATTATGGGCACTTTAAACATATATACATACTTCCATTTATTACAAATATGACAGCAATATTATACCTTTCCAGAATTATTTTTTGTAATTGGAGTTTTGAGAATGGTAGTTTTTTCTTAACACAAATTATCATACATAAAGAATATTTCCGTCGTCTTAATAGTAACCAGATTGCAAATGCAGTGACCATATGGGCAACGGCTGTAAATTTATTGTAAGTTCCAGTGCGTAAAACAACTTGGCCAATTCAAAGAATAACTCTGTAGCTGTAACTAAAACGCGATTAAGGAAAATGTTTGTAGATAATTTCAAAAAATGTGCGTAAATTTCCTAAAATAATAATAATAATAATATTAATAATAGTTTTTCATCTATAACGGATTACAATCAGAACAATTGAAAAGATTTGTAACAGATAACTGTGGTCTATTATAACATTTAAAAATATCTTTTTAAAATGTTGCATTTTAAAACTATGGTATTTATAACTAAAACTATGTTATTTAAAAGTCTTATGACAGTAAAAAAATAAAAATAAAAATAATAAAAAATAAAAAATAAAAAATTTACAACTATGGCACTGAAAGTGAAGGATTGTATGAAACTGCATGTGCTTATAGACTAAGCGATCAGTTGATGAACACATTATTCATCGGCTGCATGTTTTACAACTTAGTGTTGGGGCCCACACTAAACAATATGCTTTACATAGCAACATAGCTAAACAGTTTGTAATACATACATACGTTTGTAGAGGAATTTTTAGCTTGTTTGTATTTCGATTAAATTTCTTTCTAAGCGAAATTCATTTTTAATTAATTATTTATTTTATTTTTTCAGATTACTTTAGCAGAGACTTTGAATAGTCGAACTGCAAATTTATGATTCAATCTGGACTTCAATTGCAGCTACATAGTACTCTAAACAGGCCAAGATTAAATATGATTATTTTGTGTATATATATCTTTCCTGTTAATCTCATCTTAACTTTAAAGAATGCAATATTTACAGCTGAATAATTATAAACCACATGTACAATTTAAGGGGAACTGACTAATTACAGTAAATAACAGAATTTAAACATTTCTATTGGGCATATAGAAGACATAAAACAATTATGAAACGTTTAAACTTTGACTTAGTCACTCACGTAAGCTGATTCGGGTGGCCTGTTCAGCGACATTATTGGAACTTACGGAAAAGATTTATGAGGCCTCTTAATCAAACAAGTTATAAAATAAAATAATTTTGATGAAAAGAATATTATCCCATTTTACTTCGGACAAGCTGTCCTTCGCTTGTATTTTAATACAATCTATTACAATTTTCAGATATTTCTTTCACTGAATGCAAACTTTTTACTCTGTTGTAAAGCGTTTATCTTGGAGATTCCTAGATTAGTCAATTTCTCTTTTTTTTTTTTTTTTTTTTTTTTTTAATCTGCGGTTATAGATGCACCAAACGTTTCAGCTGAGTTATCCTAAAAAATAAATAAAACTCAAACAAATTCAGCTTTAGAGAATTTAGTCAGCTACGAGATGAAATACTATTCTCTTAAAGTTTGAACGTCTATTGCCTGACAAACTCTAAAAATGATAACTTTTTTTGTATTCACACAGTACCATGAAACCTAAACACTGGATGTTACCAAACATGCAAGCATTTTTCCATGTGTTTCCTTATCTGCATTTATATACAGTCGGTAACAAAAGTGTCCGAAAACTAGCAAAAATTCCTATATAAAAAAGGCACGCTTAATACAGTTTTGTTAAATAAATCCTTGTCGAATCCTGTTCTTAGACTGACTAAGAACAGGATTTGACAAGGATTTATTTAACAAAACAGTACTAAGTGTACTTTTTTTATATAGGAATTTTTGCTAGTGTTCGGACACTTTTTTACGGACTGTTTATACAAATTCAACATCCGGAAAATCACTTGTCTTGCAGGTAATTTTAGAAATTAATTAAAAAGTGCGTCACTAAAATACCAACCAATCTTTAAATTTTTACGATAACGTACTAGAACTCTTACAGAAATCGTATTATGCAGTAATTAGATATAAAATTAAATATTACGCATTCTAAACATTTGCGCATTTTTTGTTAAAAGTATTTGTTATTTATATTTATATTTTATTCGAAACTTATTGTAGTCGTTTTAATTTTATTTTACTAATTTAATTTTATTTTACTAATTTGTTTTATTTTATTTTACTAATTTTACTAATTTATCTCCTATTTTTATACAAACATTAAAAACCTCAAACATTAAGTCAATCAGTTGAGGAAAAATTAACTGTAAATGTCATATACATTGTTACATGCATTTCTTACTCTAGATGAAAATTATATTTTATAGCAAAACCCCTTAAAATGTAAACGTAGGGCCAACCTATTTTGTGTTATCTGTATTATATTTTTCAAAATACGTTTGTTGATTTGTGACGCTTTTATATCATTCTGTAAAAATACAAATGGAAATCAAATGAAAGATAAATTATTTTCAAACTTTCGCAATCTGTTTTCAATTTTGTATTTTAGTGATTCAAAACTAACTTCTAACTTTCTAAAACAAAACTCGCATTTCAACATATCTTGACATTTTTACTTTTTAAAGTATATTGTGCGATGTGTTAAACCTATTTTCTGCTTCAAATATGCTGTGATTTTCAATCATCATTGAAAAAACAAGGTGAAGTTCGTTCACTTCTATCAAGACAAACTTTCTCAGGAAATTTGAGACTTAACGACTAAATTTGGCTGAAATAAAATTGGGATCTCTGAAGTTTCAAACCTCAATTTTTAATAGGTGATGTATTCTTGAATTTTCCATTAGATGGAATTTCAGAAATGCCTAACTTAAGTTATTTTCAATTAAAAGAATATAGTAAATTAATACTACATTTTATATTTTTTTCCTCATTTAGTTTCATGAAAGCTTTATTTACTGTTTTTAACTGATGATTATTAGTCTATTTACATTTGGAATAATTCATTAAACCGATGTATCTATTTTTCATTTAAGTAGAAAATGTATGTAGCAAAAATTCCGTCATTACACTATTGACAATGCAGTATAAAAATTTAAGCTGTTTCAAAAACCAATTCTTCTTCATTTTAAAAGCATTTCTATTGATTATTCCCTTTCTCATTTTTGTTTGTGAACCGCATGCCTTAGAGGAACGAAAAGGAAAGTGTATCCATAGAAAGAAGGGACCAATTACTTTAATGGATGAAAAAAAAAAAAAAAAAAAAAACATACATTCCTTGAGCAAGCCAAAGTTAAAAAAGAAAAAAAAAAGTAGAGTTATTTTATTTTTATTATTATTTACAGAAAATACATTTAAGGATATTTTAGATTCAAAGAAAAAAAAAAGCCCCTACTTAAATGCTACATTTTCTCTTAATACAGTAAAATTATATTTTATTATCCATATATATATATATATTTACTCTAATACAATCAAGGATTTTTAAATATACAAAATTAGCGTAAATGTCTTGCATTCATTTTTTTATGTTAAATAATTATTCGCCTAATACAGACTAATAGTCTATCATTTTTATAATTCCGTGAATTCAAAATAAAAATAATATATGTAGGGGAGAGTTAGTGGAATATGGAATACCATTTATATTTGAACTCACCTTAATAAATAGAAATATTATGGATCATTGTGTATTCGACTGTTGCAAACATTCGTGCGTTGTTAATGTGTTTTGGTGGTTTTATGTTGCAAAAAATGAAATATACATGTAAAATCTTTAGTTAAGAAAACAAACAAACGAAAAAAATTAAAAAAATCGTGGCGAAGGGACCAAGAGGGTAATATAGAATAGTTTGGAAGGGAAATGTGGAATAACCGTTTCATTAAAGGATAATATAAAATAGGGAAAAGAAAACTTTTATGATGATGAAACAAGCAAACAATATAAATTTCAGAGATAATCATGCATAATTGTAATATAAATATTTTATTTTAAAATTGTTATTGAAAAAAAAAAAAAAAAAAAAAAAAAAAAAAAAAAAGAACTGAAAAATATATCAAAATTCTAGTTAAACAAAGTTGCAAATAATCTGGAATAATTCATATTCCATATTATCCATATCGTCATATAGGAGAATAAATCAACTTTAACCACGTGCTGATAAAGAAAGGTTCATGTTAATCAAACTACTAACTAACACAACTCCCTTAACGTAAATGACACTTCACTCATTTTACTACTTCATAAATGGATTAAAGAATTCGTAGTACTTACCTCCAAAAAAGTCTGAATTTTGATAAACTAAAGAAGTTGTATGACACAAAAACTACTTTTCTCACTGACGAAAGGTTAACTACTGTTCATATCTGTTGACCAGGTAAGACGTCTGATATGTTTCAGGTAGGTTGCAGCTCCGTACGTGTCAAATTTAACGGCATCTCATTTTCCCGACTATTCAATATTTCCCAATGTTCCCCTATATGTATATAACACATAGCACTTTGAAATGGCAATTGCTCATATTTAATTACATTTTTAGTTTTGTTTAAAAGACAAAAATAAAAAAAAATAAATGAATAAATAAAATGAAATAAAATAACGTTTTCTTTCCTTGTTGGGATTTTTTAAATAATAGAATTCGTACAAAATAGTTGGAAATCATTTTCATCAAATTAGGAATTTTTGTTAAAAAGAGAAAGTTTTGATCCACATTTTAAAAGCAATAAAATGTCATTAAAATGAGAAAGATAATAAAACAATTTAAATAATTCATTTTTAATAAAATAAAATTACAGCATTATTATTTAACAAGGGGCAGAAAATGAAATTTAATATTATTAGTTTACTAAAACTTTAAACTAAGACTCTCTATAGATTTCATTGTTATTGTTGTCTCTCTTTTTGTTTAACTCAAGAAAGTTGAATGGTTGTTGTTTAGTTCCGTGATTATGCGAACATTTTGAAGCTATACTTCAAATTAATATTAGACACGCGTTCAAGAATGAAGTAATATGTTGTGACCAATACAAAACTTTCTCCTGCATTTCTCTTTAAAAATTACGCAAAACAAATAATTTAATAAAATTATTATTTATTATTATTTTTCTTAGTGAGTGCAGGCGATTTCCTTCGCAGAGAAATATAACGCTAAATATTAATACAAGTTCAATTTTCTGTCCGAGAAACCACATCATAGGAAATGCTTTTCAGAAATTTATTTATTTATTTAATATGACATATTAAGCATTTTAGAAAATAATCGAATAATATGTTACAAATTATCACACATACATTTTAAACCATTCATTTAAAAGGTATTGAAAAGTTATTTAAAAAAAAGAATACGCTGAAAATGTATATACTCGAACAATTACTTCTAAGCAATGCTCATATATATATATATATATATATATACTTTACATATTAATTAAAATATATTTATATAAAAAAGGCGCCAAAGGCAGCACTAAAAATTATACAAAAACTATATATTTTTGAATAGAAAGTGATAAAAAGGTGTAAGAGTTTAAGATAAGAGCGTGATTAACAAAAAGGAAAAAAATGTTAATAAATATAACAACAACGAATTAAATTATCGAAAAAACATTTGTAAAAATAAACACTTCGTGTTAAAAACACCTGGTTTCGCTATGTTTCCGAAACTTATTAGGCTTTTTTAATTTTTCTGAATAATTGTCTATTCTGCTGCTCCCACCCACTGACGAGGAAGCGGATGGGTGTTTTTCACATGAAGTGCTTATTTTTACAGATGTTTTTTCGATAATTTAATTCGTTGTTGTTGTATTTATTAACATTTTTTCTTTTTGTTAATCACTCCCACTTATCTTAAACTCTTACACTTTTTTACCCCTTTCTATTCAAAATTACACACACTTACACACACACACACACACACACACACACACACACACATATATATATATATATATATATATATATATATATATATATATATATGTGTGTGTGTGTGTGAGAGAGAGAGAGTTATTTTCTGGTTAACTATTACTAGCATAAATGCATTATTTTTACTTTAAGAATAATTCATTAATATAACTCTCATTGCGTGAATCATGTCATCAGAATATTAAAAAAAAAAAAAAAAAAAAGAAAAAAAAAAGAAGAAGAAGAAAAAGAAGAAGGGCAACGCTACATGTTAGGAAATTTGCACCAAAAGTTGATAGACAGTAATTTAAAACAAAGTGCAACATCGTATAAAGGTAAACGAAATTTCTTGTTAGAAAAATGAATAGCAATAGTAAGCTATGAATGTATAATTTAAATATTCTCTACTATCTGAAATCACGTGCAGCACACAAAAATCAGATTTTTCAATAAAGGTAATACAGCGTCGTTTGAGAAGGCAGATCGGTGTAAAATATGGAAACAATTGCGAATAAAGAGCCGTCTGTTAATGAAAAATGTAACTAATATATATATTTTTTATATTTATATAAAAAATCCCATGTATTTCTGCGTATTTCAGTGAAAACCATATGCCACCGTCAATACTTTTAGAATAACATGTTTCTTATTTTTTTTCTGTAACTTTTGCATCACCTGGTCTTTAACACGCAATTAGATTGCTATTAATTTGCAACAGTTTACTCTGAATAATGTTTTAAATATATACAAATAAAAAATTACACACTTTTAATCTTTTAAATCTGCACTGCAGCTTTAATATTTCAAAAATTGTAAGGTGTCCTTATAAATTCGAATACAAATTTATATACACTCTATAACAAAAAAAAAAAAAAATTAAATTAAATAAATAAATAAATAAAAAGACGCGCCAAGAAGAAGTGGGGACAAAAATTGGTAGATGGGGTAAAATGGGTTTTTCGAATGGGACAAAAATTGGTAGATGTGATGTACATGTGTGGAGAAAAACAATTGATTACAGTTTTAGAAAATTTGAATGATTTATTCAAGAGAAAGGCCTCACAAAGTAAACAAGTCAATAACTCGTTGTTCCACTTCTGGCCCTTATGTACGCAGTTATTCGACTTGGTATTAATTGATAGAGTTAGCAGATGTGATCCTGTGAAGTATCGTGCCAAATTCTGTCCAATTGTTGCGTTAGATTGGTGAAATTCCGAGCTGGTTGTAGGACCCTTTTTATGATGCTCCAAACGTCATCAATGAAAGAGAGATCTGGGGATTGAGCTCAACCGCATTTCACTGAGGCGCCTATAAAGGGTATTTGAAGTCACTGAAGTACTAGTTGCACGTAGGATTGACGATAATGATGAATCGGTACTTGATTCCATCAAAACCTGTATGTATGTCAATTTGTGTTCACTTTGCATTACTCCTTCTTGGTGCGTCACTTTTTTGTGATACAGTTTATTAGTATTTGTATGTTTTCATTTAAAACTGATAAACCACATGTGAGCTAGACCGAAACTAAAGTTCAAAACGCTAAAATGCTACAGATATTTAAGAAAATACTTAATGTTTTTTGAATGTTTAATGGAAATTACTTAAAACGATTAGGGATCGATTTAGAAATTTATTTATTAGTTTTGGGCAAAAAATTTAAAAGTGTACGTCTATGTAAAAATAAAAATAATAATAATAAAAGAAAGAAAGAAGAAAAAACAAAAATTAATGTTTTTGCTTTATTTTTAGTTTATTATTTTTCTTTTAAAGTATTTCAAAGTCCATCTTTAATTCCTTTAAATATTTTCTATTAAGCATAAAAATATAATCCTAACAAGGGATTGTCACCAACTGTTCAAAAGGTATTTATACATATTATATATCATCTGAAAGGTTTTACTGAGATGACAACGAAAGTATCCATCTTATCGGCAAATGCGCTACCTGGCGCGAGTTATTCTCAATAATTTTTTTCTAAATTACAGATTCTTTAACAGTGTACTTCGTATAGTTTTTTCGTTTTAATTAGTTTTGTAAAAAATTCTCACTTTAAAAACTATTGTATATATAATTAGTAAAATTCGTCTATATATTCTTGTGGTTAGCGTCCCTAAATCCCTCACAGTAGGATGGGTTCGAATCCTGGTCAAATCATTGATCTGTTATCCCTATAAGTGGCGGCGATAGCCGCCCATTGGGTACTCCTTCACCAAATGCTTATCAGTTCAGCGACCGCGCATTCAATGCTCACTGGCAAGTACCACGTCATTAAAAAAATAAATAAATATACATACATGTTATTATACATATATATATATATATATATATATATATATATATATATACAGGGTGATTCAAAAAAACGTGGACAAAATTACATGGCAGATCAGTCATACAACAAGGATCAGAAATCGCATAGGAACAGAGGGTCGCAAACGCCTGTAGAGGGCACTAGAGCGACGAAAGGGCGTTGCGATACAAACACGAGCTGAGAAAACAGAGATTGTCTTCATTCGAGCCGTGGATGCGTTGGGCGTAGCATGGCTAGTTACACGCACCGCGAAGTGGCTGACATGCATTTAATTTACGGACTGCAATGGACGAGAAGCCTTGCGAATGTATCGTGAAAAATATCCTGGTAGAAAGATGCCTAGCCGCACATTCTTTGCCACTCTGCATCGACGATTGTGTGAAACCGGCTCGTTCGACGTGCACAAGCCAGATGCTGGTCGCCAACGAATAACTCGGACAGTTGATGCTGAAGAAAGAGTTGTCCAAGAACTCCAGCGTAATCCTTTAACGAGTACACGAGTTGTATCCCGAAAGACCCATATTTCCCAAGCTACCGTCTGGCGCATTGTACACGACAAACAACTACATCCTTATCATTTACAACGCGTCCAGGCACTGGAACCGGGAGACTACAACAATCGTATGGTTTTTGCAAGAAAGTGCTGCAGACCGAAATTTCTCAGCAAGTGTTCTCTTCACGGATGAGGCTGCGTTCTCATTAGAGGGCAGGGTTTAACCTGGCAAAAAAATTACTTTAGCATTTTAGCGAAAATAGGCAAGCACTATTTTAACTTTTTCGAAAGTTAATTAATTCTTTGGATACCATTGATTTCTTTTACTTATAAGGAACATCACCCAAGTGTCCGGCTCGGATTTCAGTGAGAGAGAGGCGTTTCTTTCATATTTGATATGCTATTAAATTTTACTCCAAAATATCTGAAAAATTTGTATGTATACAGCAAGTGAATACTCAAATGAATATTTCAGTTGAAATAATTTTCAGTACTAAAAATTTTCATTTGTAACTTAAACATGAAAGCACAAAATCATTTTGCTAAATCATTTAGTATTTTTAAGTCCCACCCAAAGGCGGAGCTTACTGTTGATATGTGGCTGATGTGGTTTTTAACATTTTATAAATTCAATAAATATAGAAAACATGGACGATAGCAAAAATTTCTATGATAAAAAATCTTTGGTACATGCCCTCTATCAGAAATTAAAGTTTCATTAAAATCGCAGCCGGACACGATGTTCCTTGTTAGCTTTGATATCCTCAGTTTTGTTTTCTATTCCTTTTGTTCATTGATGATTTTAATCAAGCATCCATATTTGTGACTTTAAAAATATGAATCAGGGAAACTATGTTTTGATTTTAACAATAGAAAAAGAGGTACTCATATCATACGTGTAAAATGAAGAAGCAATTTAAAAATTAAATAAAGTCTAGTGGTAGATAATCGTGAAATACTAGTGCTAAGAATGCCTCTATGAAGCAAATTCTGAATTCTGACATTTTTGCATTTAAATTCAATCATTAAAAATTAAAAATAAATCCAAATTACTATATAAATAATGATTCCCAAAAATTTCGGTCCTTTCGTAGTTTTTGCCTGCAAATATTACAAAAAAAAAAAAAAAAAAAAAATCTGAGTTATTATATAGAGATATTTTATACAGTTATCCAGTTTTAGCTTTTTAGCGAAATTCTGACCAACATGTTTTAGCAAAATATGATACCTTTTAGCAAAATGCTAAAAAAACTAATGGCAGTTTAAACCCTGTTAGAGGGTGTGATGAACTTTCACAACCTGCATAGGTGGGCGTATGAAAACCCGCATGTTACACGTCCGCACGGCGCACAGCGAAAATTTTCCGTTAACGTGTGGGCTGGCATTGTAGGAGACTGTTTATTTGGTCCGTACATTCTCCCAGAAAGACTTAACGATCCCATTTACCTAACATTCTTTCAAGAGGTTCTGCCAGAAATGCTGAATGATGTTCCGATGCCTATTCGTCAACGCATTCGATTTGAACACGACGGAGCTCCTGCACATTTCAGCACAGATGTCAGAACACATCTGCAGGCTATTTTTCCTGGCGGTTGGATTGGTCGCGGTGGACCAATCGCATGGCCACCACGATCACCAGACCTGACTCCCTTAGATTTTTCTTATGGAGATTTTTAAAAAGACTTGTGTATGAAACACCTGTTGCAACGCCGGAAGATTTGGTAGGAAGAATCGTTGTGGCAGCAGGATGTGCTCGAGATACTCCTGGTACCTTTGTAAAGGTGTGGTGTTCTATGCAACGTAGATGCCAGGCGTGTTTCGATGCATCTGGCAAAAACTTTGAGCTTCTCCTGTAGTGTCAACATTTGGCTTGCATTAGTCGCATGTGAGTCAGTAATTATCAATAAAATGATCTGTAATGTCTTTGTTTCTTCTCTTTGTGTTATGTATTATATTAGACGCCCTGTAGCGGCTCCGGATAGCAGTTGCAACCCTCTGTTCTTATGCGATTTTTGATCCTTGTTGTATGACTGATCTACCGTGTCATTTTGTCCACGATTTTTTTTTTTTTAATCACCCTGTATATATTATTCCATTCAAAGCATTTTACTGTTTAATAATTACTTTGTGTCAACAAAATTTATACCTGCAAATTTATACCTGTAAATTTATACCTGCTAAAGTGTATGAAAAGTTTTAAAAAGAAAAAAAAATAAAGTAAAATAGAAGTTATTGTAATTTTTATAGTAACGAAGAATACTATTACTTTATATATTAATTTTCATTAATAAATTATATTTTTGGTAATAATATAATAATTATTTTTTTTTAAAGTAGAAATTTTTTTCCCGCTTGTTTCCCCGCTCCATTACTATGTTAGTGCATTAAATTTCTTTTATTGTTCGCCCATGCAATGTCAATATCCAAAATATCGTTTATGTCGATGTACAGGAAAATCCTTCTGATTGTAAATATTTTACACATGGCTACATATATAAAGTATTGGATTTATAAATTTAATGTTGTCAAAAAATAATTATTAAACACATAATAAAATACTTTACTAACAATATAAATAGTCATAATTAGCCTCAGAATCTGTTAAAAAATTGATTCTATGATAGAAATTCTTCAAAATACGTTACTGAAGAGCCTGCAGTTTACAAACTTTAATTGCGAAAAACTCACGCTAGTGGGCGCATTTGCTGACAAAATGGATATTTGTATTATCAGCTCAGTTAGAGCTTTAAGAGGATACATAGCATGTACCTTTTGAAAAGTTGGTGACCCTCCCTTGTAAGGCTTTTCTCAAATATTTGTAGAAATTTTAGCACTTTCAAGATCATAAATTCATGAAAAATTGCATAAGGAGAAAACACAATATAATTATTTCAAATCTATCTATCTATCTATCTATATAAAGTATGAAATATCATAAGAATAGTTGTCGAAATTTATATTTTACTGAACAAACCTAATTCTAACATAGTTCAACTTATAAATATTAAATGAAAATATAAACTTTTATATGGAAACGTCTGTGTTGCCAAGTCCCCTTAATATGCATAATACATTTTATACAGATATCTTGGTTATTTCCTTCTAATAAATATTATTTTACCATACTTATACGTACTCTCATATCTCCTCGCAAATTACATAAATGTATTATTTAAAAAATATATATCGATTTCTTCTGCATCACTCACTTTTAAATTTTTATACATATTTCCATAAACGTTTCTCAAATAGTAATTTGAACACAAAGGTAGAAAAAAATATTAAACTTTTTTAAATATGTCATAATACACAAGCACATAGATTTGTCTTCTATTAAAATTATCATATTATCAAACTTTCATCTGTCTATATATGACATGAAAATGACATATCCATCACATATGCATCACATATGCATCACAAAAGTATAGGATCATAAAAGAATATTTAAAATATTAAAAACATAAATGGATCATACCGGATTTTGTAATTCTTTCAACATAATTTTACATTGTCTTAAAACGGTTCTTAATTTGTTAAATTTTTATTATAATTCAGTTGTAATGCAAAACAAGACGGTTTATTTGTCAATACAAACTTCAAAATAATTATTGATCTAATATTTTATTTAAAATTAAATTTTATACTGATCACTTTAATGCATGATTCAGTAATGTAAGTAATTAATAGACACATGAAATATCTATACGATATTTTATTGTACTTCTTTTTTATCATACACACTCTAAATAATTTAAAAGTCCTTCCATAAATACTGATTTATGAGTGATAACTAACTATATTTTAATAAATTTCAAATTTATACTACTTAATCAAACATTAGTTTTTATTAGTTATCTATTTCAAATGTAACAGTTTTTATGTTTGTTCTAACAAATACAAAGATTTCTATGTAATCCACATTTCATGTTATATTATTTCTAAAAATAATTCTTTTACATTTTATCAGATTTTTCAAATAAAATTCCGTGTTATATTAATAATTATGTTACAATATCATTAACAATTGAGTGAAAACATAGATTAATGTGTGTACAATAACGAATTATATTGCTTCAATATCCAAACTACAAAACTTAGTCATTTAAAACAGGTTTAATTGGTGTAAATTACTTCAATTAGTTTGGATTTTCCAAGTGGATTGATTCATATTATTGTAAGTGAAATTGCATAATCATGCAAAGGCAGTATAGTTGCAAACACAGCAGATCATGTGTTTGAACAGTAATCTGATGAAACTTAGGCTGCTTCAGTGAATGTTTATTTGTCTAAACCGTACGTATACAGATGCTCGAAACTGGATTTGATGAGCAAATATCATTAATATATTATCTGCATATATATAAAGTTTTGTGTACTAAGTTGAACAGATTCCATCCAGAAATGTTATAAAATACACGATAAATCTGTTATCCGAAATACATTAATAAAATATTTTCTTAATAAATATTTATATAGAAATATTTATATATTTATAATATCATATAAATATTTATATACTAAAAACAAAAACTATTTTATTTACGAGACAAACATTTAGTTAAAATACATTTAAAAACAAAATATACATTTAAAAGCATTTAAAATTTAGATACTTCGAAAGTCATCCAGGTTTCCTCATCTGTATCACTACAGTATAATTTTCAAGCATTTCATGAATACACAAGGAATTTTTTGAGGAGCCAGTGCGCGTGCTTCATTGATAGTGTAGAGATGGCTGGCAGTGTGCCAACTCTCAAGGAAAATACGTGATTTATAATTATCATAGCCAGAATTTAGAACTTTTAGGAATATGAGCGGTTCCAATTGAATGGATTACAATTTCAGAATTTTGATTGAAATTTTTCTCGTAAAAAATATGTTTTTGCTTTTGATATATATATATATACTTGAGACGGTTCGATGTTTGTATACGTTAAAGATAAATATTTATATATTTGTAATATTATTTTTGTATTTATAATTTACATATTTAAATATTTGTATATTTATAATACCCAAATAAAAATTAAAAGATCTCTACACAACGAAAGAAACTAATGATAAAGTTGTGAACCAACCAAACAAAAAATAAACAAAGAAATAAATAAATAAAAGAAAAGACCTCACAATACAATATTCTTCTTTTTGTGATCACAAAATTATCCTGGATAGGTGTTCTTCATTTAGTAAAAGAAAACAAAACAGAAAAGAAACAAAAATGAACTATAACTCTTAGCAATAATATAAAAAAAAAAAGAAACTATCAACATCGATAATTTCTTATAATTATTATTATTATTACTATTATTTTATTTATTAGTTTCAATAATTCTTTCTTCAGTTTCTATACCACCACAAAATGTCAAATGAAAATTCCACATGAAATACTCAATCATTTTAGTAGTAAAATGATTTTTCACTTTTCATTTTTCATATTAGGATATCAAATATGTTTACCTAATAGTAACTGCAGAAATCGTGGTACAAAATAAAATGTTTATACTTCTTATTTTTAGAAAATAGAATTTACGTATCTTATTGTAAAATGACATCATTAATACCTTTATTTTAAACCTTTTCGCAATGGAAAGTATGTTTTTTATGAAAAAAATGTTAAAAGGAAAATAGATTAATTTAAACACTAAAATCTACTTTTTTAATGGACTGTAATCTAAAACGAAAATATATTTTAACGTGACTTCTATTTTTTTTTTTTTTAACGGAAAGACATCGTATAAAATATTTAGTGATTTTGGTATCGATCATAGTTTAATTACTCCTAACAAGCAATAAAATGTAACGTAATTTGGGTAAAACAGCTTATTAAATTTACCTTTTACCAAAATGAATACTCTTTTTTTTTTTTTTTTTTTTTTTTTTTTTGCAAATTCCTTTTTATTTTATAAATTATTTATTAATGACGATCCAATATAAACGCTACATGCCAGGAGATACGAAAGAAATTGTTTTTCTATACTCTTAAGCACAGATAAAACAAAAATTAAATATCTCGGCAGTTAATTAATCGCAAACTGGCTAATGAAATTCTTTAATCAAAGTAGAGAATTTTCAAGTGTTATTTTTTCCCCCCACTGAAACGAGAAATAGAGTTATATAACTGTAATCACACTCCAATTTTTGCTTTTTCTAATTCATTATAAGCGATAATTAGATGAAAATTTTATTTTTATTTAAAAAATTATGCGTTTTATAATTACTTTGAAATCTAGCAATTAATTTTTTATATACTTTTTAAAAAATAATTTTCAGACACGTGCCGAAGCAAAAAAAAAAAAAAAAAAAAAAAAAAAAAAAAAAAAAAAATCGAAGATTTGTTTTTTGTGTGATTACTTAATATAAATCTAAAGCAAATAATCGTCTTGTTAAGAAATAAATAAACAAATAATTTTCACATCAATTATACATATTTATATATAACATATTCTGAATTTTAAAAGAATATATATATGTGCATGTTACTAACAGGCTTTCCCCGTTTCCCTGGGTACTATAATATTTAAATGAATTCTTAAAATTCCATATCATTAATAATAAAATCTAAAAAAAAAAAAAAAAAAAAAAAAAAACCCTCTAAAATCAGTCGAAACCTAAATTAAAGCTTCCACTGCGTTCGGAAGAGATTTTCTCGCTTGCAACATGACGAGGCCAGGTCCTCACTGCCTTCGGCACACTTTCAGCGCTTTTATTTCCCTCGTTCCGGCGGGTAATTTAGAGGTTTCGAGATGTCCCACCAGAGTGCACATTACGTACTCTTAATCAACACTCACATGCCAAAATTCGCCATTCTAAGAAAAATTGAAGCATATTCAAACTTTAAACCTTGTTTTTTGCCGCGCCCACTCCAAAGGGGATGTGTGATTAATTTTACAAAATCTTTTAGAGTGCGTGCTGCATGCACGTAAGCAACCGAAACATCAATGAATCGCTTTCCTCAGATAATTTGGAGCAGAGTTATGCTGATAACGTGTTTTTGCATTTCCCGCTTCTAAAAGATGGAAAAAGGGGGGTTGCGAAATATCTCTTTTTAATAAATATTGGATAAGTATAACTGACCCATTCATAAAATATCGCTTTTATAAGATAATTTGGAGAAGATTTAAGCTTAAAAAGTTTTCTTTCTTTTTTCTTGTCCTTTTTTTTTTTTTTTTTTTTTTTTTTTGTATCCACCCCTTCCTACGGGAGGTGATAGAAAGTAATTTAATAAAACCCTTTTGTAGTGTATTGGGTAGTATAAGCAATCGATATCTAAAAATCACTTTTCTGTGATTATTTGGAGCAGAGTTAGTCTTCAAAACGTATTTCCTTCCAATCTTTAAAAGGAGATGGAGGAGGAAATTTCACAAAATCCCATTATAGTGCATGTTGAGTACATATAACACACCAACACATAAAAAGTAATCTTACTGAGATAATATGGAATACGTTTTCTCTTGGAATTTCGTAAAATCTTGTTAAAACAGGTGTCGGACACATTTAAACAACTTATGAATCAAAATTCGTGACCGTAGCTCACATAGATATCCCAGGACAAATTTAGCGCTGAAAGGATGGTTTCAAATCTCCCCCCCCCCCCCTCCCGTAACGCATATCCCCGAAATCGAAAATCACAAAGAAAAAAAAAATTGGGTTTGGGGAAATATTTGTTTGGGGAAAGAAGAGGCTTAGCTGTTTTCAGTAACTTTGTACAATTTTTCGTAATGCTCTACTCAAAAATCCAAAATTTGTGAAATTTCCTCCTCAATTTTTCTTTTCCTGTCTCTCCCTTAAAAATTGAAAATTCCAAAATCACAGAAAGTGCTTTCTTGTACTCAAGTGTACTCTTCTCATGTGCAATTTCTTCACTGGGAATTAATTTTGAGCCGACTTATGCTTACAAACTTATTTTTGCCTCCTGTCTCCCCCAGGTGGAAAGGGGAGAGAAATTTCATATAATTCCATTGCTTTAGTTGTCAGATACGTCTAAACAATTCACCCATGAAAATTCTTGACAGCAACTTCTATAGATTTCCCGGATTAATTTAGAGTTAATAGGGGTCGAGGTCTTGAATTTCTCACTCGTAACGCCTTCCCCTTCCCTCAAAATAGAAAATCACAAAAAAAAAAAAAAAAAAAAAAAAAAATCAGTATTTGGAAATATTATAATAAAGACGCATGGCTGTTTTCAACATCTTTGCACCACATTTGATAGAGTTCTACTCAAAAATCCGGAATTTGAGCATCCCCACCCCCTCTCTTTTCACCGTGAAGTAATTTGGAGCTGCGTTATGCTTACAAACGTGTTTTTGCTTCCTGCCTCCTCAGGGTGAACAGATGGGAATTTCGTAAAAGTTTATACATATGATTTTAAGTTAGATAAAGACCTAAATTCCTGCTAAGTGTTGTTGAATTTCTCTCCAGGCGTTCTCCCATGGTACCCGGACAAACAGACATACACACACAACGTTACAGACATACACACACAACGACACACATAGATACACCCAGAGAGAGAACATTTTCTGAAGTCCTTTTCGGCTTTTATGGTGTGTGAAACGTGAAGACATCACAAAAATTTTTGATTCTGGCAAATTTACAGACAAAAGTCTGATTTTATTAATATAGCTAATCATACATATAGACTGGTAACTTTCATGAAAATGAAGTATTTAATATTTATTGAAATTTTATAGACGTATAGAATGTTTTTTTTTTAAATGTATAATACAAACTGTACGTGCTTAAGAATAAATAATAAACATAAGATTAATATAAATTAAAAAAAAAAAAAAAATATTGAGCATAAAGCGAATCTCATACTGAAACATTTTCAAAAAAAAAAAAAATATATATATATATATATTCTCACACATGCTTCTTAGAAAAGGAATCGATATCAATATATAATTAAATAATATACGTCCGTCATACGATAATACAGTTCGATTCCATCATTTGAAAAGTTTTAGAATAACACATTTATATACCAAAAAACGTTACAGAGATTAAATGAATTGCATGTAACAAAGCTGATTTAAAACTCTCACAAGAAAGAATTATTCTCCTCATGTATAAAAGAATCTGTTGTGCTATAATCACATGAATTCCATTATTCATTACCACGTATAAAATAAATTTATTTTGTAGATTGTATGGTCATAAGATATAAAATTGATCTAATTAATTAAATGCATATTAATGTTCCTATATCATCTAACTTACACGAACGTCATACAGACATCTAAAAGAGGCTTTACATAGCGAGTTTAAAGGAAAGAGATGAAATAGTTTTCGTAGACATCTATTTTTAAGTATAAAAATGGTCAACCTAATCAGGGCACATACAAATTTTCCTGTATTATCCAAGTAATTATACAAAAATACATTTAAAGGTGATTTTTGTAGACAATTTACAGAAAATCGTTAATTCGTTGTTCAGATACTGACTTTAGGTGCCACTTTTGTTTTGACAGAACTTTCTCAAATTCTTCTGTAGGCTGGAAACAAAAAACAAATAGGAAAGAAAATATAAAATGGGGTTAATATGAGTTTGACAAAAATCCGTAGAGCCATTTTTTCCGTAGAGGCATTCGCCTTTGAAAATTAAATTTAGCCGACAAAATCTGGACTCCTACCAAATTTGCGGCAGTAATCAACTAATAAATACCTTAAAGGGTGTTTACATAACAAAATAAAGGGGAAATGTTTGAGCCATTTTTCAGATAGGACTTGAATTAAAATATAGTCTCACTTTCGCCTTTCGATATTTTATTTCCTGCTTTCGATATTCATCAAATGTTGGCAAATTGATTTGTACACCGGACATGTGTTTTATATTAGGTTTTGATGTTCTATATTTTTCGTTTAGATATAGGATATTCAGAATATTCCCCCCCCCCCTCCCCACACACACACTGACCAATTGATCCCCACCCAATTTTTGCATATCGAATTTTTGACAGAAAAGAATAATTTTATTATTTATATGATTTGGGTAAAGAAAGAATATATTTATGCTATATAATTTAAAAATAGCCTGTAGAATGGCTGGATTACAGTTAAAAATTGTATGTCTGTTTTCCAGAAATAAGTTGTAATGAACGGCTCCCACCTCTGACGTCATTATACATTGTGGGGACAATTTCTTTCCATTCTATCCCACAAACTGTAGGCCTACAGGTCAGAGCACGTATTTTTCCCACAAACATTGCAAGCCTCGTCTCTTGCGAATCGTCCCTTATATATGTTCGAATGATATTTTTTTAAAGTTTTTTAAAGCACGCATTTACCATTTGTATAATTTACATAGAGTTCAATCAAATTTTATACATAATTTTAGGGTGTTCTCATTTTTAATAAGACTCGGTAGGTATTTGAAAATTTTATGATATCTCAAGTCATACAATATCAGGGATCAGTAATGCCCTATTTAATTACACAAAACATGCAATTCATAAATGTGTATCACTAAATAAATGACTGCAAATAACAATAAATTAATAAACAGGAAATTAGAAAATTAGATTATATTGAGAAATATGTTTCTTCAAAGACGATATTGGTAAAACTTATTTTTTCAATAACTGTCATACAGAAATTTATGTTGTAATACTTTATCAAAACAAAGGTACTTTAAAATTCTATACTAATAGGATTTAAACTGTAAAGCTTGTGTTAAATGAGAAGTTGTAGTTCACTTATAAGCACTTTGTTTTTATGCAATATTTTTATTAAACACTCAGAACTTTACTTGTAGAATTAAACTTAAAACTTAACATCTCCCTAAAATAAGGCATAGTATTGTTAAAGTTTTTTCTATTTCTTTTCCACTTAATTTACCAATTTTCTTCTAATACAAGTAAATTTCGTTTCACTATATTTTGCTTACTTTTTAACTTAATTGAATTTTACTTCTTCCTGTTTTCTGCTTAAATCTTCTTCTTGAAAACACACAAACTTGAAAATTCCTTTTATAGTATGTTGTATTTAGCTGTAGTTAAATGTTTTTCGATCGATCAGCATTTGTTTATTTTTCTTTAATGTGTTTTTTATTATTTCTTTCATCTTTCCGAAAACTGCCTCAAAACATTAGCGTTAAAAGAAGTTGATGTTAAAGTATTTGTTTAAAACGTTTTTCGTGTGCAGAGAAGTTGATTTTTACGTGTTATGATATTAAAACATTTTATATATTTATGTCGGCTTACTTTTTTTTAATATTTTGAAAAAACTTGAAAACTCAAGAAATTATTTATTAATAATTTTATCATACTGAATAAGAGATAAACCATTAACAGTGGTTTATAAATGCAGCAATACGTTTTAAGAATAACAATGTTTTTAATAAACTTTTTGAGGCGATACAAAAAAGCAAATATGTATCCAAGTATAAATCCAAATATATATTGAAACTTAAAGTACACTTAACATATTATGAAGGAGTAAAAGAAATAATAATAATCGAATAATCGTGCATGACAAATATACGCTTACTAACAATTATGTGTAAGAGATTAAAATATAAATTAGAAAATTTTTAAAAGTTATATACTGCTGAAAACTGTTGACAACAATTGAATTTATGATTACAAATAAATGAAGATTTTTTTGTTTGTGTGTTAATAGAAATTGTAATCACCTCATATCGCTAGTTTTAATCTTACTTATATTTAAAAGAATTACACACATTCATATTTAATTTTCATATACTATCTTTTCCTTTTTTTTTTTTTTTTTTTTTTTTTTAGCACTTTAAAAGTTACAGTTAACAAAATGCTTTCATATATAAGGTGTTTAAAATTATTCTATGTTCTTTATTAAATAAGTACAAAATAATTAATACAACATTTCCTAATTAAGATTAATCCGGTAAAAGTCTCCCTTAAGTGCTTGAATTTAATTTTTCAACGTTAATTATACATTAGAATGCATCTATAGTTTAATTATATTTCATCTTAAGTTAAATTTGTTGTTTTAAAATTAAAATACCACACAAAAATGGTTTCTGGTTTCTGATAAAAGCTTTTATAGAACTACATTTATAAAGGATTTTAGCAGAAGAAATTTTACTTTGAAAATAGTGTTAGCGTTAAAATAGGTTGATTATATTTCCCCATTCACTTTAGAATAATACAAAAAAAAATATTTAAAGAAATTAATTTATATTTATATATTTTAAGTTTGAATAACTGGTTGAAATATTATGATTTTCAGCTGATTTAATTACATATGATGATTTACATACAACATTTTTCTTTCGTAAAATCATGAATAATTAGTAAAATATTTTATTTGTAATTTTCAGTGTCTTAACACTTTGCTTTCGGGTCCTGTAAAATTAAGTTTTTCATGAAAAACGAGCCCCGAATTCAGGCGTTCTTCTAAAAACATACTTTAATAAAAACAATAATAATAATAATAATAAATAAATAAAAATAAAAATAAATCGATTTTATGTATTAGTGTTTAACATTTTATATGCTGCTGGTGTTTGCAAGAGATATTTATAGAATCAGTTACTAAGAATAAAATTTGAATAATTTAATCCTGAATACCTAAATTCATTTTAATAAATATGTTTTAGAGGAACGCCAAAAAGCAGTGCTTACTGTTCAAGATAAGAAAATATTCCGACAATATTGTGCTATAAAAGTAAACTTTCTTTTTCATTTTTGGGTGAATGCATTCTCACACTACTGGATTTGCAAAACAAGAGCCTCAACATCTCAATTACCTTATTCACGACTGAATAATATTCCATATTATTGTGAATTTGTACAGTAATCTGCAAGTCAATCGGGTGATTTTTACCGTATTACAGTACGCACAAATTCAGCCTATAGGCCGTAATGATAAGATACACTTTGGCGTGTCTTTGTACATGAACTGCAAACAGAAAACACAACAAAAAACTAATAGCTAATTCTGTATAAATTATGAACATGTGTACCAATTTGTATTTCAGGCGAGGGTATTTTTGCTTCTGATGTTACTGTACAGACACACAGACGCTAAAATATTTTTAGCGTGAATTGGGAGGTCTTCACTGATGCTTCGGCATTTGGTGGATGTGTAGATCAAAAACCTCAAAGTCTTTGTGCGTTCCTATACATAAAAAATAGAAACAATTTTACTAAAAGCTAACACTAGGTAGGCTAATTATGAAAAGTTGGATCTCAGTAATCATATTTATAGATTTTTAAAACTATAAAATGATGAAATTAAATAATGATTATTTTTGTCTAAATTTGTATACTCTCTAATAATTTTATTTTTATTAATATCTCCTTGATCCTTAATGTGAACAAAAATGTCTGATATATAGTATTCTTTTGTAAATGCAATATATATATATATACAAGGTGAGTTTCACATAATCTGCCAAACGAAAAAACGTGATACAACAGCCCATGGGGAGCATAAATCACCACTGAAACCCCGGAAAATAAGAACATCTTTCGAAAGAGCAGAAAAAGTCCTATCGGGTGACATCATTTTCCTCAGGATACCTGAATTTGAAGCAAACTGCAAGCGCTGAAACATTGGCGATGTTTAAAATCGAATTGTCACCAAATTATTTAACCGGCAATTCTGCAAACACCGTTCAAGCTACAATCGGTCAAATTTACCAAATACGTCTCCTTTCCACAAGCTTTAGAATGAGCCCACAATAAATCATATCGGTATTCTAGTTCAGGAAAAATTTAGCTCTTTGTTTGAAATATATTCATCACTGAACTCCACGTTCGTCGAGAAGGAGAATCACGGGGTGCCATGGTCGTTCCTGATTTCATGTCCGCCTTCAGTCTGCTGTTTTGTCAGATGCAAAAAGAAAGTTTTAAAGACAAACAAGAAAAGCAGCAGTTGTATTAAGTTCACAAACACAATGGAATGGAAACAATATAAGTATGACCTTTCTCACGTCTTTCACATACTAATATACAAAAAAAAAAAAAAAAAAAGACGCATCTTACGTCTTTCACAAAGGAGTATGCAAGGGAAAAAAAAGACGTTTCTCACGTTTATGATTAAAGCACATATGCATTCAAAAGGATGTGTGAAATTTAGTGCCGCTGCTGAAATTGGTCACCGCACGCCTGATACATGCCCTTGCCACTGAAACACTGTAAATCTTAGCGAAAGTTCATCCCTCAATTTTATTCTTGCATCATCGAGCCGGCAGCTTAAATCTTGCAAACTGGGAACTTCTGTGCGGTAAACTTCTTGCTTCAGGAAAGACCAAACATAGAAGTCTAATCGAGTGAGATCTGGGGGTCTAGGTGGCCATGAAATTGGTTCATTACGACCAATCCATCGCGGATACTGTTGATTCAAGAAGTCCCGAACGGCAATGGAAGAATGTGCAGGGGCCCCATCGTGTTGGAAAATTATTTTCGCTCGTTGGGGTACAGGAATGTCAACAAGTAAACCTGGAAGACGATGTTCCAGAAACTCCAAATACGTATTGCTTGTAAGATAGCCTTGGAACACATGTGGACCTATTTAGCGATCGCCAAATACTACAAGCCAAACATTTAAGCTGAATCGCGTCTTGAACGATGAGTTTCGTGTTACAAATGGATTTTGTTCAGCGTAATGATGCCAGTTATGTAAATTTAACACGCCATCCCGAGTAACAAGTGATTCATCTGTCCATAGTATCGTCCTAAGGAAATGGTGTTCCTCAATATCTCGCTCTAAAAGCCAGCGGCAGAATGTTATCCGCTTTTGGAAATCTGAGCAGCGTAATTCTTGTACCGGTGTGAAGTGGTATGGATGACACTGGTTTTTGTGCAAAACATTCATCACTTTACTTTGAGAGATTCTACCTTCTCTCGCAAGTATGCGCGAACTCATATTTGGATTCTCCTCCACTCAGTCGAGTACGGATTCCTTAGTGGTGGCGGAACGGCAACCATGGCCCCTTTCGTACACCCTACCGAACGACCTACTCTCCCTAAGCCTTCGGTGAATTGCGGTAAATACAGCACGGTTGGGCGCACGAAGATATGAATAACGTTGACGGTACTCTACTTCGGCTCTCCGAGAGTTACCATCGCAAATGCCTACACAAAATGCATAGCCGCGTACTCTTCATTTGTAAAACTAGGCATATCTGTTTACAGGTTGGAAAGTATGACAAATTGATCCCTGTGAGGATTTCAATTGAAAATAAAATTCAGAAGGTAAACAAAAAGGGATAAAATTTCAATATTAATTTACAAAAGTAGAAGAAAAAATGTCCTACGGAATAAGAACCAACTTGGTTAATTCGTACCAATGTACGAAAACTTACTAAGTATGAACTAAGAGTGAGCAAGTAGACGTGAGAGCAGCGTGAAAAGAATCGGCCGAGCTCAGGCAAAGTGCAGAAAATGCTAAAGCAATAAGCAGAATAAAACGTAAAAGAAGTTGAAGAGCTAATGAGCTGTTCCAGATTGTCTCGCCTTTTGTACCCGCGAGTGGGATGCGCACGCAGGAAGGTTGGAATACATCTGAATATCACTAAAAGTCCATATGCTGATAGTCACGAATTTGCGTACGTTCCATTTACTCACCATCGTTTCGTTTATCGAATTTCGACGAACGCCGTTTTCAATGATGTACTTCAAACAACAAGTTAAATTTCTCCTGAACTATAACACCGATATGGTTTATTGTGAGCTCATTCTAAAGCTTTCGGAATGGAGAATTGTTTGGTAAATTTGACCGATTGTAGCTTGAACGGTGTTTGCAGAATTGCCGATTAAAGAATTTGGTGACAAATCGATTTTAAACTTTACCAGTGTTTTAGTGCTTGTAGCTCGCCGTCAAATTAAGGTATCCATATATGAATGGTGTCACCAGATAGGATTTTCTCTGCTCTTTCCAAATATGTGCTTATTTTGCCTGTAAGGCTTTCAGAAAGCTCATAAATTTGGGGGTTTTCAGACGGGATGGAAAAAAACAGATTTTTCTTCTATCTACCATAAATCGGAAACGGTTAGAGATAGGACAGCTTTTCTATGGTGTTTTATGCTCCCCATGGGCTGTTCTATCATCTCCTTTCGTTTGGCAGATTATGTCAAACTCACCCTGTATATATATATATATATATATATATACATAATTCATTTTATGTATACTTTTTTATAAAAAATCATTTATTTTATGTTTTTTAGTAAGTTTTACTTATGATTTTTTCACATTTATTAATTTTCATGTAAGTTTATCTTTAGTTATTTTTGTTACGTATTTTCAACTTTTATTTGACTGAAAACATATATTATAATATCACATGTGTATATATATATATATATATATACAGGGAGAGAGAGACAGACAGATAGATATAGCTACACATATGTATTTGCAAATATATATCTACATATCTATAAAAAATCTATCTATCTATAAAATCTCTCTCTCTCTCTCTCTCTCTCTCTAGATATATATATATATATATATATAATATACACCAGTAGCACAGCTATGGAAACAAATATCGGGCAATATTGGTGCAATATTGGCCAATTATCGCCAATATTGCACCAATATCTCCCAATATTGGTTTTCATCTCTAAGCTACTGGGGTATATATATAAAGAGAGAGAGAGAAAAAAAAATTCCTTTGATTTAAATATAATGATAACGAAATTAGTAAATTATAAAACAGTTAAAAACGTTTGGTATTAAATTAGGGAAAATTAGGAGTAAGTTTATGATTTTTTTTACTACATTGATGTAACATTTAGAAAAATTTTATTTGTTTTTGTTTTTATTTATATTTACTTTCTTAATATATATTTAGTATTTTATTTTACATATCGATTGCCAATATTAATTAGCAATCAAAAGTTTATATCCAAAAGTAAAAATGACATAAATCACTGCTAGATTTTAGTATATTTTTGCATAACTTAAAATAGATGCTAACACAATGTTTTTCACTAATGAAATTTTATCCTTTTGCATTCAGGAAATATTGCATTGATAAGATTCGTATTATTTTCTAACAGAAATACTATGCAAGTTTAGCCTTAATAAACTCATTATACTTTTTTAATTCAGCAGGGATTTCGATGCTATAATTTAGACTTGGTATATTTCTTATTTTATTTTCTTAAATAAAAGCATTTTTATTGATTATTCTGTTCCTCATTTTTGTCGGTAAACCACATGCCTTGAAGGAAGAGAAAAAGAACAGGAACTAGAGAATTAAGTGACCAATTATTTTAATGGAAAAATGCTTTTTTTTTTTTTTTTTTTTTTTTTTTTTTTTTTTAATAAGTACACGTAAAAAGAAGTGAAGATGTAGAATTCTCTTTTTTTTCTGTTATAAAATGTATTAGATTTTTTTTACATCCAAATAGCATCCAACAAAATTACATTATGTAAAATTTGTACTTTATTAGTGAACATAAATTATGTTTCTATTTGTATATAATTTATTCATATTTACTGAAATATACTTACCGGGTATATATATATATATATGTACCCGGTATATATATATATATATATATATATATATATATATACCGGGTGATCCAAAAGTCAGGACAAACTTTAAAAATGAATAATTCGAAAACGAATCAAGATACAAAGATACGGTTTGCACCAAACGGATGGAAAGAAGTCGGGTGTTGTGTGGCAACGGAAAAAATAGTTCTGTTAGCGACCAACAGATGGCGCTGTCGGATTTCTGATGTAGGATTATGCAAAGCAACAAACGATATAAAAATGAGCAACTGCGGCAGGTAATGGTTGTCGAAGTTTACATGCATCGAAATATCGCATTCTCAGTCGCTACTTTAATCACGCATGGCCTCCAAGATCTCCCGATCTGACACCCTGTGACTTTTGGCTCTGGGTATTCCTTAAGTCAAAGGTGTACCGCGACCAACCGGAATCACTAGCAGTACTGAAAGATGACATCCGCCAAAATGTGTCTGCCATAACGCAAGAAATGCTACTAAATCCTGTGAACGGTGTGGTGAATCGTACCACAGCTGTACTTCTGAATGATGGACAGCACATTGAGCAGTTATTGTAGTAGTACTAATTAACTGTAATTAAGCTGACTTGTAAGTTATCAACACTTTTTTCATTTGTAAATCATCTTTTGGTGAAATAAAACACTATAGCGCTATCTGTTGGTCACCAACAGAGGTAATTTTTCTTTTCGTTGCCACACAAAACCCAGTTTCTTTTTCATCCGTTTGGTGAAAACCGTATCTTTGTATCTTGATTCGTTTTCGAATTATTCATTTTTAAAGTTTGTCCTGACTTTTGGATCACCCGGTATATATATATATATATATATATTCTATATGTATATTAGACGAGTTTAAAAAGTATAAATCATCTCTGTGAAAAAGTGTTAAAATATTCAAAAATATTATCTTGATGCATATTAATGTCTTCTTCTTATTATTATTGTTATTAATTTAGTTATTTATTTAATGGCTAAAACAACAACTTAGAAAATATCTGTTTCAATTTAAATGTACAACATTTAGAAAGTTTGTTAGCCTAAATTATATTTCACGTTAATTATTTTATATATACATTATTCTGTATTAAAAAAATCCATCTAATATATTTAGAGTTCATTTCTATTAAATTATTTTTTTATAATGACCAAAAATAATTATTCGTTATTATTTAAAATATAAAGAGAAAAGAAGAAGAAGAAGAAAAGAAAACTTCAGTGTTTACAAAGTAGAAATGAAATATATTTTAATATATTTTAGATACTTCTAATTCAACTACAATGAAATATTTTTGTCATAAAAAGTAATTAAAATAATTTAAATCTTATTAACTTATAAAACAACTAAGAAAATTGCATTAAACATTAGTAACTTTTAAGGCATAATTACGTATTTATTATATAGGAAGTTTGATGTAATTATTATATAAATTATGATTTAATATTTTAATAAAAAAACACGCTTATGAATACTATAATTATAATCATAATTATTATTATTTCAATTTTCCCTTTGGATAATTTGAAAGTTGTATATCTATCTATCTATCTATATATATATATATGTATGTACATGTGTGTGTGTGTGTGGCTTCTGCAAACATTCGTTTTGTGGTTATTTTGCTTTTTCTGAAAAAAAAAAAAAAAAAAAAAAAAAACTATTTGTTGCAGAATAATTATACTTCATTAAATAGAATGGCAATATTTTTAAAAATATTGTCTGTTTACTACTAGCACTTTGTCTGCTTTGTTAGTTCTATATTTATTTGTTTTATTTGTTAATATAAAACATCTTAAATAATTTTTTAAAAATTAAATTCTATATTCGAAAAAAATCTCGATGAGGTGCACACCTACAGGGTCCTCCGTACCCACCTGCCAAGTTTTGTAGCTCTGCAATCGGTTGTGTTAGCACCAGAGCGCAGACAGGCAGACAGATACTTCTCTTTATTTATATAGAATATCTAACAGCATATTTCTGTGAAAATCATGCTAAACAAATAATCGAATAGATAATTACAATTTTTTTTTCATCTAATTATAGTTCTTGTTAAATAAATAAATAAATAGTTAAGTAATAAAACTATTTTTTAAGCATATGATAAGACAGGGTTATGCATCATAAATAAATAAATAAATAAATAAATAATAATAATAATAATAATCTTTCTAGTAGTTAATGTCATTCGGATTATTACAATTCTGTCAGTTGACAGACAAATAATTGCCGATATTTTTGTTTGTTTATTTATTCATTTATTTATTTTGTATTTATTGGTTTTTGTTTAAAAACATATAACTTCAAAACATACTCTAAAACAAATAAAACTCTAAAACATAACAAAATTGATGTTAGCAAACAAAGCAGTAACATTCTAATATAATAATATATAAGTAGTTAATTCGTCCATACTCTCAGCTAACAAAAGAAATAATTACTTATAGACTTTTTTATTGATTTTGTACCAAATAAAATTTAAATAATTACTTAGATATTAAAAGATACTGTAAAAAAATTAATATTATTATTTTTTTTAGAACACAAAACCGTAATTAATGTGATACCTGCAATCAAGGTATTATCTTATCAGATAATCGAACAAAAAAAATCAATGGTAAAGTCCTGTCGCATGTCTTTGGCGTTATTATTATTAATTTTTTTTTCTATGAATATGCGAAATGTCCTAAAGTAGAAGGATTTAAAAAAAATGTTTTTCTGTAAATAAAGCATACATATTATAGCTACTCAGTGGGGCACCAAGTCTGCTAACATAAAAAATTGTCATTTGTAAATTAATATCAGCTATTTACTTTTTTTTTTTTTTTTTTTTTTTTTTACACGTTTTACCTAAACTATCTTAAAGAAATGTATTGGGTGTGAAGTAATATATACTAGTACTTTTATGTGGAGATATTTTCTTTTTAACAAAGCTTGATCAAATCGAACTAGTTGTTCTTTAAGTAAATTACGTTTAGTTGTCGTCTAATTAAACGATGTAGTGTTTAAGAATTAGAAAAAACAAAAAGTGTACTGTTCCTTCCGTGAGGATATTTCTAAGGGGTCCTAACTCATATTTACGCGAGCTTTTCAGTCATATTCACAATGAAATGCATTCTTGTACATTTAAAACTTTTTTTTTTTTTTTTTAGAATTATTTTTGTGATTTTTTTCTCTTTAATAGAATATGTGCTTTAAAATTTAGATATCGGCAGAGATTAACTATATGAATACGAAGTATAAGTAAACGTATAGTAAGTTGTTCAGATGCGTTTATCTCAATTTCGTAAAAACATAAGCTGTAAAATTAGTGGAGGATTGAAAGTAATTGAAGATGAAAAACTTAAAAGTGAAAGGAGATGCCGTATATAACCGTCAAGGTTTGTGGATATTTCTTATTTATTTATTTGTTTTATTATTATTTTTTTCACTCTGTTTTTTTTTTTTTTTTTTTTTTTTTTTTTGTGTGTGTGCGTGTGTGTTTCGTCGTTTCTTATACACTTGTTTTTTTCATTTCTGTATTCTGAACTAAAGTATATGTTTTTTTTTTTTTTTTTTTCACTTCTGTACTCCGAACATATATATATATATATATATATATATATATATATATTGTTTTTTTTTTCTCTTTGGTAACATGCAGAGAGATAAGCTATATTTGGCTTTACTAGTACCTTTTTAAACATCTTGTTTTCTCTACCTTGCATTAAGGCGTTCTTATGATTTTTAAGTTAGTTTCCATTTTATAAATGCTTCCATTTTTAATTTTTAATTAATTAATTTATTTTTTATTAATATATTTTTTTTGCTTGCATTTAGTTTTAGTTCTTATTAGTATTATTTCTTTCACATATCTAATTTGCTGCCTTTGCTTTTGTAAAATTGCTTTCTTTAGACATTTCTTTCAGTAATTATCTTTTTTATATTTTCAAAATGTATTCCATTTTGATGTATGTGTGTGTGTACGTGTGCATAAAAATAATACCATTTGTAGTGAAAACATATCCCGAAGGTTTCTTCATTTAAATATAAAATACAAAATTTAATAACAGAAAAATGACATAACTAATATTATAAAAACATCTCTTTTCCTTAAATGGAAATATTGAAACAAAAAAATTATAACTATGCGTCCTCCAGCTACTTCGTTGAAATGATTTGTTCTTTCATTTCCTAATTAATAGAATGTATTTATGTATTTCTATCGCAGAAAATTAGCTAATTGCGCTTTATTATAATCTTCAATGTATTTAAGTAAATATGTTTTTAGTACGCGTGTAACTCATTCATCTTTATATAAATCATTCGTTAAGTGCATAAGTTAATAAAATATTTCAGTTAATTTTATATAAAGCAATACATTTTTTGCAAAGCTTTAATAAATAGTCACAGAACTTATATTTATGAAAGCTTTTCAAAAACATTATTAATGTCTTTATATTAATGTCTTTTATTTTATTTATATAACTAACGCACAGAATTTTGTAAGTTTTAATTAATATCGTTTATATTCAAATGACTTTTAGTTTGCTATTAAATGTATTTCTTTTACTGATTGTTGTTTACATCCATGCGTTGTTATGTATGTCTTTCAATTTCGTTAAGTTTATATTTAATAAACAAATTGTAAATTGTAAAAGAATGAAAACAATGTCTGATAAAATTATATTTGTTTTAGTGTTCAGAATACATTTTGTTAGCTAAATGGCCTTTAGCAAAAATTTTAAATTGTAGTACCTTATACTTTTTTGCAATAATCATTTATACATTCATTTGAGTACAAATTATATATGTTAAGTTATCAATAACGGCATGTTTCTTACATTTTAAATGGCCATTTACAATAATTAATATAAAATTGTTTAAAGGTCTTAGATTATGTTATGTTGATGATGCTTTAATTTATATATGTTTCTTTTAGTAGTTGTTTCTTAATTGTTTGAAATTTTTTAAAGCGAATATTTGTAGCCTCCAAATAAAATGTAGCTATGTTTATTTATATAAAACTTGTTTTCACGGTATAACCTCATACGCGATACTGGATTTTTTTTATTTTTTATTATCGAAGAATTGCACATCACTTTAGAAGTGTACATGACAGTTTTAATTCCATGGACACATATTGTGGGAGGAATGATATGATATAAGAAATAAATTATGTATTTTATAAAACTGAATCATTTCTGTCTTTATTTTAATTTTTAATATTGTTTCGTTTTATACTTTTTCTTAACACCAATATAAAGATTATATGTGTTTAAGATCAATGTTGTCACAACAAACGCTGTGATTGTTTTTTTCTCGTAATATACTCTTAAGGTAGGGAGCGATAAAATGATTTTTAAAATGTGCATGTACAGGGTGACAAGAAATAACTTGGACGAAGTTTCAAACGAAATATCTGTAACTCCCACTAAAGTTATTAATTTATTTCATTAAGTATTGATCCTAGAAAGCAACTAAACAGGTGTAAGTAAGTTAGATGTGATAACCATTACGGTTAACAAACGATCTGCCATACTTGAATTACATAAGCAATGAAAGAAACAATGTGAAATTGTTCAACAATTGCAAGTGCCTAAGCAGACGGTTTCATACACAATCAAAATGTTTAAATAACTCGGACATGATGGTGACAGCCCAGGAAGAGGAAGAAAGCGAATAGTTAACACATCAAGAAACCGGAAAGTTATCAAAAACCGAGTTCAACGAAATCCTAGGATTTCAATGAGAAAAATTGCTAGAGAGATGAAGATCAACAGAGAAACCGCACGTTTGATGGCAAGAGTAGAGCTTGGTCTTCGCCCTTACAAAATTAAAAAGGCTCAAAAGGTAACAGCAGAGAACAAACGCACAAGGCTTCAAATGTGCAAAGAACTGTTGAAGCGGGCCGCATGTGATCGATGGCCAACATTTGTCTTCACAGATGAGAAACTGTTCTTGATTGAAGAAGCTCACAATAACCATAATGATAGAGTTTCGTCAGCAGAAGCACCTAGACCTTCTTGCAGTGTTGAATGGCGTCAACGACCCCAATCTGTAATGGTTTGGGGTGGGATATGTGCTAGTGGGAAACCACCACTTATTTTTGTTGATCAAGGGATAAAGATTAATCAAAAAACATATCGCAAACTAATTTTGGAAGATGTTATCTTACCTTGGTCGCAAAAGTTTTTGGAAACAAAAGATGGACCTTCCAACAGGATTCCGCACCTGCACACAGAGCTAAACGCACTCAAGATTGGTGCAAGACAAATTTTCCTGACTTCATTGGAGCTCAAGAATGGACACCGTATTCCCCAGATTTGAATACAATGGATTATTCTGTTTGGTCCCTCTTGAAGACAAGGGTGTGTGCTAAACCTCATAAAACTTTGGCATCCCTAAAGAAATCCTTATGCAAGGAATGGGATAAAATATCAGTAAGTGAGTTGCGGCCCATAGCCGAAAATTTTGTGACACGTTTAAAGCTCTGTATTAAGGGCCCTCTTCCCTCACCGCCGCCAAAAGCTGAAGCTAATGTTATTCTATGAGAAATTTTTCTTTACAAATAACTTATTAACTAATACATATTTTTAAATTCTGCTTTCACATTCTGAAAATTCTTAGCTGTTAAATTGACGGACCTTTTTTAAAAAAATATTTTTTAAATTTTTTATATATTATTTTGAAGCTGCAAAATACGCATTTTCAATATGTGAATTTTTTTCATTTTGCAATTTCAAAATAAAATATTAAAAATTTAAAAAATACATTTTTAAAAAAAGGTCCGTCAATTTAATAGCTGGGAATTTTCAGAATGTGAAAACAGAATTTAAAAATGTATTAGTTAATAAGTTATTTGAAAAAAAATTTCCCCATAGAATAACATTGGCTCGGGCTTCCGGCGACTGTAAGTGAAGAGGCCCGTATGGTTAAAGGTAGCCACTTTAAAAATTTGTAAATATATTAGACAAAATAATGTATTCATATTTATTTTGAAGTTTGGTCGTAATATTTTCATTTGCATTAAAGTTACTATGTATCATGTGTGTCCAAGTTATTTCTTGTCACCCTGTATTATTCTAACATTTTATTTCTTTTAAATAATCTTAAAAAAAAAAAGTTCTATGCAATCAAAGATGTAAGATATTTACAACTATATATAAAATACTCCGAGGAAATCTTGAAATAAATTAATGTAATATATTGAAGTTCTATTCTCGGAAAGCTAAAATTAATGTTGTCAGAAATATATAATTGAAATCTTCGATTAGTTCCTTCTTCTTTCTTCTTAAAATATTTCAGCGGAGGAATTCAAATTTAAGCCGGAAAGTTTCAATTCATTTCAAATAAATTTATTCCTTGGAGGATGATTATTTGCTGTACAATCCTAATGCATATCTATTTAGTTGCTAAATTTTTATTGGATATGTCAGATTTTTAATATAATTTCGAATTTTTTTCTTTATCTGAACAGCCTGACACCTAAAATGATTTTAGAAATCAATGATTTAAAATATAATCAAAGGTTATTTTTAGTAAGCTTTAAACTATTGTGTATTTTAATGCAGTAATAGCAAGACAATAAATAAAAAGACTAATAATAAAATAAATAAATGTGTGTTCCTGTTAAAATACTAATTCCAATTCAAAGGATTGTTAACATAAAATTGTTGGAGAAAATAATGAACACATTTTCACTTTTACATGTTTTGCTGAATATCAAACCAATATTGCACAAATTGTCTTGATCAACATGAAAAATATAACTTCCCATATAAATTTTAGTAAATATTATGTCCCGAAAACAATTATAGTTAAAAAACAAACTAAAATTCATCGATTGTTGCAGGACTGGAAAAGCCTATGAAAAATTGATAATGATAATGCAAATGTAATGTAGGAATGATAATGTAAAAATTTTTAATTAAATTCTGTTTTTCATTAAAAAAAAAAAAATTACAGGAATAAAAAAATCATGCGTCTCTATTTCTGTTATTCTTCATGAGTAAAGCTGTAACAGTGTAACAGTGTTGTAAATTGTCTCCCACACTTAAACAAGGTTCAAACAATTATAGTTCAGGGTTATAATAGTTGCCACATCTGTCCTATTTAAGGGTAATAAGAAAAACCAACGGGTACTCTTTAAATTGATCATCCTGTATATCTGAAAGAGTCGATTTATCTACAAATATTCTATTCGTTCATGAATTCTATTTTTTACTTGTGTATAGATTTATGAAACGGTTTTATGAGTATCCACTGAGTTATAACAGTTTTACTTTTAAATATCCTTTTTTTTACGATTTTACTTTTATCTTTTAAGATTTTTATCCGTATTGCACGAACCATTCATAGAATAAAGCAAAATAAGTAGAATTATCATACAAAATTTTCAAATAATGATATTTCATATTGAAACACATGTGAGCAATTGTAGTAAATGATTTTTAACTGTGCAAGCACATACTAAAAAAATATATTTTTTTATTAATTATTTAGAGGACTTTATTAAGAAAACAAAATCATTTGAATTGCGTAATCCATATATATATATATATATATATATATATATTGTGAAATAGGTTGCATTTTAATTGTCATCGAAAAAAATAAAAACTTAATGGTCAGGGATTCTTCATAAGTTTTTAATTATTTTCTGCTAGTAGACGTCAGAGTAAAAGAAGCAATATCGACTTTAAAAGCATTTGAAAATGCCATAAAAGTTATTAAAATGTCGATATGATCTGTAATTTAAAAATGTTTAAATGAATCCTATATAATGCATGCCTTCTACTATGTAAGACTGGAATACATATACACGATAATATACAGGTATGGACTTGATACATCTAATAGATATTGAAAATATCTATTTCTTGTTTTCATATGATATGTTAGACACCGAAAAATGCACATCTAAATTTCGTCCACATTTAAATATCTAATACATATCTATAATTATTACAGCACATTCTTAAGATATTTTATATCTTTTATGGATCGATGGATGCAATTTAGATGTCTAATGGATGTAAATGACTGTGTGGGTATATATATATATATATACTATATATATAATCTGAAATTTTTGCGCACACATGTACTATTACATACAAAATGCTAGTTTAAGGGAAAAAATATAATAATATAAACACATAAAATATCCAAATAAACTTTCTCATAAACAGGCATTGCTATATTAGCTATCAAAATATATAATAACTAGACGAATTAATTGTGATGTTGGTGTGAAAAAATATATATAAGTCTTCTGTTTGGAAAAAAAAAAAAAAAAAAAATCCGAAGATATTTTCCGAACTCCCCAATTCATGATATAAAAATAAAAAAAGAAGGAAAATAATCATGATACAATTAAAGAAAGAAACAAGAAAGAAAAATCATGCAGTATGCATTGATTAGTAACACTTTCCAACCGTAAGCAATTGTTGTATCGAATAAATTTTAATATTCCTTGCCTACGTTATTACACAACTGACAGAAGGACTGTAAACATGCAGATAGACTAATTGATTTTAAGATTACTCTTAGGCATTTTGGAAAGTGCTAAAAACGCTTAACGCAAAAGAAAATGCAGCCGTTAGATTATAATTACAGCTTTTAATCTCTCTGAATAGTTCACTGTAGCCCCGTAAATATGAAAGTTAATCATATCATATTCTACAAAAAACAATATTTTAGAATATTAATAATACATGTCAATGTTTTTATGATTTTTATAGTAGATAGTTTTTTAAATATAACTTTAAAAAAATTCTGTCATAAAACATAATACATTGGCTTTTCTTATTGTTGTTGCTGCTGTCCCTGTAAAGAAACTAGTTGGCCTATTAATGACACATTTAATAGGGAAAATTCCATAGGGAACATGAGTGTATCATTTTTTAATAATTCTCAAAATATTCACGGATGATAGAAGCCGGAGACAAACAGATAGAAAGGTAGACAATCGGACAGACAGATGCACAAATTGAAATCATATTCCCACTAAAATTATAAGAAAGTGTTAAAACGCTCAAATAAACAAAGGTGCAATTCCAGCAAATTTTTATTAAAAGCTCTTAATGTAACTGATTATTTTTGTGTGGCACTGAAAATCAAATGCTAACCATACTATATTACATAGAAGGCACTCTTTTGTGCACGCTATATTTTGTGCACGCGTGTTTACGAATACATTTCAATTGCATTAAGCTTTGTGGAAAATAAAATTATTAAAATGTGGTTTATAAAAATAACTCTCATAGAACACAATGCTTTGGAATACTTTCAAGTGCCCCTGTACATAAACCAGTTAGAAATGTACTCTATTTTACATAGGAAAAATCCGATAGGGAATTGAATAACATATTAACATTTCATTAACGTTTCTATATATTAAAGGTATTAAAATATGGTTTATAGAAACTCCTCTAATAGAACACAATGCTTTCGAATACTTTTGGCTGTCCCTGTACACAAGCCAGAAAAGGTATTTATCTATTTTCAATAGGGAACATCCGATAGTGAACTTGAATAAAATATATCGGTTTAAAAAAATTCCATTAGTATTTACGGCAATTAGAGCGCAGAAAAACTGATAGAATCGGACAGACGGACAGAAGAACATTCAGACAGATACACAAATTGAAATTATATTCACGCTAAAAAAAATGATAGAAAGTGTCAAAAACGCTTAATGTAAACGAAAGTACAATTCCAGCAATTTTTTATTAATAGATCATAATATAACTGAATATTTTTGTGCCACCCTGTAGATCTAAAGATAACCATGCAATATTCTATGCAAATCATTTCTTTGTGCATATAAATAACATATTTTAATTTCCTGAAACTTCGTGGAATGTAAAGTTATTAGAATTTGAATTATAGAAATATATCACAAAGAACGGAATGCTTTGGAGTAATTTTGAGTGTCCCTGTACATAAACTAGTGGTGGTATGCAATCTTTTTTATAAAGAAAACATCCAATAGTAATCTGGAATAACATATTTCAATTTCATGAATATATTGTACAGTAAAGGTATGGAAATATGGTTTATAGAAATACCTCTCATAGAACACAATTCTTTGAATTACTTTCGGGTGTCCCTGTACACAAACCAGCAGAGCTATAAAATCCATTTTCAATAAGGAACATCCGATAGTGAACTTGAATAACATATATCAGTTTCAAAAAAATCCATAAATATTTACGGGAGTTAGAGCGCGGGTAGATAGACAGAAGGACAGAGAAACAGATACACAAATTGGTATCATATTCACACTTAAAAAAATGTTAGGAAGTGTTAAAAACGCGTAATGTAAACGAAAGTACAATTTTAGCAAATATTTATTAATAGTTTTTTATATAACTGAATATTTTTGTGTCATCCTGTAAATCTAATACTAATCATGCTGTATTCTATTCAAAGCACTTTCTTTGTGCTTATAAATAACATACTTCAATTTCATAAATCTTCGTGCAAAGTAAAGTTATTAAAATTTAATTTATAGAAATATCTCTCCCAAATCGCAATGCTTTTGAATACTTCTGTGTGCCCCTGTACACAAATCGGTGGTGGCATTTACTCCATTTTATACAGGGAACCTCCGATAGTGAACTTGTTTAACATATTTCAATTTCATTAAGATTTTTGTAAAGTAAGGGTATGAAAATATGGTTTATAGAAATGTCTCTCACAGAACACAATGCTTTCAAATATTTTCGTGAATCCCTGTACCCAAACCAGTATAGGTATAAACTCTATTTTCAACAAGGAACATTCGATAGTGAACTTGTAAAACATATTTCAATTTCATTAAGATTTTTGTACAGTAAGGGTATGAAAATATGGTTTATAGAAATGCCTCTCATAGAACACAATGCTTAGAAATATTTTCGTGAGTCCCTGTACACAAACCAGTAGAGGTATAAACTCTATTTTCAACAGGGAACATTCGATAGCGAATTTGTATAACATATGTCAATTTCATCAAGATTTTTGTACAGTAAGGTTATGAAAACATGGTTTACAGAAATGTCTCTCATAGAACACAATGATTTGAAATATTTTCGGGGGTCCCTGTACACAAACCAGTAGAGGTATAAACTCCATTTTCAATAGAGAACGCCCGATAGTGAACTTGGATAACATATTTCAATTTCATTAAGATTTGTGTACAGTAGGGGTATGAAAATATGGTTTATGGAAATGCCTCTCATAGAACACAATGCTTTGAAGTATTTCCGAGGGTCCCTGCACACAAACCAGTAGAGGTACAAACTCCATTTTCAACAGGGAACATTAGATAGTGCACTTGTATAACATATTTCAATTTCATTAAGATTTTTGTAGAGTTAGGCTATGAAAATACGGTTTATAGAAATGTCTCTCATAGAACACAATGCTTTGAAATATTTTCGGGGGTCCCTGTACACAAACCAGTAGAGGTATAAACTCCATTTTCAATGGGAAATATCCGAGAGTGAACTTGAATAACATATATCAGTTTCAAGAAATTCCATAAATATTTAAGGGAGTTAGATGGCGGACAAACAGACTGACGGGCGGACGGACAGACAAACCGAAGTCATTAACACTTTTCAACCTTGTTTGAAAGTGTTAAAAAGGTAGATGAAAGCACATATTTAAAATTAAAACGCATGAAATCAACACATGTGAAAAATAATGAAAGGTAAATTTTCTTTTAAGTAATTTATTATTACTAATTATCAGTAAAAATATTATATTTAATTATTCAATAATTGTATTATTTAAAATTTAATGTAATTTATAAAAATTTAAATTGATACAAATAAGTAATTGGACTCGATAAAATTTTCCTGCGAGGAAAATCAAAACTTAATTAAGTTCCATTTGATGAAATGTTTTAATTACGTGCTGTCTTTTGATCAATGATGCTTAACATTCATATTACACCGATTATACTCTATTTTATCTGCACTTTTGGAAAGTAAAAGCACTTTGAGATTTTCCTCCGACTATAGTAGTGCAAAATTAATACATTTTCTATTTAAAATACTAATTCTGTTAAAACGTCTAACAAAACATAAATAGTTAGTTATATGAATAGTTAGTTAATATAAGAGTTTTGCAATTTCCTACATGTAGAAAACTAATCCATATTATTTTATAAGTGCATAAACGACTAAAGATTTCGTGTCGGTTTTGTACAAATATTTTCGTTTATAAATGAACATCTATATAAAATATTTCTCATATACAGTTATTAGTATTATATTTAAATTTATTTATGTACTTAAATATATACACGTTTTATATAAAAAAGAAGGAAAAATCGATTAATAATATTCAGTTGAAGGTATGACTTTATTTTAGTATTTTTCTCAAGGAATATATACGGAAACTCTAATTTTTATAATTTGGAGTCTAATAGATAGTTAATATGTGAGATATTTAATGCATTTATAAGTATTACATAAAATTGTTCTGTGCGACACTGTGAGTAATAAATTGGATTATGCAGCTATTAGGAAAGTGGGAATGCAGATTTTGATGTAATGCTACTCTAATAAATTTTTAATTGTAGTATGATTAAACTATTATTACACATAACATACTAGAAACTGAATCATATAACATGGTTACTGTTAAATAAAATTAATACAAAATAAGCTAATTATTACATTTTAGAATTTGTAACATTTTACAATAAATCAAATGCACTTTAATTTTTGATGGTGTAAAACAATAGAATTTTACTAGAAGTAACACAGCATTTCCAACTTTACAATATTGTCTATGCTAAGCATATGTTAGAAGCATTGTATTATCATATTTAGAAATTAAGAAATTTATTTAGGTTTCAAATTTGATGATTTTTGCTACTTGTCCATTTTATTAAAAATCTTTTCCTTTTTGTTATACTAGTGAATCTGCAGATCAGGAGCCTCAACGTCCTATTTACATCAGACATTATTCAATAGGTAATTTTTATTTATTTCTTATTATATAATAGTATATATTGATTAGATCGACTTGTTACCATAATCAGACCCATTCAAGAGAGGAGCTGCAGCCCCCTCACCCCCTGCTCTATCTCTCTTTGTATACCTACCTGTGTATCATATAAAGTGTTACGGAATTGTAAATAATTGCATTTATTTTTGTATAAATTCTTTCAAAGAGGCTTAGTAGACAAAATACTAATTTTGTGCATTTCTAGTCGTTTTAGCGTTGCGATACCCTAAATTCCCCTTAAAAACGCATTAAGAAGCTCCAATAAGGGGAGAAATGGGTTTGGCGCCAAATTTGGCGAGTGTTTCCCTCTTTGGCGATTTTTTGGCGCCCTTGGCGAGAAAATCCTTATCCTTGTTAGAGATATAACAAATATGGAAGCTCTAATCTCATCAGCTGATGAGGTACGAGAATTTTTGCAGAACAGCCTGGGTTCGATAGAAAAGTATAAAATGAGCACTTTTTTCGCCAAGGCGGTCATTCTCAGATCTGTGTCAGTTTCAACAAATGCTTGCTTTGCTCTGAGCCTCTTTGAATGAGAGTTGTTTATGTGTGATTGCTAAACAGTTTATACTGTTGTCTTGCTGTTAACGGCTGTTGTATAAGCTGTGTTTACTGGTTGAATTGAAGCTGATACTTGGTTTATAGACCTGTATTTTTCTGGATCTTTCTGTGAATAAATCACTAAATTTTTGCAAGTTTCGCCTTTCATTCTCGTACAACTTAAGAACCTCTAAGTACGCAACAATATGCATTCTTAATAAACGACGGTCTTGTATTATTTCCCTGAAATTCATAAATACCAAATTTCATAACTGTAAAATTTCATACAAAACAAATTACATAGAATATTGGAAATATTTTGCGTAACCTTTAAACTAATTATCAATTCTATGCCCACAATTTTCAATAGGAAAACACGCTTTTAAAATTCTAATAAAATTGCATTATATTTGATAGGGTGTAACCATGTTAAAATACTCCTTTAAGAAATACCGACTATAGACCGTAATAGTACAAAATTCCTTTATGTATCCCGGAAAAGTAGCCACAGTCAGTATAAGCGCCAATAATAAGAATAAACCTAATTAATTATAACGCATTAATTTTTCAAACTAATTCGACATCATTTGGATGATTATAGTACATACTCAGAATTATTTTGTGCGGTCCCATATGTTATTTACTCAATACATACACCTTTTTTAAGAGTAAACATGGTTTTAAGCATCTTTATAATATATGTTAAATTTATTAAGGTCAATTTAGCATAAACGCATTAAAAAGCGCGCTTAAATTAAAAATTTGTCCATACACTATATTGTCCATAAACTAAACAGCTAATTCCGTTGGGCTCATGAATATGTGTACCAAATTGCAAGTCAATAGCGTGATTTTTGTGGCCTCTTTCGCGATTCGTACAAATTCCTCCCATAGGCCGTAAGGATAGGAAAAACTTTGGCGTGTCCCTGTACACGAACTACAAATGGAATACATACCTAAAACTATACAGCTAATTCTGTTGAGGTCATGAATATGTGTACCAAATTGCAAGTCAATAGCGTGATTGTTGTGGCCGCTACCGCGATACCTACAAATTCCTCCCTTAGACCGTAATAATAAGAAAAACTTTGGCGTGTCCGTGTATACGAACTACGAATGGAATACATACCAAAAACTATACAGCTGATTTCGTGGGGCTCATGAACATGTGTACCAAATTTCAAGTATATAGCGCTATTTTTACCACCGCTATCGCGCTAATGCTAGTAAATGCTAGTAAATTGTATAGCATTTTGAAAATATATGAAAAGAGATACTTATGTACACTAAAAAATGTAAATATATAATTTACATTACAACAAACACTTACAGTCGGCAGCAAAAGTATCCGAGCCAGTAATTTCGATGTAAAAAAAGTACATTTAATACTGTTTTGTTAAATAAATCCTTGTTGAATCATGTTCTTAGACTAACTAAGAACATGACTCGACAAGGATTTATTTAACAAAGCAGTATTAAGTGTACTTTTTTTTTAGACAGGGATTATTGCTAGTGCTCGGATACTTTTGCTGCCGACTGTATTTTATAAAAAAAAAAAAAAAAGAAAAAAGAAAAAAGAAAGAAAGAAAAGAAAACGTTTTATTTAGATGGATCTACAGATCTTCCTACAACAGTCAGGAGTCTTTGTAAAAGATTTTCGCTCGCATTTACATCAGTTTAAATTGAAATCACAAAAAGTTCTAAGCAGTCAAACCAATTAGCGTGATCTTGTTTTGAGCACAACGCATCCCGTCGGCAGTTTTTATAACAAAACAACCATTTATTGAATAATATTTCAAAATACGAAAAGAGCTACTTAAAGATACTAAAAAATGTAAATACATAATTTGCATTGTAACAAAAACTTATTTTATTAAAAAAAGAAGAAAAAAAAATCTAATTTAGGTGGATCTAAAGATCTTCCTATCACAGTCTCGAGTCTTTATAAGGGATGTTAACTCGCATTTACACGAGTTTCAATTGAAACCACAAAAAAAACTCTGAGTAGTCCTGCCAATAAGCGCAATCTTGTTTTGACCACGACGCATCCCGTCGACCAGGTTTGGTAACAAAACAACCATTTATTGAATAATATTTCAATATATGAAAAGAGATACTTAAAGATACTAAAAAAATGAAAATAGATAATTTGCATTGTAACAAAAACTTATTTTATTAAAAAAAGAAGAAAAAAAATCTAATTTAGGTGGATCTAAAGATCTTCCTATCACAGTCTCGAGTCTTTATAAGAGATGTTAACTCGCATTTACACGAGTTTCAATTGAAACCACACAAAAAAAAAAAAAAAAAAAAAAAAAAAAAACTCTGAGTAGTGCAGCCAATAAGCGCAAACTTGTTTTGAGCACGACGCATCCCGTCGACCAGCTTTGGTAACAGAACAACCGTTTATTGAATAATATTTCAATATATGAAAAGAGATACTCAAATACACCGAAAAATGTAAATATATAATTTACATTTTAACAAAAACTTATTTTATGAAAAACAACAACAACAAAAACCTTCTGATTTAGGTGGATCTACAGATCTTCATACGACAGTATGGAGTCTTTCTAAGAGATGTTAGCTCGCATTTACACGAGTTTCAATTGAAACCACAGAAAACTCTGCGTAGGCAAGCCAATTAACGCGATCTTGTTTCGAACAGGACACATTCCGTCGACCACCTTTGGTAGCAGAACAGTCATTTATTGTATAATATTTCAGTACATGAAAATAGATATTTATATACACTAAAAAATGTAAATATATAATTTTTATTGTAACAAAAACTTATTTAAAACTTATTTACTTTTATTAAATAATAATAATAATAAAATCTGATTTAGGTGTATCTATAGATCTTCCTACGACAGTCTGGAGTCTTTCTAAGGGATGTTAGTTCACATTCACATGAGTTTGAATTGAAACCACAAAAAACTCTAAATAGTCAAACCAATAAGCACATCTTGGTTCGAATACAGCGTATCCCATCGACCAGCTTTGGAAACAGAACTCATTACCTCCTCTAAAATGTTTATTCTATGAAAACAATAATCATTCTCGAGATTTTAGGATTATTTTCATGATTTTCTAGCAAAGCAATTGTCGGAAAATTCTTAAAATTTATAAAAATATGCAAATAAATAAATAAATAAATAAATAAAAATATTTTTTTTTAATTATTAGCACAAACAAGCTTTTACATTCTTTTTTCAAGTAAAAATTACAGTATTTAACTGAAATAATCTTCATTGTGCTATGTTCTATCAGAAAAAAAATCAACCACACCTTGAAGTCTACTGCTGTATTTAGAAAAAAAAAAAAAAAAAGAGAGAGATAAACTAACTAAATTTTGTTTGATTTAAAAGCCTCCTTCTTACGTTTCAATGCGTGTCTATCCACAAACAATTAATGGTTTTTGCAAGATAACAAAAAAAAGTAAATGTACTTTTAATATTTTATTTTATTTTATTTTTGGAAAACACGATGTTTTATTATAGGTTGACAAAATGGCTAAGACATGAAAATATTCATTTACCATCATTTATAAATATACAGATTTTAAAATATTTTAGATACATTTGTAAACATAAGTGGTATTTGTTAAATTTCATTTTACATTTTACATTTTACATTTTACACATATACATGCACTTTTTTTATCCATATGTATTTGCTCATCATTTATAAAATTTTGCGCTTTTATTAAAAAACAAAATATCCCTTCATTTTCTACGATGAAAAATTTATTAATACTTATTTTTTCAGTATGTAAAATGCTGACATAAGTAAAAAATATTTATTTATTCATTTATTAATCAGAAGACAACAGATGCTCGGGAATATTCATACAGATCTAACACTCCTCGCAAAGAAATCTCAAGCACTTCGATAATCCTGAATGAAAACCCCTATACTGAGAACGTACATCATATCCAACAACGCAGTATCTTTAGGAATAACTATGCTAGACAACCCCTCAAAGCATGGTAATGGTAAATAAAAATACGCTGGAATTACAGGTGATCCCGACGCTTACAAAAAAGTTTTTCTCTGCTTAGAAGTAGCCCAATGTAACACTAGCAAAAGGTACCGAGAGAAGAGCTTAAAAAAACATTTTTTTAGCAATCCCCAACGCAAGCAATGTCCAAGAGCAGACGCCAGGTAAGACCTATCATAAGTATTAGACGAACCGACTTCCAAAAGATGGCTACAACTATTAGCTAGAGAGAGACTTGGGAAACTCTGCTGATTAGGGTTTTTGTGTGTAAATGAAAGAAAACTGAAAATTTACTCTATTGACTTCCAAGGCTCAATTTTCGGGACTTATGTTTGTTTTAACTGTAAAGAAGGGATAGATTCTTAAAAAAAAAAAGCAATGTTAATGAGAATTTAAATGAGGATTATATTCATGAGGATTAAAAAAAAAATACTTTTCTTTCTGGAATGTTACTGTTGAATACGAAATTAAAAACATTAGTAGATAATCTGAAATACAAGTTTGTGACATTGTTATAGAGCAGAATTAATGATAATATATATATATATATATAGATATATATATATATTTCTATATCGGTTGTAGAAGTTACAACTTTAAGATGATATCAAAGTTATAAAAAAAAAAAAAAGTGCATATTGTGAGATGTTTGAATGTCAATATCAAAAGTAATCCCAAGAATAGGGCATTGGTGCAATGGGCAAATTTTAAACTTGATTTGTATTGGAATACCTCAGCTCATGAAACGCAATTAGACATTTTCGTTTTGTACATAATTAGTAAAAATCAAGGAAAAACAGATTCATATATAAGCACAAAAAAAAAAAAAAAAAAAAAAAAAAAAAACGGGTTCTTTAACTCGAAATTTTGTAGAATATTTACGAATGCTTAAACGCTTCAGTATCTACAAAAAAAAAAGTTAATAAGTGATTTGTGGTTTTTACAAAGGCCGTCTTTTAGGAATACTGATTTATCGAAGTGAAAAATTTAAATTATATAACTAACAAGTCAGCTGGACGACATAACATGGTTTACGCTTGCATCTAATAGTCTCGGTTAGTCTTGTCTCACGGTAATTACCGGCCATTAGTCCGAAAGAGAGAACTTTTAATAAAACATGTAAATTATACCCAATTGAATAAATAATTGCTTTGAAAACAAACACCATGTCCTTTAACAACTAGTATGCATCACAATTTGATTAATGATAAGACGATACATTGATATCGTTGTGAAACCTATTATGTTATCAGGCATCCAGTTGATGAAAAAACCGTGTTTTGCCTCAGAATAACTCACACTGCATTCGGCATTCATCAGTAGAGATTTTTTCTAATATATAAAAGCGCTTACTAAAAGCGAAATATTTCATTAGATGTGACTTTCCTCGTTTGTCTGATTTAACGCAAGTTGAATAAAAGAACGAATTGTGAATAATTGCTGAGAGTAAATTTTCTTTCATCCTTTGTTATATTATCTATATCCTAACTAAACGTGTACCCATTAGGACGTCTTCTTACATCATCACATTATTTCATACTTCCTCCTAGTATTTATTACCTATCTCATACTGATCCCCCTGCATTTTATTTCTTTGTTAAAATTAATTTCTTTGAAATAAAATTACTCATATATATGCGTCTTTTATCTAAATAACGATTTAAAACACATTGTAAGTGTTTTTTTTTTTTTTTTTAATATTGATTTGAGATTACAATGTTAAACAGTGCATTTTATTTTACATCATTTTACAAAAAAACGTATATAAAAAATATATATTTATATATATTTAAAAAAAAAAAAACTTTTTCCAAATATTAATTGGGGATAGAAGCACCAGTACAATAGTAGAAGCATTCCAAAATATATTCATGATAGCCATTATGCTTTTGTAATTCAGTAAAAAAAATGTGAAGTTAAAAGCACCGAAAGAAGAATTTCAGTTAAAGGGATTTGCACGGTTGTTGAAATATTTCATAGTATATTCATAATAGCCGCTATGTATTTTGCAATCAAATACAAAATAGAACTATTTGGATTTATGTTGCCTTCTAATGAAAATATTTAACGTAAAATGATAAACATTATTATGTATGCTTAACTGAATGAACTTATTTGAAACATTTTAAAAATTTTGATAAGACATTACGTTCTCTAATTATGTAGATTAAAAAAAAAATTTTAACAAAGTGTGGAATGCAATACATTGAGCACTACGTACATAATTAAGAGCAACTACTAGTCGGAATTAAAGATTAACAGACACTAAAAAAAATAATCGGGTGTGTCACTCAAACTATTTTCTCTTACCCTGAAATTTAATACTATAAATACAGGTTGGAGATTAAGAGGTAAGATAACGAGTACTGTTATGTAATCCTATCTTAAATAATTCAAATCAGGCTTAGGAATATTTTTATACGATTATTAGTTCTCTGCGAGGGGGATACCGCCCCCCTCAACCCACGTTTCATTAATGTACAAAAAACAAGCGGTGAATCTTTAGCTTAAAAAATATATTATTTACCATATCTCTATGAGGAATTTATTTCAATTCCCAAACAGCTTTCTTGGAAATGTTAAAATATTATTAGCAAAGCACATCCACTAACTAGAAATAACTAGTGTTTTGTGGCCACCACAGGACTTTCTTCTATATTTTCCCATACAAATTCACTCAGTAAAAATAATTTATTAAAATTATCATTTAAAAAAACTATCTTCCATGATAATGCACACGGTTTCTATATTAGAGAAGTAGTATAACACTAAATATAAAAAAAAATAAAGTTGAATTTATTCTCAATATTACACTAAAAAAAAAGAAAGAAATTGATAATTTTATTTTAAATTATCGTAAATCGGTGGTTCAACCTTTCGTTTTAAGGGTTTTGGCGAGCTCTTTTGAAAGATACCCATCATGAAAATTTACTACCATTGAGGGGGGGGGGGATGGTGAGGCTCCTACATACACATTTTTCTTTTCCCAGTTGACTATCTCTATTACATAAAATATATATTCGTTTCATTTGGTTTAGTGCAGTCTATATATGTTAAACTCTACTTACTTGCAATTTCCCCCATAGACGTAATGTATTTGAATACTTTTGAGTGTCCCTGTACACGAACCATTTGCTTCATCTCAACGAAAAGCTTAGTATAGCATCCCTATATGATACACATTTAGAATACGAGTTTGGAATTTCTACTATTATTTGTTCTTGAGATATGCTTATAACAGACACACAGACAGACACACACACAGACTATTCGCTAAAAACATGATTTTCGTATTCAGGGGACCTCAGAGCATGTAAATATAACAAAAACTCATGTTCGAAAATTTGACCCTAAAACAATACTTTCTCGACCCTATGGGTAAGAAAAAGTAATAAGATAAAGCAAAACAAAACAAGATAATAATAATAATAATTGATAGTTTCGCGCAAAATAGATCTAAATGATGGGTCATGCGCAGGTACATGTATTTAATGTCACACATAGAAAAAGGAAGGTAATGTTTCCGTATTGGTAATGACATTATCTATCATTTCTAATGTTTTATATTCATTATAATTATTTTATATAGAACTCTTCAAAAAATTATTTGTTCCTTTACATGTATGTAAAATCGCATATTTGTGTTAATTCTTTAATATTTATACACGATTACTAGGCTAATTTTATTGTTTAAGATTTAACATGCGTTATAATTTATTTTTAAAATTGCTTTTAAAAAGTAATGCCATTGATATTCAAAATGAAATAAATATTATAATAATTAAATAGTAATTAAATAGTAATAGTAATTAATTATCTTGAATTAAATTTAGTAGATGTGCATATATAACTAATATGTTGCAATACTCCAGAAAAAAAAAATTATTTAAATATATAACTTTATACAATGGATTAGGTATTATTTAAAGATTAAATAATTTTAACACATTACTATTTATATAGTTCAAATCTTTCCAAAATCATTTTTTTAAATTAAAACCTTTATCCAAAATTACGTTAAAAATAAACAAAATCAACTTTATAAAGAATTATTGCATTTTTATAAACAATTAAAGCCTCGAGAAGTCGCAATTAAAATTTACATGAAAAATAACAGAATATTTTTACATTATACGAAAGGAAATTGTTATTTTGCTTTTATCTTCATTATATCGCTTACAATTTTCATGATAAATTTAAAGATGAAATTTAATTTCGTACAATTTATACAAATAGAATAAGATTGTTTAATGTACATTAAATAATGCCTTAGTTGCAATAACTATTTAAAATCAGTATTTTTTTATGTATTAAGAAACGAAATTGCAAAATTACATTAAATAATTACATGATTAAGTGAAATCGTACATATGTACATATATAATAAATTTATTTATAAAAATAATTTTTAATTTTGCATAAAGAGTCAAAAACATGAATTCATTGAACTTGCACAAATTAATTTAATATTTCAACCAAACAATTAAAATAACGTCATAAAAATACTTGCAGGTTATCATTAAACAAAGTATTATGATAAAACATAATAAATAATTTAAAAAAAAAATGGCATAAAAAAACATAGAAAAAAATACTCCCTTAATTTCCATATGCATAGAAAAGATAAAACTCAACTCTAAACCTTTGAGTAAGTTGATTACTTTCTCTGCAATGTCCCAAGTCGGTCATATTTAACCCTGTCTTAATCCTACTTGTTGGAGTTGACAGTTTACTTAACTTTGATTAATACTGACATTAGATAAAGGTTTGTCGTTAATGGATGGTGAAATATATAGAAAGCATTAATAAAAGATTTTTATCAATACTTTTAGAAGCTGATACAGTACAAATTATTAGCTTAAATTTTAATTAAAAACATTGCAAAAATTTGATGCAAAGGAATAAGATAAAATTACGAATTTTTGTATTTAAACAAGAAGAAAGTTGTTGTTATAAGACATTATTAATATAGAAGCATATATATGTATATATTTATGCATATATAAATAAGCAAAATAATTAAATCCAGATGAAAAATTAATCCCAAATCACATGAGGTTGTCCATTAATCCCAAAACATATTTTGCTTATTTACTGTAGTTTTATATTTTCTTTTGCTGCATTTGCGCATTGGTTTATAAAAACTTTGTTCTAGTTCTATATATTTAATAATTCAAGTTTTACTCCATCCTATATTTAAAATTTATCTTATATATATATATATATATATATATATATATATATATATATATATATATATATATATTTATTTATTTATTTTGTGTTTAACATAAAAAATACATTTAATTTTTATGTATGCACAAGAATTCTGTTATCCTTTCTGCAAAAAAAATAAATAAAGCAATATTAATGTTAATCACACTAAATTAAAATTTTCATATATATATTTTTTTTATCTATTTGACTATCTTTCTATTTATCAATTTATCCATATATTTGTCAGTCTATCCATCTATTCATCTTACCATCTACTATAAATCTATACACACATACCTACCAACATCCTAATTAATATTCCGTAATAATGCTAGTACCACTTTTTTTTTTTTTTTTTTTTTTTTTTTTTTTCAGACCAGTATTTTTGAGTGTTATATTCTCCAAATGTAATTGTGTTTAAATAAGAAGAAAAATTCTCTCAAAAACTACTGATGTCAGAAAAAATGCGTGACTGATAAGACTACGGAATATTAATTAGTATGTTGACAGGTACGTCTAATATATCAATATATGCAAATATACTTTTTCGAATTCAATAATTTCATAGATTATATGAAACGAAATCCAAATTTCTTTATCACCCTTTCCAATAAAATTACGAGTTTTTGGTCGTAATTAGTTTTTTATATCGTAACGTACAATGATGAACAACATTTTGTTGTGGCTCAACTTACTATTAAATATGGTAATTAAAACCCCTAGCAACTTGCACATTTATCATGATCTGACCCTCTACTACTTTATTTCATTAACTTATCCAACAACCATCTAATAATCCCATTCACTATCCTTAGTTTAGTTTCACGTTCTACTAAATTTAAAGCACATGGATAATAACAAGCACGTTTTCTAAACTGAAACTCTACGAAACCAATCAATTTTAAGCGAAAATTTCGCAACCTCCAGTATTAAGTTACCAGCTTGTGTAAACTTACAACTACCTTCAAATATTGCCAATAAAATTTATTATAAAATAATTCTGAATAATTGTTCAGTTAAAAAGAAATAAATAACGATGCTAAATTTTCAGTGAGTGATCAAGAGATAACCTACTTAATTAAGTTATTAGTTTGGAATCAAACAATGGAAATATACATCGATTTATAAAGCATATTTTGACAACGAATATTCATGATTAAATCATACCGGAGGAAAATAAGCAATGCATTTATGCTAATTCTTAAATTATGGTAGACGCCATAAAAAATTCATCTTTGGACGCAAGATATTTGATGAACTTTCACGTTAGTAAAATACGTTAGAAATATGCAGAAATTTTTTTTATGATACAATTTAAAAAAAAAAAAAAAAAAAAAAGAATAAATAAAGGAAAATGTAATTCTTAATACTTAAAATTATAAGCTAAATATATTAAGGAACTTCAGTTACTTAAATAATTAATAATTATTTTTATGAAGAGAATGTCAGAAATTTATTAATTACACGCAATAAAACTTTTACAGCATAAATTCTTTCAAAGTAAGAAAATATAAATTTCATTTACAAAATATGAAATATGTATATATATAATATCTGTCTGTGTGGGTGAGCGCGTGGGTGTTATTTTAAGCAAAGAAACATCAAGAATAAAAAACATATTATAAAATGATAAAATGTTAAATATATTTCATTGGTATTCTGTATTTATCTTTATTTTTCTCTCAAAATGCGCCACTTTACAAATACAATTATAATTAAGGGGTTACATTGTATTCGAAGGTTAATAAAAAGCATTTTCTCTATTTTTAAATATACTAACTACAATATATTTTTTATTTAAAATTTGGTACATGTAGTAGAAAAACTTTTCAATATTATTATTAAAAATTTTCTTTTAAATGTTTTGAATATTCATCCGGTAGGACTTTGTGTTCGGAGACAGTTCTGAAAAACGTGTCTGGTAAGACGGCCAGAATAATTCATGATAACTGATCATAATCCATGATCTGAAATTATAATAAAATCTTTTTGTAAAAAAAATAGAACGGACTCCAAAAAGCAACTACTATTCAAACAACTAAAAAAAAAAAAAAAAAATGGTATGAAATGAAACTGTAAATTGCGCCTAAAAGTATAAAATAATTTCCTTCGTCAAACAACCTATAACACTACAATTAATCATAACTTTTGAAGTCGGCGCAAAATTAAATAAAATTTAATAAGTTTTTAAAGGTTTGACTTTAGATCGGTAGCAACAAATGCTGTTATCTCGAATGATCCATTTTCATGTTTCCTTTATTATTTTTCACTGTATACAATTGGTCCATTAGTAGCATCTACATAAGCAGTGAACATTCTTCACAATGCGGTATTTATGTTTCTACGAAGTTAGAGTTTCCTTTGCAAATTTGGTATAACTTTGATAGCTATCATCCTTGATGGCTTTTGGATTTGGCGATCAAAACGTAACGCAAAAATATAAGCGCAAGATGTATATTTTCATAATATATATTGTACGAAGACCCAAGCAGCACCGAAACGTTCTCTGAACGTTCAAAAATTGTTCTGCAAACACGTTCTAAGAACGTTCACTTTGAACGTGTTATAGACGTCTATCTGTCCATCTTGAAGACTACAATAGTACGGTTCAGAGAACTTTCAATGAACGTGTAACTATCACCATCGGTGTTATAGAAGCGTTCTGAGAACGTTCTATGTATACGGTCTCAGAACCTTCTAAACGTTTTTAGAACGTTTTCAAAACGTTATACACATTTTCAGAACGTTCCAGAAAACGTACTGTAAACGTTCTAAAATAGTGTAGTTAAAAAAAAAAAAAAAAAAAAATGTGACGTCATTATAAAAAAATCCCCTCAGTACGAGCGTTTAGAAGTAAAAATTACATAGCTGATGACGAATAATGATACAACACATGAACAGGGATATGAATTACTTTTTTTTTAAATTCAAATAATGTTTGAGAAATTTTAACATACTTACTATTCTTTTAATTTCAACGTATAAGCATCAAAAATTTTATATTCTATGACAGCTTTCCCCAAAAAGTGTCATAACGCCTCTTTATACCTTAAAAAATTTCTTAAATTTTTGCATTTTTTAAAAAATTCTTTTTTTTTCCCTAATCTGTAGATAATGAAGTTATAGTATTAATTACAAAACTTTGAATAAACACCATAAAATGCGAGAACTCGCACCAACTGTTTCGGGTCAAAAGAAGACACAACCCTTCATCAGGCGAACATTGTAGGCACGAGAGCTGCAAACAAGCACGTTGAGTGTGTGGAATGCGTTGCCGCTTTGTTTGTAGCAGCCGTGCTTTGTTTGTAGCAGTTGCGAGTTCTTGCATTTTATGGTGTTTATTCAAAGTTTCTTAATTAATACTATAACGCCATTATCTTCAGATTAGGGGAAAAAAGAAATTTTTTAAAAATGCAAAAATTTAAGGAATTTTTTAACGGGATATAGGCCCGTTATGACACTTTTTGGGAATTACAGTCATAAAATATGGAATTTTTCATGCATATACGTTGAAATTAAAGGAATAGTAAGTATGTTAAAATTTCTCAAACAATATTTGAATTTAAAAAAATGTAATTTATATCCCTGTTGCTGTGTTGTATCATTATTCTTCATCTGCTATATACAACTAAACTCTTGATTTATTTTGCTTGTTTTAATCCTTGTGATTCCGAATGCGTCATCCTATGATTAATGTTTGTTTTTCATGGTTGTTTTCTGTTTGATTCTCTGATTTCTTGAAGTAAATAATTTATTCCAATTTATTCTTCATTTCTAACTTCAATTAATTTCTTGTACGATAGGGTGCCCGCTAGCAATTTGCTATTATAGCTGCTAACGAACGAAATCGTACATTAGTGCTCAACGACGAAAAGGGTCACCCTTGACGAGTTTTTTTTTTTTTTTTTCTACCATTCTAAGCTTTTCCTACAAAAAATGTTTAAAATGCTGTCTTAATTTTTTATTTCCTCGTTGCTTGTTTGTATCTTTTGATTTGAGTTTCATGTTGGTTTTACGCACCGGCAAAATTATTAAAATTGCAACTAACAATATAGGAATAAATTTAAGATTAGACTGAAGTTAAATAAAATAAAAATCAATAAATAAAATATAAATGTTTCAATACATCACAATCAGTCTCCCCAGGTTATTTAAATTTGTTGTAATTTTCTTCTCATTGACCTATGTGGTTTCAGGGATCTTATATCTGTTGCTTGGCTTTAACTAAGATAAAAAATTCATTTATACATACATATATATATATATATTTTTTTTTTTTAAATACAGGGTGCAAAGCATTGTGACGAGAATACCTTTATCTCCGCAACTATTGGTCGCAAATATATAGTTTCAGTTACAAAATGTTTTAAAGAATATGAGCATTTGTGGTATAACATGTTTAAATTTAAAATATCTATTTTTTCAAAATTGCAAAAACTAAATTTTTACATAGTCCCAGATCCCTATAATCATATTTAGAAAACTGACACTCATCCTAACAAACAGTTTCATTTCTATTCTCCCAAAATGGAATATGATATTTAAAGTTTGGATTTTCTAACATATTTCGGCCTTCAATAAGGGATAGGTTTAAAAATCCTAATTGGACTTTGTTTGCATTTTCCCTGGGTTTATTAAAGAATTTTTCATTGACTTTTTAATAAAGCCCGAGAAAATGCGAAATAATCCTAAATTTTGAAACTAACTATCTCAGACAATTTTGGGTGCACAAAAGTGAAACTTTTTGTGTTATATTATTTAGGTTAGAACTCAACTTACACTATTAGTGTCATGAAAATTGTATAAAAATTATCAGTTTTTGTGATTTTTAGTAAATTGATTTTTTAAATTTAAACATGTCATATAATGAATTCTTACATTTTTTTTTAAATACATTTTCTTATTGGAGGACGTTTGAGACCAATTGTTGCGCAAATAAAGGCCTGCTCTCGACTTTGCACCCTGTATATTCTAAACATTTCTGGGTACTACTTTGTAAGTCCATGGATAGTTTATAAATATATTTGAATGCTGAAGTTTATAGAAAGTTTTAATATTTCAACATAAAAAATAATTTCAAAAATGAATGTACCAATACACCGCTAAAATAATATATAATTGAGTTTTGAATATATTGTTAATTTATAATAATAAGAAATTGAAACAAAAAATTAAAAATTAGTTAGAAGGAGGAAATTTTTAAAATGTCCAAATACTTAAATACATATATATATATATTTAATCATAATATTTTTCTAAAATATTTAACATACTTCATATTTTTAAATTTCAGTGCATGTGTGCATACATATTTTCAGTTTACAGCAGCAGTTTACAAAAATGATGTTTGCAGGTATTTAAATTTATTCCACATGGCAATGTAATTGGTATTTTTTAAATGTTTAAATTTCTTTAAATTGAGTCAACGCAATTTTTACCTCATTTGATGTAATTTTGCTATCATGGCATATTAAATAATTGATAAATGTAAATATTATTAGTATTAATAAATAATATAGTAAATCGTCCTTTTTTTTAAGCAGAATATCTTTTTTTATAAAGATGTGGAATAAAATTGAATTGAATCTTTGTTTTATTATGCAGTTAAACAATTTCATATATTTTATTTAATAAATAACAGTAAAGAGATATTTAAAATTGTAAGTCGGTGAAACTTAGGATATTATTTTAAAAATATGCAATTTGCATAACCTAGATTGTATATATATTATCATATAAACATTAAATAAATACTTCAGAATTTAAAAAGAAAAGAAAAAAAAAAGAATTACATACCTTCCTCATTTTCTTCATAAGAATTTCTCCAAGAAAACACCCTTCCAACTAGCATTTTAAAATACATAATGACGAGTCTGGAAGGGCATTCACTTAAAATTAGCTCTCATCTTTTAAATTCTTTATGTTACTTCATTCAGAAGCATAATAACCAAAAATAGTAATTTTAACAATTTCCATCTCAGAAGACTGAATTAATAAAATGAATCCATAATTTCTAAGCGGTTTTCTGTAACAGGAGCAGTTTTTTCTGCGATTTCTACTTACAAGTATCAAATGTTAGGCTTAAGAACTTACGCAGATATGAAAATGATTATTTAATTGATATTAAAATAAGACTTTAATAAATAGAAAATAGAGACTATTACAGGTTAAAAATATTACATTTTTACCTTTTCTAAAGCTTATCCAAGTCATTATAACGCGAAAACTAAACAAAACAGATTACATTACACGTTTTAAAATTACCGCTTCACATAACGGCACGACATTCCCAAGACCTTTGAATTTGCACCGTCAGCAAGAATTAAATAAATGCAATCCACAGATGTGAGTTTCATCTGCTCTTCCCTTGTTACATCCGGAATAATCATGTTTCAAAGTTCAACGTTTGAAACATAAATTTATTAAGCATTTATAGCTGTGTAGAAAACATATAGTCAATATTTTAAGGAAAAATGGAGCTGAGTTAAACAATTATTTAAATTTTTATAAAGTATTTGAAAAACTTATGAGATCACTTTATTTTTCCATTTTAAAATCTCGAATTAAACGGAAAAGCATATTTTGTTTTAGTGTATATTTTAGTATTGAATAAAATATTCAGTGAAAATAAATAAAATAAAATAAGAACAATCAAACAGAGTAACGATTTAACAACATTATCAATATTGATAATTTATCAGTAACATTTAAACTTAAATAGAATCATAAATAAAATATAATAAAAGTTTAAAATTATGCTTAAAGAAAAGAAGAAAAAAACTCATTCTGTAACTTCCCGATGAGTATTAGAGACCGCGAGGTTCTACTCTCGAACCTTACAGACGGGAAGTGTTGGCTTCGATTCCTGGTCACGCTCGTCGACTTAGGTTTTCGGAGTTTTCCCGTGATTTTCTTTGAAACTCGCGTAAAGCACTATATTACTTATTCAATAACATCCGTGATTAGCTTTTTGTATCTAAACTTTGGGTCTGGGGAATGCATAGATTTTCATGACAGAAGACAATCATTTTTATGCTGTATAGAAGATCTTAGAAAATGTATTTTTCTAAGGGTTTATTATTATTATTATTATTACAAATGAAAAAAAAAAAAAAAACGGTAAATTTGTTTTAAATCATCAGAAAACGATGTTTCAATTATTCGTTTTAAAGGTGATATCGAATTCTTTTTAAAGATAATTATAGTGAAAATTTTTATCCACCCTTCCCCCATCCCCCAGGGATGATGCATACTTATTCCTAGGGGAAAAAACAATGTCGTATGAATGATAATAATAAAAAAAAAACTGTTTGACTATTACTCGTTATACAGCCAAATTGAATCAATATTATATATCAAATGTATGTCACGCAGAAGGTTTGGTGAGTATATATATTACAGAAGCTGATAGATAGCCTTTCTGTGAATGGAAAATATTGGAACGTGGCAGTGCCACCTGTCGTCCGATATGCACCCAAAGGCAATCTGTAGAGTTTTACGTAATATTAATTTCACTTACCAAATTTACAATATTTATAAATCACAGAAGTTGAGATTTTTCGTTTCTGTTATGAGATTAAATTGCAACATAGCCACGCTACCTGTTGGCCGATGTGCATCCAAAATGGACCAGTAAAGCTTTACATAAAATCGATTTCACTTATAACTTCAGTGTATCACAAAATTTATTGTTAAATCACAAGAGTTAAAATATTGCCTTTCCGTTAAAATGATTAAATTGCAGATTAGCAACGCCACCTGTTGGACAATGTATACATCCAAATTGTATTAGCAGAGGTTATGATGATATATGCCAATATATCATGTTTAACACATTTGTACACTATAGAAGCTGAGATATAGCCGTCCCATAAATGGAGGTTTTCATTGCATAGCACCGTAATCTATCGGGCGATATATCCCAAATGAAATTCAAATAAACTCCAATTTAGGGCAAGATCTAATATTGTAACAAGTTTGGTCGAATTCCATACATTGATTCCTGAAATACAAATTCCACAAAATTTTTCCATGAGTTTAAAATTTTGTAATTTTTTTTTCACCTCACCGCTACTGATTATTGGGAAGCATTCTTTACTGACGTGCTAACAAAACGTTAAACTGAAAATGTAAAAAATGCTCTATTCTCTATCATGCTAAAAATTATAAATTTCGAATAACTTACGAAGTTTTTAAATTAGAATGTTGCAAATCTCTCAATAAGATTCTTATCAATATCATAAGTGATATTTTAAAACTGGTCCGATCTCTCTGCAATCATTTGTTTTTGAGATATCGTGTACATGAACTAACGGGCTATCACACTAATAGGTGCCGATACACATTAACAGATACCATACCAACCTTTTGACTTCCGGATTCCTCACGCCACAAAACGTGTAAAAAAATCAAAAGCTGAAGTCAAAAATTTTAAAGGCTAACCTAGTTTCCCAACCAATAGTACTAAAAAGGCATTTTGTCATATTCGTTATAATTACACTGTTACAGAACGTGTTATGACGGTGTCACACTTGAACGTTCTATATAGAACTAGAATTGTACGTTTTATAGATGGTACAAATCAAACATTTTCAGAACGTTCTAAATAATACTATTTCTGAACGTGTTTTAGAACGTTCTTTTGACACGAAACACGGTGTTTGAACTATTGAAACCGTTATTAGACGTTCACAGAACGTTCCTGTGCTACTTGGGATATTGTTTCATATTCTTGATGACTCTCTTAACCTTTAGACAGGGGCTGTGACAGCAGTTGTCACGCTTCACCATGGGATTTCAGAAGAGTCCCTTTCTAAAGGTTAATATACCTTATCAAAATAATCATGATATCCCAAAGAAATTAAATATGTTGCCAGATAATTTTGCGATTTTTCTTTCACCAAGGACATCAGATACCAGCATCTTCGTCAACTTTTGCTGCTTACGAAATCTTATTTGTTTTCTTGAATCAAAGTAGTTTTCGGCTGCGATTTGCAGGTGACAATGTGAGATGCGTATTTTGAATAGGATTTGATTTTTGTATTGAATAAAGGTATCAATTTATATTTAATTTTGCGCCGACTTCAAAAGTTATGATTAATTGTAGTGTTATAGGTTGTTTGACGAAGGAAATTATTTTATACTTTTAGGCGCAATTTACAGTTTCATTTCATACAATTTTTTTTTTAGTTGTTTGAATAGTAGTTGCTTTTTGGAGTCGGTTCTATTTTTTTTACAAAAAGATTTTATTTTTCTCTTTTCAGTGAAAACTTATTCATATAGCAGAACATCAGAAGACGTTCGACGGCAGTTTCACAAATCACAACTTCCCAGAAATGTGACATTACTCAAAAAATGGTTTATGTCACTGAAAAATACATGAAATGCACCCAATGTGAACAAAAACGTTACATCTCCATCTAGAAAGTTATCCACTCGAGAGAGAGTTGTGCCAGTTTTATTCTAGTCAAGTTAATTTTAAGTTTATTTTTCTCAAATGCTGCATTTTTAAGTTGTGTCACTTTTCTTGCCTTAATCGGATATGAGCAAAAAACTCTATTGAATGAACATATGTTAAATTAACAAGTCTTTAGAAATGTAAAGAACGGATACGCTGTATTCGTAACCAAAAATTCTGTTAGGCATCTATGTTGAACTTTACAATGAAGTCACCAGCTGCACTGGAAATTGAGGAGCGTAAAGTTCAAACAAAGAGCAAAATATGCATTGCAGCTGACGGACAGAAGTTTTAACATCGATACTTACATACTGCTTTTACCAGTGTAGCTGCATGCGTTCAGCAGTTAGAGTGAGAACAGACTTTTGTGAGTATCCTGTAATTTGTTTATACCTTAATGAAATGATAATGAAACCTATTTCAGGCCAAGATCCTTACGACACTAAAAAAAGTATTAAAATTAAATCATCTCTTACGAAGTTATAAGCTAAGAAATTTCAACAACAACAACGAGAAACATGGTTTGTATTGAGAACCTCTTCCTTTATGAATTCGGTTTAAAACGTCTATGCGTTAATCGATGTGACCGCTTAGAATAACCATACTTTGAATTTTACATAGCATAATTGTCACCCGCTACGCTACAGCATATGCAGTTTCATTCAAGTGTGCACAAAATAGGAAATTGTGAACAAACAAATGTACGTTTTAAGCGTTCTGTTTTTAGTATTAATGTCTAAACTATCTTTTCGTACTAAATCGATGATGCTCTGCAATTTTATAATTAACTTTTTCCCCTGTCTTGAACCGTTTCCGAGATAGGAACGCTAACTCCACCGTTTTCCACCAGGTGGCGCTGTAGGTGTTTGAATTGCGTAGCACATGTCCACTTTACTATACCTACATACCACTTTTATGACTATAGCTGCAGTTGTTCAGCAGTTAAAAGAGTCGGGACTGACTTTTTTCGCACCCTGAATTTTCTTTTGATCGTAAAGACCAAGACCTTTACAATAAAACAAAAAATATCAAAATTGGGTCATCCGTTCAGAAGTTATGAGCTAACTAACAAAAAAAAAACATACGATTTGAATTGAGAACCTTCTCCTTTTTGAAATCGGTTAATTAGAGCATCTCTTAAGAAGTTATAAGCTTACAAACACCAACAACAACACGTGGTTCGAATTCAGAACATCCTCCTTTCTGAAGTTGGTTGAAAACGACTTTGTGTTAATCGATGTGACCTCTTACAGTAACAGTACTTTGAACCACAGAGTATATGTGTCATCCGCTACGCTGCAAAGTGTGCAACGTAGTTCAAGTGTGCACAGTGTAGGAAATTGCGGGCAAACAACTGCACGTTTTAAGCGTTCTATTTTTAGCAATAATGTCTAAAAACTGTCTTTTCGTAGTAAATCGATGATGCTCTACAACTTCATAATTAACTTTTCTCCCACCTTGAATCGTTTTTGAGATAGGAGCGCTAATTCCGCTGTTTTTCACCAGATGGCGCTTTATTTTCTTTAGATTGTAAAGATATTACAATGGGACCTAGTTTAGACCAAGATCTTTACAATAAAGCAAAAAGTATCAAGTAACCGTATTTTGAACTATATAGCGTATATCTGACAAACTACGCTACAACGTGTGCAATGTAGCTCAAGTATGCATAGTGTAAGAAATTGCGAACAAACAAATGCACGATTTTAGCATTGAATTTTTAGCATCAATGTCTAAAGTATTTTTTTGTACTAAATTGATGATGCTCTGCAGTTTTATAATTCATTTTTCCCCCTCTCTAGAACCGTTTCCGAGATAGGAACGCTATCATGAATGTCTAAACTATATTTTGTATTATATTGGTGATTCTTCAACTTTGCAATTCACTTTTTTCTCTAGAACCGTTTTCGAGATAGGGACACTAACTCCGTTATTTTTCACTAGATGGCGCTACAAGCGGTTTAACTTTGTACTGCATGGCCACTTTGCTATATTTACATACCATTTCTATCACTATAGCTGCAGCCGTTTAGCTGTTAAAAGAGTTGGGACTGATTTTTTTGGGCACCCTGTATTTTCTTTAGATTGTAAAGTTATTACAATGGGACCTATTTCACACCAAGATCTTTACAACAAAACAAAAAGTATCAAAATCGGAGCATCCGTTCAGAAGTTATGAGCTAACAAACATAAAAAAAACATACGGTTTGAATTGAGAACCTACCTCCTTTTTTGAAGTCGGTTAAAAAATAGTACTTATTTTCTGCTAGTAAATAAATATACTCGAACAGAAGATAAAAAAAAAAAAAAATGAATTTATGGCAGAGTTATACTTAAAAAAAAAACAAAATGGTGCATTTTACCCCACGTACAGCCTTGTAAAAAAATCGAATCATGTAATTAAAAAAAAAAAGTCTTTGCTTCAAGCAATAGTTAATTCTATTATAAAAAAGTGGCCAATATGTTAATATGATCGGTGCATAAGGTTTTGAGAAATCGTGTCCCCCTAATTTAAAAATAGTGGTTTCAGAAAGAAAAAAAAAAAAAAGATTAATGATTTAACCCTTTATCTACTGCATTATGATACAGACAAAAATTGTATTTGAAAAATATATTTTTAGTTACTAAAGTGCATTACTTAAAGATATATATGTTAAAAATTATGCATATCACCTCATCATAATAATTAATGAGAATTTTGTGAGGTCGTACTTTAGTGTACCACTGGTACATATGTCAGGTATAGCAAAGTGCTACAATTAAAACTCGCACTTTGCGGGTAAAACGTGAATCTGCTGTTTTAGGATTCAAGTCGATTGAGTGATGGAGTTAGTTCCTATCCTAACTTAAAATTCTAAATTGAAATATGCAAATATTTTGGAAAGTAAGATAGATAAAAGGAGTTGGAAGGAGTGTTAGTGGAGAGTTGGTACGAGCGTTAGTTGGAAGGCGAGTGAGTTGAAGGATGGTAGTTAGAAAGTTAGTGTGAAGGAAAGTATGAGAGTTGAGGGAGCTGGCTGTTAGCGGCTTAGGATAGAAGAGAGTAAGTCCTGTAGCATTGTAGCGTCAGGGTATCCTCCTACATGCGAAAGACTACTTGGTCTTAAAAGTTAATGAAAGTGATTAAAAGTAGTTGAGATCATTTGCGAGTAAATTAAGTAAAGTAAAGTAACGGTGGTTATTTATTAATATCAAAGTATTTAAGAGGGCCGCCCATTTAAACGTAGTAAATCCAATCAAAGTCCAGCGTCCCCCTTCTTATTTAAGCTCAATTAAAGCTCATTTATGTTATATATTTGGACTCTGTCATTTCTTCATAAATTAAGTATTTCATTTACAGCTCCAAGTTAAAGTTAAATGAGTATGGAGAAGTTTCGTTCTCCACATTGGCGCCCAACTTTGCTCGAATCCCCTCCCCCCCCGAGCAAGTCTTTTTTGACGGCACCACTAGCGTGCTGCAATTCTTTGAGCAGCTTGAATATTTTTTCCATTTTCATAAAATCAATGTTAAAAAGCAATATTCATGGTTAGCCTATTCCCTAGAAGGAGAACCGAGACAGTGGCATAGATTAATCGCCTGCCATTCGCTTGGCCCAAATCCAACGTATGATGATTTAAAACGCAAAGTTATCGATCTTTTTGCCACTCGGTCTGATAGATTACGATTGCAGCATGACCGTTCCCTTCCCCCTCAAGAACGTCAGTGGGAAGCGGTAATGAAGGACGTTGAAAAACCACAAGAAGTTATTAAGTCGCAGGAAATAAGCTCGAGTAAATTAAATCAACCTCAAACTGGTGATAAAAACGTTAATCCTTGTGACAAAAGTCAAACACAAGTTAAACCAAATGAACAAACTTCGCTTGCAAACAGCGATACAGAATAATTTACGTCTGTTATCCAAAATTTAGCTACGGACAACAAATCCGATAAAATATCTAGCGTAGCGACGGCGATTGAAAAGGAAAATACGATTGAACCTAACTCTGTAAATGAATCCCTTGCTTTAGATGAAATGAATGCTCCGCTAAATTCTACTGTTCAAACCTCGCATATCCCTCATTCGCATTTAAATGCTAAACCGGTTCAAGCCGAAGTATTAAACGTAACTGAAGCTCGGGTAACAGAAATTGAAAGTAATACAATTAAAATAATTACGACCGCTGAAGCCGTTAAACGGACCGACAGTGACAAATCAATAAATGTTGCGGCTAACTTTTCTAGTGATTTAAATTCATCTCCTGATAATTTAAGTTGCAAAACAGTCAAGTCGACCGATTCTGTTATTTTCACAGCCACTGCAGTAAAAGAAAGTAAAAAGTTTAACCACTGTGTTTCTAAAGATCTCGTAACTAATTTTGAAGAAAATCTACTAGCTAATGTAAATGAAAGCAATACAGTTCAAAATGCAATGTTAACCAACTCTAGTTCGGCACATCCAGTGCATAAATTCAACGATAAAGTCGTACATCGAACGAAAAAATCAGATAAAGGGGTCGCTACTTTAAATGACACGCCGCCTACAGTAAAAGACAGTGTGGTAATTTCCTCTAATAAACTAAAAACTCTTAAAGCCTATAAGCCCTCCAGGACCTCCAAATGTGTGAGTATGGAGCGAAGACAACCTCCTCCGAACAGTGAAACAGCTCTGGGCGTGAAACCCCCTCCTGAAAGTGACCAGGCATCAGGTTCGAACCCTGCTCAGGACAACAGCGATCCTGCAACGTCCGACCTGAATCTGCAAGCCACCAACGCTGCAACTCCACCGACCAGGCTGACCAGCATCTCTAATTTTGCTGATATCAAGGATGCCAGTACAATCTGTCAGGCCGTATCTTCCATTATTTTAGTTTTTTTTCAAGTATTGGGTTATCAGAGCAGTGATAAAGTCTACGACATGTAGTAAAAACTTCTGGACTTTCATTTGGACCTTTAACTATGAACTAAAAGCCTTGAATTTTCTAAAAAATCAAAAATCTAAATTTAAACTTGAAGCATGAACTTTCAGTTTCGGAAAATTCATGTATTCTTTACATGTCATAATTTTTTTTCTGTTATATAATATATGCATGTATGTACGTTAATGTTTTTTTAATTCCTAGCCAACACCAGCAGTTTTTGGTAAAAAAAAACCTTGTTGAACTTTTGTATAAACTTTTCCCCCCTCTTTAGTTTTTTGAATGATCTATATATATGTAATTAAATTCCTTCTGTTTTAGCCATCACCTGCAGCGATTCGTAAGATAAATTTTCTTACCTTTGTATATAAATTTTCTCTCTAAGTTTGTACATGATCAATATGTATATACTCTACTACTTTTCTATTTTCTAGCCAACAACGGAGTCTTGAAAACTTTTTTGAATAACTTTGTATATATATCTATTCATTATATATATTTTTCTAAATGTCGTAAATTGTATAAAATAAACTTTTATAAGTGTATAAACATTTTTCTCTATAGTTTTGTAAATGTAATGTAAAATGTATGTACGTAAATCTTTTTTATTTCTCAGCGATCAACTGCAGTTGTGAAAAATTTGTATCCTTAAATATGTTTTCTAAATGCTGTATAAAGTGTATCAAATGAATTTTCTTGTTGTAAACTTTTGAATTTTTTACTAAAAGTTTTTACGTATGTATATCTATTAGTATGGGGTAAAAAGAGAATTTTTTTTCGCTATTTTGCATGTTAATTCTTGTTTAACAATTTAACCTTATTAATCCACTAACATTTTGTTTTTTCCGTACCCAAACACCTAGTTGAAATAGGTCTTATGTATAAAATTATGTCATTTATCTATATATAAAAGTGTAGTTCACGTCTATTTTTGATGTATACGTTTAAAAATGTTTTAATTTTAGAAAATCTGAGGTCCAGTTGCTGATCCTGACTCTAAACCCGAAGTACAGACGTTAAATCTGAATCCAGGCTGATTTCTTCAAGATTGTTACTTTTGATGCTAAAGACGGTATTTTTGGAACTGTGCCAGCAGTCTGGATTGACATTTTAGATATATATCTACTGGAAAACTGCAACTCTTTTTTTTGATAAACACCTGAAATAAAGACTTTCTTTACAGAATCATTTTACACAAGTTATATTGAATGCTGACTGATCGCACGTTCTGTTTAGGCGATCCCTTTTGTACTACATTTTAATTCATACAATTTTTTCCTTTCCATTTAAGGAAAGATGTGCCTGAATTTCCCCGCTGTAATTACGCTGGACTTCACGTTAACTAAATTGAGTACAAACGGTTTCTGGAGTAAAGCGACTTAGTTTGAGCATAATACGAAACATTTTTTTAAAAAAGCTAAGTGTCCAGTTTTTGGCCCTGTACTCTTAAACTTTTTTTCCTTATTATATTTTACAAGCAATAATTATTCTTGTGCAGTCTAATTTAAGTTCCCCCTCTTTTTTTTTTTCTTTTTTCTAAAATATTATATAGTAGAATTTTAAACAGTAAGTCACTAACTTTTCTTTGCATAGTATTGCAATACTTTAAAATTTGCACGGGTAAAAACCCGTTGGGGATTTTTTCCGCGAAATTTTTTTTTTGGGGGGAGGAACTGTCAGGTATAGCAAAGTGCTACAATTAAAACTCGCACTTTGCGGGTAAAACGTGAATCTGCTGTTTTAGGATTCAAGTCGATTGAGTGATGGAGTTAGTTCCTATCCTAACTTAAAATTGTAAATTGAAATATGCAATTATTTTGGAAAGTAAGATAGATAAAAGGAGTTGAAAGGAGTGTTAGTGGAGAGTTGGTACGAGCGTTAGTTGGAAGGCGAGTGAGTTGAAGGATGGTAGTTAGAAAGTTAGTGTGAAGGAAAGTATGAGAGTTGAGGGAGCTAGCTGTTAGCGGCTTAGGATAGAAGAGAGTAAGTCCTGTAGCATTGTAGCGTCAGGGAATCCTCCTACATGCGAAAGACTACTTGGTCTTAAAAGTTAATGAAAGTGATTAAAAGTAGTTGAGATCATTTGCGAGTAAATTAAGTAAAGTAAAGTAACGGTGGTTATTTATTAATATCAATGTATTTAAGAGGGCCGCCCATTTAAACGTAGTAAATCCAATCAAAGTCCAGCGTCCCCCTTCTTATTTAAGCTCAATTAAAGCTCATTTATGTTATATATTTGGACTCTGTCATTTCTTCATAAATTAAGTATTTCATTTACAGCTCCAAGTTAAAATTAAATGAGTATGGAGAAGTTTCGTTCTCCACACATAGAGGTCGAAAAAATTATTTCGACATGAAAAAAAAGTAGAGAAATATTTATTCTTTATGTTCCTCATATTTTTTCTAAGATTAGTGGGATATTCTTGAAATAATACAGGATTTAATTATAACACACATGAAGATCGTGAAAAATATCAAGGAAAAAGAGCAAGTGCACTCCATAAAATCCCTTATGGAACAAAAGTGGCTATATGTATTGTCTAATGCTTTGTAGTGAAATTAAAGGGACGTACATTTGCTATCTTCTTATAAATATCTTTGACATTTCTTCTATAAATTCGATTTTTTACTCTTTTTAAAGTAATGGTACTTTAAAGTACCGTCAGTAAATAAAGGGTTAAGTGCACTGAGAAAAAATTCTGTGACTGACATCTAGAAATGAAATTGTATCTTTAGTAAATATAATTCCATGTCATCATTATAAATTCTATTTCCCTGTGCTGGCGAGTTCTAAAAACCCCTATTAGAATTCTAGCCCTAACAAAACACTTGTCCACAAATCATCCTGCATATGTCAATAGGATGTTTTCGTCCACAGGATATCCAGAAGATGCTATTTGGAGAAGATATGCTGTTAGGGAGATCATTTTTTTTTCCTATATTATCATTTTCAAACTTATTTCAAAATCTCTGCAAATGAATGCGAACACAATAGGCAAGTTTCAGTAACTACAATCTTGATTTATGACCCAATTCTAGAATATCAAGAGAGAATTACTCGCATTACAAAAGGTTTATAATCTCTATTATAATCATAATATTGTTTCGCCATCTAGAAAAGCATAGACTAGAAATTTTCTTCTTCCCAGGTTATTTATTTACCTTATACGCATACCTCGTAAATCTATATTTCTAGTTAAGAGTTTCAGAAAATGACTACTTATTCCTTCTAGATGAAGATGGTATATTTTTTTTTTCTCAGGGTACGGATCATACGAACATAATAGGGAGAATACTTAAAGGCTGCCACTCCTATTCTTTCATTCTGATTAACTTGGAACTTTTGGAAATATTCTAGAAAAATTCTACTATTAGATATTTTGTAATATCTAAGCCCATGTAAATCCTTATAAGAGTATATTTTGTTTTACGTCTATGAACGAAAAATTAATTTCTTAATGAAAATAAATGCGAAACCGTATAAATAACTTAAATTTGTAATCCATAATTTTTTAAGTCCTTTGTGTAATATTAATCATTTACAAGATTTAAAAATAATGTGTTAACAGCACAGAAAAATTTTTTGTTCATACCTTCAAGTGTGTATACAAAAATATAGATACGAAATATGTTATATTATTACTAATTGTCAAAATTACTCTACCTTTATTATATTAAATATAACACACGTTCGTTCTTGCATTTTCATACTAAAGCGTCAGTGTGTCGAACAATAATTCTCTCTCTATATGATACATTATGCATTACCGTCACTGCCAAAATCCCCCTCCTATTGTCAACTTCATATAGTGGGGATGATAAATTACACCTTTGAGAGAAATATCATTCAATGATGTAAATGTTATGAATGGTCAAAGCCATTTGTAATATAGAATAACCTAAATGTTTATTTAAACTTCTTTGAAATTTCAGTAAATAAATTAACAATAAATAGATGATGTTTAGTTGTATAAAAACAAACTGTTTTGTAAAGGAAAGTAAAATCGTTACATAATAAAATAAAATAAAATGTAGAAAGAAATGTAGATTCGTTGCCGGAGCTCTCATTTGTATGAAACGTAATTTACAAAATCATAAATAAACATGCCGTTTTAAAGAAAACAATTTATTTATTTTATGTATTTTTTCTCTTTTTAATCTAATTTATATATAATTACTTTTATTAACTTTACATAGATTGTTAATAAAATTTAAATAACATGTTTTGAAATAAAATTTCACTGAGAATTTTCGCTACTTTGTAGGCATGTACTTTTAAATTTCCTGGATGAATTTCTTTCATAATAAATGATGGATATTATTTTATTATACCTATTTTTATATACTTATATATTTTTATATACTTATATACTTATATATTTTTATTATACTTATTTAAGTGAAAACTTCATTAGGCGCGTTGAGCACTTTCGGGTGAACAAAAATCATGAAACTCGCGTCATCGTCAGAGAAGGCTTTCCATGAGAAGAAACATATTTTTTACCAATTTATATTATCGAAAGTGGAATTCGAGATTTCAGCTGATTTACACGTTTTGAGGTGTCATGAATGGGTTTTATTTTGTATCTCAGCTACTAATTAAAATAATTTCATAAGTAATATATCTTTTGAAAGCTTTGTTGAGTTGGAATCGAACAGTAGCTTACAGAAATTTCTAACGCCAGATGGCTCTGTAATATTTTAAAATTTCAATATTTCAATTTCTAATTATGATTAAATTATTTTTAATACATCATTCGAAATATATTTTAAAGTTCTTTTATATTATCGAAAGTGGAATTCAAGATTTCACCTGATCTACACGTTTTGAGGTCTCCTGAATCGGTTTTCTTTTGTATCTCAGCTACTAATTAAAATAATTTCATAAGTAATACATCATATAAAAGCTTTGTTGAGTTGGAATCGAACAGTAGCTTACAAGATTTTCTACCGAGGTATGGCATTGTAATATTTTAAAATTTCAAAATTTCAATTTCTAATTATGATTAAATTTTTTTACTACATCATTCAAAAGATATTTTAAAGTTCTTTTATATTATCGAAAGTGGAATTCGAGATTTCACCTGATTTACACGTTTTGAGGTGTCCTGAGTCGGTTTTCTTTTGTATCTCAGCTACTAATTAAAATAATCTCATAAGTAATCAATATTTTTACTTAATATAAGACTTAGTTCATTTATTTTGGGTAGCTACAAATATTGTGCCGAATCATATAATACAGATTATAAACACTTCTTTACAAATCAAAAATAATTCGAAAATAATAATCTAATACCTCATTATCTAAAATATTGCCAAATTTTGTTTCTTGTTAAATATATCATTTCACAATGTACTATTTAAATATTATTTAGAAATACATTAGTAATTCATTATATATATATATATATATACATATATATATATATTAGTTCTAAATGAGGAACACATTTATATTATTCATTATATCTGACTAAAAGTTCTTCAAATGTAGTGCCAAATAGTTAAATATTACGAATGTTTCAAAAGAATAATTAATATTTAGCGAAAATTTACATGTACCTAAGTATGAGTAATTATTTGTTACAATTATTTCAGCAAAATATATGCTTAATTTGCCAACTTTGCCCCAAGAAAACTAATTAAGAGTATATTTATTTCATCAGAAGTTGTTAATAATGAAAAATATTAATGTTAGTGAAAGTTAAACGACAGTCATTCATTATTTTAACAATAATTAGGATTTTAAAGAAATGGATAATTATTATACAGAAGTTTCATAAGCAGTTCCGTAATTGAGTGCTAATAATGAAAATGAGTGAAAATTTCTTGAGAAAATTTATGTTAAAACATGTACAAATATGCAACTAAGAAAATTATTATATCAAAAATAATAATAAATGTATAAATATTAAAAAAAAATTACTTTAAATTTCATTGCGAATGGAATTTGTTTCCTCAAGAATTAGGATTTATTTAAAAAACTTTTACTATTTATTTATATTAATATGAAATGTATAATAATGATATTTAAAAACCGTCATTTTCACTACATTCTCAGGTTCATTTAATCACCGCTTTAATGATGGTAAATTTGTAATTTGTTTTAACTCTATTTTTTTATAATGCCCTAAAACAGAGATTTTAAAATCTTGACATTAAAAATATAACTATGTATTAAAAGCATACGGTATGTCTATTATATATGATATTCACATTAAAGGAAAAGCAAATATATGCATTGTCCTCTAAAAGTCCCCCATCCCCTCCGATCTTGAAAAAGCTTCAGAATACTGAAAAATGGTGAAACACTTCTTTAATGAATTCGACAGAGATCTCTTTTTTGTGAAAATGTTGGGCCCGGGGATCTCTTGGTCCCGCTTGGAAATGCAAATTAAAAATTTTAAATAGGTACGTCTTGTGATACATTCCTGGAAACGTCTCTTCAAGACAGTGAATTTGTAAATACTTTTGTCCTGCGATTATTATTAAAGGAGATACATGAGAAAAAAGTCGTAAAAAACTCCCACATCCTCTCCTATCTGGGAATTTTGTCAGAATTTTAAATATTGCTGAAACACGTGTTCATTGAGCTCAAGGGGACATCTTTTGTTGGAAAAATTTTGGGCCCAGGGTGAGGGGGGGCATAGGGATGCCACTAGAGAGGGCAACTTTAGAATTTCAAACAGTATGTCGTAGAATACATCCTTGGAAACTCTTTTTCAAGACTATGAACATGATGTAAATAATGTTGTTCTGGGATGATTATTAAAGGAGATACATAGGTATAAATTCCACATTTCAAAGCTATATAAACTGATGTATCTCCTTTGATAACTGTCGCAAGACAAAACTATTTATAACAAATTCATTGACTTGAAGCGAAGTGTCCAGGGATGTATCACACGACATACCTTCTCATTTTAAATTTTAGAGTTGCCCTCCCTAGAAGTCACCCAGCCCCTGTCTACTATTTTCACTAAAAGAGGTCCACTTCTAATTCATTGGACACGTGTTTCGCAATTTTTCAATGTTCCGATGCATTTACGAGATAGGAGGGTGATGTGGGACATTTGGAGGACCCCCTCTCTCTCGATATATATATATATATATACACATAAGTAAATTTAAATTATATGTGCATTGACGGCAGAACGACAGCTTAGTGAACGAATATATTCAATCGTGGAAAACTAAATTGATTTCGCTAAAAATTAAACTTAGCACTTTTAACTTTAGTTATAAATCTTCCAAAGTAAAAGTTTTATTTATTTATTTTCTTTTTTCTTTTCATTCCAAGAAAACAAAACACTTTAATATAATAAAGCGATACATTTTTTTTAATGGTAATTAAACTATAAAAACATTTAAATTATATTAACATTTATTAAATTATATAAACACTTAAATTATAGTAATTTAATTATATAAACATATTTTACAACGTTTGAGTTGTTATGTTCTGCTGTAAAAATGTTGTTTTGATTTAAATGTATGCACATTAATTATTATTTTTTTAATCGATTTCATCTCGATTCCATCAATTATTTCTGATTTTATAATATAACGCTAGTAAATCAAAACTATATATATATATTATATGTATTTTATTTATATCAAAATTTAGCGATTACATATTTTTATCTTTAGTTAGCTAATTTGAAAATACAATACATTAAAGAAAAAATTATATATTCAGTCGACTAGCATTTATTATCAATATTTGAATAATACGTTCTTCATCTTGTCAATATTTCCTGAAAAGGCAAAGCGTTATAATATAAAGCTTAGAAGACATAGCATTTGATTGTTCCGTTTTTGAAAAGTTCTTTGTCAATAAAAATATCAAAAAATAATTTTTAAAGAGCTAGAACAAATTATAAATATATGGCTCCAGTAAAAACAGTTCCTCGTCATCATTATGAAGTTTAGTTCTCTTTTCTAGTATAGAGGTTCTCTATTCTCTTTTCCAGGGGTATAAAAGTTTTCCTATATTATCATGGTCATGGTCAAACCTATTTAAATATCTCCACAAAAAAATGCGAAAACAAGAGGCAACATTAAATGGTGTTCAAATTTAGGGTCCTAAGCCTGAGGATAGGGTGTCCTCCTTGGGGTTTCTTTCTAAGGGGCCACAGACCGCATTTACTCAAGTTTCGGAGAAAACCACGGAAAGCTCAGAACAGCTAGGACGACAGCCCCCCCCCCCTGGGATCGAGCCCGGTACCTGTCGTCTACCAACTTTGAACCCAGTACCGCTCGGCCTCTGTTATGCCCTAATTCTATAAAATCATGCAAAATTTCCTCGCAATACAGATGATTTATAATATTCATAATATTGTTTCACCATCTAGAAATGAATTTTTTTGAAATTCTCATTCATCTGTACAGGTTATTTGTTAACTTTAGGCACATAACTAGGAAATTTATATTTCTAGTTTTGGAATTCATAAAAGGACTATTTAATCGTTCTGGATAAAGACAGTGTATTTTTTTTTCTCAGTGTAGTGGAATAATTTGAAGAAGGTAAGCAAACACTATACATTTCGAATTTTAAAATTAATGTATTATTTTTTGTAAATTATTCTTAATCTTACATCAGTGATATTTCGATGCAAGATAATTTCGATTTTACTGTATTTAATATTTGTATATATTTTTTCAAATGTATTTTGGTTGTTGTTTATGGATTAATATACTGTTTTGAGATATGCATTAACATACTGGCATTTACTGATAAATCAATGCCTTGATTAAATAACATCAGTACATGCAAGTACACAAGGCTCTAGTTTTAGAAAATGGATTAATTAATGCTAATGGTATGTATGTAGAGTCTTAGGCATTTACAAAAATTAAGATAACTGCGTCTGTTGCTTGACCCTTGCACAACGATTGTTTACTATTAGTAAAAACTACTAAATGGATCTGAAAATTCAGTCATTAAAAGAATAATCAAATCCGCGGTTATGCCTTAAATGTTATTTATCACTGCATATAGTACTATAATTTTTATATACTTAAATAGTTATACATGGTCGTAGTAAATGGTCATAGTTATACAGTTATACATGGCCAATAAATGAAATCAGTCTAATTCTGCATACATTGCTAAAATATTAAATTTGTATTTCCGAATTCATTAGTCAATTGCATAATAGTTTAAAACGATCCGCAGGAATGATTATTTTATCAATTCTTTTATATTTCTCAAAAATCAGATAAAAGTGTATTATTATAGATAAATTAAATACGTGAACCCACTTGTTAAAAAATATGTGTACATTTACATAAAAAAAAAATAATAAAGAAATGCAGCTATAAGAAACCATTGCATATAAGTACCTTAAAAATAAAAAAATAAAAATAAGAGTATGATTTTACAAATAAATTCAAATTTAAAACTTTGTGATTTTAATGAAATACAATTTACGTGAATTATTTATCAGCTAATCTAAACGAAATATTTCTAAATTTTAGTTCTTTCTCTTAGTCTTCTTTTCTCTTTAGCCCGATTGCTTAATCTTCCGTAACTTCGTTACAAGTTGTTTAGCATGTAATCAGGATGTTCCAGATTACTTCCCATTAGGAACATCGTTGGCCATTTTCACTGAACATAGTCCATGTTCGAATTAATTGAAAACGAGACTGCAATTGTTATCACTTGCAACTAATTCCTTTAATACTTGAACAGTTATAATAAATATTACTAAGATAAGTTTATTTTTAATAGAAAAACCAAAAATTAAAAACAAATAAGGCTTGAAAAAAGTTTTTAGATTGAGTTTGACCATTTCTTTAAAATAAACATTTATATTGCACATTTTTTCTGAACTGATAAAAGTGAAGTTTTAAACGCACACATTCATTTGAAGTATTATTTCGGAGAAAAAATGTTGATAAAATTTAAAACTTTTTTTTGTTAATATGAAGTTATTACTTCCTTCTTCATTCACAGAGAAAATTATTGAATGTGCAAAAATTTCCAGTTTTTAACCGAATTAAATGTTTTGAGATTTCCTAAAACCAATATCACACTTTGTAGAAAAGGTCTGTTTGTTTTTCAGTCTGTGCGTTCATGATAAATATTTTGTGGACGCTCTGACTCAATCCTTAAAACACAAAAATTACTAAATTCCTTTAAAGAATTTTAAAACGACACATTTAATTCTTGAAAATTTAAACCAAAACATTTTGAGAAGTAAAGTTTAATATTGTATTAAAAATAAGGTAACGTAATATGAATGTCATCTACAAGAATCCCAACGTTGAAACGTTCCTATATACGAATATCATTTAAACGTCATTATCATATTGTTGTTGTTATTTTTATTTGTGCTCTTTAATGTCATTAAAAGGAATAAAATATTCAAAAAATAGCAGAACTACTCTTTTTTTTTTCTCGCGCCTGCACGTCCTTGAAGAGGTTACATATGTTTCAAAGGCTAAAGAAAAACATAATTTCTTCATTTTGTTAAATATAATAAATATATATGCATTTTTTTTATTCAAGATGTTGAGCAGGAAAAAAAGAAACATTTGAAAAGTACTTTGATTAAGAAATTGAGAAAAAACATCCGTTGGTTTCTGGTTTTCAGAAACCTTTCATAAAGTGTTGAACACGAATTCTCAAAAACTAATGCACCGATTTTATTAAAATTTTGCACATTTATCAAAAATAGAATTGACTAATGCTTGAAGGAAGGAATATATATAAAAAAAACGAGATTTGATTTTTTTTTTTTCTTTTTCTTTTTCTTCGTTCTTTTTTTTTTTTTCTGGCACAGTTGTATGCAAAAACCATACTGTTTTCGATACACTTTACTCATCGTATAGTCCTGTAAAATCAGTTTTAATAAGAAAAAAAATCCTCCGTATATGAACTAGTAAGTTCTATTTTGAAGTCGTGTGCAAAAGTTTAATCCAACCGACTGAATTTTCCGAAATTATCTTTTTTTTTTTTTTTTTTTTTTTTTTTTTTTAATATTGTTTAAATGTTTCTCTTGTATATGCTTCAAATTTTGAATGAAAATTTTCAAATATTATTTAAAAATAAATACATAAATAAATAAATAAATAGAGAAAATATTATTATTATTATTATATATTTTTTTCTTTTACTCCCAAACCAATGAAACCACTTAATAAACAAAAATGAAAGCATCAGACAATAAAATATGGAAAGAGCGATATACTCGTAAAAACGTTTTGTTCTTTTTTGTATAATTTTTTTTTTAAATTTAAACTAAATAATTTCCATTATATATTCAAGCTGGTCTGACAATCTGGTGACCCTCACGTTGCTAGTGCGTAGTGTTTTCAGTCTATTATAAACTGAAGGAACCTAGACTTGGTTTCAATTATTTCCAAAGGGGGATCTTTCTAAAATGTACTAGCTTATAATCACGTATGTTTCGGAAGAAATCAAGAAATACTCAGAACGTTCATCAAAGATGCACAATTTGGGTTCAAATCTGCTAAGTAAATTCTTGAAGTAATTCAAGAATTCTCTAAGTAAAAAAGTAAATTCTTGAAGAACACCGCTTCGAAAAAGAAAAACGTTTCGACGTTTTCTACGCTCATAATAAGAAACGCACCGGTGAAGTCTATATTAATATTTTAAAATTTTTTACGTATGTATCATTCTTTAATACTCGTGTGTGTTATCGAAAAATATACTTTGAATGCCCACCGCTTCGCCCACCGCTACTTTAGAATGTAGAAAAAGAGGGGAAAAAAGGCTAAAAACCCCATAGGAATAGCATGGGAAGAAAAGCAAAAAAACTCACAATGTCAAGTGTGTTAAAAAAAAAAAAAAAAAAAAAAAAAAAAAAAAAGAAAAGAAAATTCACACCGGAAATAATAAGGGGACAAAATTGACTAGAAAAATACATTGAACAGCGGGAACCGGGCGGGCTGGGGCATGGGTCCTATCGTCCAGGATTAATACGACTCGCCTAATACATTCAAATGTATTGTATACATTTTTATATATTGTATATAAGTTAATGTATAGAGAAATAAACCAATTTTATAAAATTTGCTGTTATGAATATTAAAACAGAAATAACCAGTTTCGGAATAATATTTGAATATTCTTATTATAAAAAATGTTTTTATTTTTACCTAAAAAGAAGATTGACGTATTATTTGAGAAATTTCAACCGAAAGTTAAAGATAAAGAATATATTAGCCAAAAATAAAGCTAATATTGCTTTTAGGTGGATAAATTATGAGATTTTACGCTTTTTGTGCACTGTGGAGCAATTCATACACATTTCTATACGACATAAACTCAGATTTGTCATATTTTGATTTGTGTAAGCTTTCATGCCGGTGTATCATATATTTGAAGAGAATGAGTTAATTTTTATTGTTTTGTCATCTTTTTAAATTAATCTTAAACTGCAAAATTTTAGAAAAATTGTACGTTTTACGCGTGTGTGACACAATAACTGTGCCAAAATTGTAGTTTTTGTTTAATTGCAAAACAGTTGTATACGTTTTATAATATCCGTAACTTCACATTTTTACATACATACATATTTGCATCTTATTGATATACTATTTGTATGGTACATAATTTTACCCTTGGTTTTTCACCATTAATTTTAAATAGTAATTCTGTACTGATAAGTATAAAGGATTTATGTCCAATAAATTCGATTTTGAGTTAAGTACATAGTCAGACTCAGAAAAAAAATTCTCTATCGATATCGATCTTCTCGATCGAAGGATTTAAGTCCATGCCATTTAGCCGTTGAGAAAATCCATTGGTAAAAAAGATTCAAGTCAGAAATTTAGCATTCATGTTTGGTAAAAAATAAACTATATAGAAATATATAAATGAAAACTATATAAACCTCTTAAAAATAAACAATTTTCATAATTAAATGTATGTAGTTTATTCACAAAATTGTATATCATGATAATATCCTGGTTAAAACTGTATTGAACGAATAAGTTTTTATACAGAATTTTTAAACTTTATTTTCCGTCTCCTGATATATCAAGAATATGGACTTAAATTTTTTATACTTATCAGTACAGAATTTATTTAAACAACTCTCTCTTTCTCTCTCTCCCTCTCTCTTTTTTTTCTGAACAGTGACAGAAATTTCAGAAAAGTAAAAGAATATATTTCCATGCGAGCCCTGAAATTAAATATACAGTCCCTGGCCAAATTATTAGACGCACTATAGTTTTTTAATAATTACATGTTTTGCAGCTCAGAGAATGGTTTCCAAATGGATAACCGCATTCATTTTTATGCAAGATGGAGCCCCCTGCCTCACAGAACGGCCTGTTAAAGATTGTTTGGAAGTGCCAAAAATTCCTTGTTGGATTGGCCGGGTAATAGCCCAGATGCGAAACCTACTGAAAACGTGAGGGAGCTGATGACGAGAGAAGTGGCTAAAGGTGTGATCATAAACAAAACGCAACTCTTAGAAAAGGTCATTCATGTGTGGAATGACCATCCTCAGATGCATAATTGAAGCTCGCACAGCTGCTAAAGGTGGCTCAACAAAATATTAACATTTAATTGCATTAATTTCAAAATTTTTCAAGAATTAATAAATACATATTTTTTCTATAACTATAGTATTTTATTTGTGTTAAAAAACAGGTAATAAGGTGGATAATAAAAAAAAAATACATTGTATCTAGTAAAAACAATAAAGCTGTATAGTATCACCTGATAATTAAGATTTTACATAGAATCTTACAGTGCGTCTAATAATTTGGCCAGGGACTGTATATATCTCTATATATAAAAGAACACTTCCTGAGTGAGTGAGTGAGGGGGTGATCTATCAACGCCCAGACCAAACCCCTGGACCTAGAAGCATGAAATTTTGTGACAATGTTCTTTCTATGACGTAGGCATCCACTAAGAAGCGATTTTACAAAATTCGCCCCCCAAGGGGGGGGAGGGGGGCAAAACGTGATTTCACAAAATCCTTCATATCTCAAACAAAAAAACAGATATCCGTAAAATTTTTGCTTTAAAATATAGCTAATACAAATGTTAAAAAACCAATTTCTGGAATTTTTAAAATTCGGTCCCCAAGGGGGGCGGGGGGGCAAAACGTGATTTCATATGCGTAAAACGTGATTTCGCATAATCCTATATATCTCAAACAAAAAAATAGATATGCGTGAAATTTTTGCTCTAAAATATTGCTAATGCAAATATCTAAAAACAATTTCTGGAATTTTAGAAATTCAGCCCCCAGGTGGGGCAGCAGGGGGGGGGAGGGGGCTATGGGGCAAAAACAAATAGAAATACAGTTAGGGCATTCAAAATTGATACAGATAGGTTTTAGAGGCCTGCAAGTCGAATGAGGATATTTTCGATTGTGTAAAGTTATTAGGAGGGGCAGGAAGGGGGGGAGGGGAGAGGGGGGGGCAAAAAATAAAAATAGAGTTAGATCGTTCAAAATTGGTATATAGATGTTTTCGATACTTACAAATCGATTGCGGATATTTTCGAATTTTTAAAATTATTAATTATTAGGTGGGGTGGTAAGGGGGGCGGTAAGGGGGGGGGCTATGGTAAAAAACAAATAGAAATACAGTTAGGCCGTTCAAAATTGGTACAGATAGGTTTCAGAGGCCTGGAAGTCGAATGGGGATATTTTCGAAAGTGTAAAGTTATTAGGAGGGCCGGGAAGGGGGGGGGAGTAGAGCGGCAAAAAAATAAAAATAGAGATATATCGTTCAAAACTGGTGCATAGGGGTTTTTGATACTTAC